>JAHLSL010000175.1:3490820-3501933 GCA_025920805.1 Petroica traversi | reverse complement strand
CTGCTCATGAGCCTACAGAAATGGAGGGGTTGTGCAATAATACTTGCTCATAAGATTTCTTCTCCACAAAATGTTTGTAATCCAGTTAGGAATAACCACAGAAGACACAGAATTAAAAGATTTCAGTATGTAAAAAAGTAAAAACTTTTTAAAACAGTAGTAGCTTCAGTACAAAACTGCAAATATATGTAGCAAAAAAAAAAAAAAGTCAACTTTTAATTTCAGGCACCTCTTAAGACTAGTTCAAACATATCACAGACTTTTAAAAGTACATTTCTGAATAAAGCAAAGGTTATGGGCTTGCAGCGGGGTCACTAGACAGTTGATTTAGGTCTGACCAGCATTAAAACAAACCATGTGCACTGGCTTAAATAAATACATTTTAAACATGATGAAGTCTATTTACTCAGTTATTGAAATTTACCTACAGAAAATAATCTTGAATTACAAGGCACAGAGTTAATTGCTGCCTGCAAGGCCAGCCCACACTAAAGGCCTACAGCTAAAGCAAAGGCAGAAGGTGGTAAGTAGAGGTTATCTCAGTGAATTCTCTACACCCTCACAGCCTTCAGGGCACTGCAGCAGGAACCACATCTGGAACAGCACTTCCTCTGCAAGTGCAAGAAACACAAAGACACTCCAGGTAATGGCACTTGGTGAAGAAAAATGTGCAGAGGCTTCTGCAAACATCCTGCAGAATGGGTGTTTTGGAGCTGCCTGTGCTCAGCGTTTGGAACTCTATGTTGGTTCACTAACCACAGGTACCAGTATTTGGATTGACTGCAATTTATAATCTGTGGGTTGCAATTGGCTGAAGCAGCACCAAAATGAGCACGCCTCAGATTAAAAAAAACTGCAGTTAGCATCAGCATCACTTATACCAGCTGAAGAAAGGCACATCCTCCTCAAATAGTGGATTTAGGGCACAAATACCAACATTTCTATCCAAATAGTGTAATTAGGGCACAAATGCAAATGTTTCTATCCACCTGGTATTTTTGCCAGCATCAGATAAAGCAAGGTCAAATTAACACAAGATCCCTAATAACCTTGTTGATTTTTTTCTGTTATCTGGCTAAAATGAGGCACTTTTTTTTTTCCTGACCAGGGTATACACCAGTGCAGTTTTGCATGTGTGGGAATCACAAGAAAAAGCAAGTTCTGAATGACCGATTGAGGCTGCAGCCAGACAAAGACAGCACTGTCAACTTCAGACAACAAAGCCCAGTCCAGCACCAGTGGTTTCACACAAAGTATCTTTGAAGCATGCTGCTTTCATGCCACGGAGCTGGAAGGTTGAGTCTAAGGAAGGGCTCATGCGCTCACTCCTCAGCTGGTCCCGGAACCACACATAAAGAACAGTGCACATCCTGAAAATAAAAGCCAGCTGCCACTTAGTAGAGCTGCTAAAGAAGGTTAAAAAGTATGTAAATAGAACTTCAGTTAAAAAGAGTTTATAAAAACTGAGCATCCAGGAGAGGAAAAAAATCTGCCCAGGTAATCCTATCCAGTGACTGGCTAACCATTACAGACTGAACTGAAAACAGGAAGAAGCACGGGTTCCTGTAAACAGAAACTCCAAATTTTCTGTCAGTCTTCTCACAGAAAAACAACCATAAAAATCTCAGATGTTGGCCCCAAGAACGTTAGGAATTGAAGCAATTAATTCCTCAAGAGCAAACGAGCTGCTGTCAAGTCTCTGGGATTCTTCAAGGGGATTACATGGAAAATGTCATTTTGAGAAGCGTCATCCCAAATAGCTCACTCAGCCCAAGAAAGTAACTGTTAAAACTTTATTCTCAGGGTGCAAAGTCTCTTTGGACAGTGAAATAAAATCTCGGTTTAGAAGATTAATGGAAGACTTGAATCTAAACTACTCTTCCACTTCTCCAACTCAAAACTATGAAAATCACTCATTGGAGTGAGTCATCATTATTCTAAGTTCCTTACATAAGGAGAAATCAGCTCCTGCTTCTATTAATAAATCATTGCAGGTATTCCCTGGGTCTTGCTCATTGCATTAACCAATCCTTATGCTAACTCTTCATACAATCAATCACAGTTCACTATAAGGTGAATCTCAGTAATATTTCAGGTATTTTTGCAAGTAAACAAATTGTTTTCAAGCTTTAAATTGACAAAACAACTGGACAGCCAGACTTACGTTTTTAGAAAAAATTCAATCAGTAAAAAAAGGATGGGAAAAGCAGCAGCTACATTTAAAGCAAGGTTATCAGAATTTGTGCTTTTCAGCAAATCTAGTAACTGATGGCTATCTAGTAAAGAAGTGGCTTCAAAGAAGTCTCCTCTTTTATTTTCCTCCGCTAAAATAATCAAGTGATCCCTGGAGAAGCTGGAGATTGGAATTTTAGAAATAAAGCAGGTATTTGACCTCTCAGTTGGAAAAAAAAACCTGTTCTGTTTCAGTTTCCCTGAAGCAGTAAGACTGCAAGAACATTTGTTGTATAAACCATTTCTGCTTAGAGCTGTTAGTGCAAGATGCAAATCTTCAATTTAACTCGTTAAAAAGCCCTCCAAGATTCTAGTCAACTTCCAACATCCATCACCCAAGGCAACTACAACAAGACACATTTTCTTGTGTTCTTCTTTGTCACAGGATACAGAACTGCACGGACAGCTTCAGCAAACACCTCCCGAACACCCTCCTGATTCAATGCCGAGCACTCCAAATATTTGACTGCTCCAATTTGTTTAGCCAGTGAAGTCCCCTGCTGCGGGGTAGTGGGAGCCAAGCTCTGCTCTTTCAACTTTTTAACCGTTTCCAGGTCATTTCTCAAGTCCCTCTTCGTGCCCACTAGAAGGATGGGGACGTTTGGACAGTGGTGAGAGACTTCAGGGTGCCATTTGTGCCTCACGTTGGCATAGGAGGAGGGGCTGCCGATGGAGAAGCAGATGATGAAGACGTTGGTTTGGGGGTAGGAGAGCGTGCGCAGGCGGTCGTACTCCTCCTGGCCCGCAGTGTCCCAGAGGTTCAGACTGACTGTCCGCCCATCCACGGTCATCTGGGCACTGTAGTTGTCAAACACAGTGGGGATGTACTCTTCTGGGAAGGCGTTGGTGGTGTAGCTGATGAGGAGACACGTTTTTCCCACCGCGCCATCTCCAACCACCACGCACTTTATGGTCTGCATTCTTCACCCAGAAACAGAGTCCTGCACAAAGCAAGAAAAGGGGTTAGGCAAAGCACACTCAGTGGTGGTCACTAAAGCAAAGATAAGCTTTAGCAAGTGTTTTTAGTATAGCTGACGATTTCTTATCACATTCAGTGTCTCAAGCCACTCTGAAGAGCTCGGGGCTAGAAAGACAATAGTGAAATGGAGATGCAATGAGTTGAGAGCTAAGTGACAATTGGCTGCATTCCAACCATGAAAGTACAAATTAGCCAAATTCCCACAGTCTTGCCTTACTGCCAGACTGTTTCCCACAGGCAAAAGGACAAGTCCTTAGAGGCACCTGCAAGTGGAAAGGGATTGTGACCCAGTAACAAGATACTCTGTCATTTGTAGGTTCACACATCCACCTCTGTACATACACATACACACCCCAACACTGACACTTGTCCACACAGGCTACTGCCCAAACAGTTTACCACAAAGAAAGGTCCAAAAGTTATAAATAAATTCAAGATATTAATTCCTGGGCTGCACTGGTACTCTTTACAGTAATTCATCTACACTCAGATCAATCAGTCCTGAATAAACTACATTATTTAGAGGAGACCAGATAAAAGGTTTAGAAAGTAGCACGTTCAAGAAAAGCTGTTTGAAATATAACTAACCATAGTAACCCAGATTAGAATCCATAAAGAATTTTTCTAAATAAGCCAAGAACAGATTACACTCACTAATCACTGACAGAACAACCAGGTCTTAATAGGCTTGAGCTACTTGGTGTCCTCTAAATAATGAGCATGAGAAAAATACATGTCCTAAAAGATCAGCAGTCAAACAGCTTTCCTGGGGAATTGTTCCTCGGGACATACTTGACACTTAGAGGTTTTCCATATCTCTTTCTTGATATGTGAAGAGTAGGCTTGAAAATCAAAGTGATACAGTCTAAAACACAATTAATTTTAAACTTTAATCACATGGACAGCAAGAAGTTTGAAAACAGCATGGAACTAACTACAAGCAGTCATTTGTTGCACATTTCTTGTGTGCTGGATCTTCCACTGCTAGCCTGAACAAGAAGGAACTTGCATCTGCCTTCTCACCCAAATGCCTTTGAGGTACTATCAGTAATCCTCAACTTGCAACCTGCAGAAAATAACCTGCTTCAAACAGAAGAGAATAGAGGGAAGAAATTTTTTAGCAGGGACTGTTATGACAGAACATGGGGTAATGGCTTGAAACTCGGAAAATATTGATTTAGATTAGGTAGAAGGTAGAAGTTATTTACAGTGAAGGTGATGAAACACTGGCACAGGTTGCCCAGAGAAACTGTGGCTGCACCATCCCTGGAAACATTCAAGGCCAGGCTGGATGGGGCCCTGAGCAATCTGATCTCATTGAAGATGTCCCTGCTCACTGCAGGGGGGTTAGACCAGATGACTTTCAAAGGTGCCTTCCAACCTAAACTATTTGGATTGCGTATTTCAGAAAGATCTCAGCTCCAGCACCATCAAAGTAGCAAAGGGAATATAGGAAAATGAGCAACTTCAAGATCATCCAAACAAATCAACAATTCATTCCCATTTAAGTCTCAGCTTTGTGCTTTTAGACAATGTCTTTATCTGTATCCACATTCTCACTGGGAGCACACGACCCTTCTGAACTAAATGAAAATTGGCTACCTGAAGCTTTGGCACAAAGCTCAACAGGCAGCTGGAGTGACACTGACTGGTCATTGCAACACACAGCGCTTAAGGAAGTGTGTGTACACAGACACTACAGAAACCCCAGTGGCCACACATGGTGGGAATGAATCACCTTGTGCTGCTGTTGCTGCCAAAGCCTGGCTGGACTGCAGCACACAGGGCAGGTTTTAAAGCCCATTCCTGCACTTACTTCAAAGCCCTGAAGCACCAGAACATGCTGTGCCAGAAACCTTGGTGCTGACCAACACCACAGCTGCTTCCAGAGCAAAGGTTTTTTCCCAGATGAACTATCTGAGAAACAGATAATTCATTTTGATCAGTCAGTAACAAGTGACATCACAAAGATGGCAGAGCTAAATCAGAAACAAAAGTCTCATGAAGAATGAGATACACAAAGCCTTTTACATGCCCAGCTCCTAGATTCTAAAATAAACAAATTGCAAACACTTGTAAACAGATCTCTCTTTAAAACCCAAACAAGCTCCCCCAAGGACTTACACCTCTGAAATCTCTATGCACTTCTGTCCAGAGCTCTGCACACAATGACAGAGTATCCCCAAACTACACCCCAGCCTGCCCAGGACTGGCACTGGCTGGAGGGTCATCACACCAGCACTGTCAGGCAACACAGGGAGCTTCCTAAATGGATAAACTCCAAAAATTTCCTGAATGGATAAATTCTACGTGTGTCCCTCACCATCAACGGCTAACACAACCCAATTCAAAATGTCTAATGAGACTGTGTTACTCAAAGATTACTTTGTTGGTGTTTTATTTAAGAGGTCATTAGGGATTTCAATTTGGAAATCGGTAATAAAGTAACAAAAAAAGCCTGAAACATGAATGCTCTTTTCACAGCACTAATACCTGGAATTACCTCACTAAAGCTCGGATTTTAGAAGAGCAACATTTTCAATGGGAAATAACTCCATGCAAACCTGCCAAAGCATTGGGCAAAGTATTAACTGCACAAACAGAA
Organism: Petroica traversi; assembly: GCA_025920805.1. Taxonomy (NCBI): domain Eukaryota; kingdom Metazoa; phylum Chordata; class Aves; order Passeriformes; family Petroicidae; genus Petroica; species Petroica traversi. The sequence continues at coordinate 3,496,117 of JAHLSL010000175.1, read as the reverse complement.
CTAAGGAGCTTGTAGGCTTTTAAGTATGATTCTCTGAAGGGCCCCTTTGAAGGAGGTTGTCTGAGCTGAAAGGAATCGTGTGTGGCATATGCAATACAGGAAAACAAGCACACACCAGGATACACATTATTTCTATTGAAACACGAAATTTAGATAAATTAATCAAAAAATAAAGAGCAGAAAGAAGCTACTTGACTTCAGAAAACTATGGCTTGAGCAAGAGTAGTTTGGGTAAAGATTGATATATGGAAGACAAAGAGCTTTTTAATTTAAGTCACAACCAAGCAAAGTAATATTACCTCCATCAGGTAATATTAATTTCTATTAAATTGATGTACTGCTTTCTTCATAATGTATGAAGTCTCTAATTGTTTTTTTAGCAAACAATTTACCTAGCAATAAAACTCTCATAAGATAGTAAAAAGCTGAGGTTCAAATTTGCATAGAAAATTCCTATTTCTTAAGCACCCTTGAAGCTGGCACTGCATGCTATCTAAATACAATTATATATTGAAAAAAAAAACCCATACTACTCCAAAAACAAAATTAACAACAAACATTACCAAGAGTAGGAAAATTGGTTTAGGGTTTTTTTGGGGTTTTTTTTTTTTTTGGTGACTTTCAAAAGAATTTTTGGGAAAACTTTAGAAAGAAAAACTCTACATATGACAAGTAACAAGAACTGAAAAAGAGAAAAAATACAGATTAACATGTCAAGACATAAAAAAAAATTTAGAAACAGAAAGCTGGGCACAAGCTTCAAAGCCAAGTTGAAAGGTTACCCAGCAAGAGAAACAAGTGAACAGAAAATCCAAAGTAGTGAGAGGTAATCCAGGTTGCTTATTCCTGCCAGAGAAAGGACTTTTATTACAGTTGAGTTTCTAGCAGTTACGGTACAATGGGAATAATTTTCAAATTAAAGAATTTTTTTTAAAAGCAACCAAATAAGAAAAAATCAAACAAACAAACAAAAAAACCCCAAAAAAACAAAAACAAAAACACCCCCACCAAATCACCCCACACAGAAGTGTTGTGCAAAAATACATAGATAAGAGTTATTTCTATCTTGTCCATCAATGACTTTGAATTTGAAAACTGGCATTCCCTGTCTGGCTTAGTTTCCTTCTCAGAAGATGCTGCTAAGTCTGACTTCACTGCCTGCACACCTGGCACTTCCTCTGGAATGTACAAGATTTCAATCAACATGTCAAGACATCATCTGAAGAGCTGCTCCTGTTCTGACCTAATTAAGCATTTTCTGGTATCATTAACATGGACAGTTTGCTCTCCAGACGAACATTTGCTGGGGAAATTCACTACTTGGAACACACACAGAGAGTAATTTCATGTTGCATCAACTTTTTTTTTTTTTGTGGGGGAGAAACAACTTCTAGAACTTCCCTTCAACACTCCTGGAAGGGAAGTTCCATGTCTGCTGAGAGAAGGGAGAATACAGTGACAGAAAACAGAGAGAAAACAGGAACCTGAATCCTTTTGTAGCTTTCTAGATTTATGCTTTTTATACTTCCTGCATGTCTAAAACCTCTTTGCAGAACTGTTTCTTAGCCGGATATGCTTCTGCTTTTGCTCTGTCAACATCAGATGCCTCTTTGTTAGGTGGATTTTAGCTTTGATATTGCTCTTTGATAAACTCACTGAGTTTGTCAGGTCTTCCATACATCTCTTTACAGTTTAGATAGGGCCTCATTTTGGCCAAAACTGAGCAGAAAACTCTACAGGAGTCCAGCTGCAATCAGCTGTACTGAGCTGTGTCACTCTGCTCAGCCATCACACTTCATCAAGCCCTCGCTGTTTTGGAGAACCAGATCCTGCTTTACCAGGGGCAGGCAGAAGTTAAGAAATCTAAACTATTTAATTGCTCATCTTTCAGTAACAAAAACTAGATCGGAGACAATTCACTCTGTCTGCCTGAAACATGAAGTCAGGCAGGAACTTTCAACAAAGAAGTGGGTGGATGGGGCAGTTCTAAATATATCACACCATCCTCACCCATGCAAAGGAGCTAATTCACATGTGCAGCTTACCCACCAGGCCTAGCAGGGAAGAGAAAGGGGCTCTCAGCAATTTAATCAAGACTGTTGCTATCCCACAACAGCTCAGCTTACTTGCCATTGTTTTAGGCAAGTACCAAAGGGATGGAGAAGTGCCAGGCTCTCAGAATGCGTGCCAAGAAAGAGCAGAAAAAGTTAAATAGGAGACCTCATCCCTCATATCCTTCAGCAATGAATGACCTACTTGGACCTCTCAGTACCTCTCAGAAGTTTTCACACCACTTTCTGTCCTGCCGTTTACCTGCAAGGGAAACAAAACTGCAACAGTCTGAGTGGCAGCAGAGGGGAGAAAAAAAATCCATGAGGGAAGGCAGATTTCAGCAGCACAGCAGGAACTGTGCAGTCCACCACTCAAGCTCCACATGAACAACAGAACTGAGGAAGCTTGCTCTCTCCAGAGCACTCTGCCTACAAATTGAGCTCCCAAGCAAATAACAGGAGTGCAATTCTCATTCGTTGTTCCTTCAGTGCCAATGCTAGAAAGTCCTTCATGCCTTTTGATGCAAAAAGTTGTTTCTAGAAAAAAAAAGAAACCCCTCAAAATCTTCCAAATAATATTTTTAAAGCCTCTACCTCTGTCAAATTAGGCTGAAATTGGTTTATTGATTTAAAGATTTTTTTTTTCAGGTATGAAACACACATAAGCAATATTTCTTAGGAAACTACAACGAAATAAAGTCTTCCGCATGAGGTATTTGGGTGACTCAGCCACACAAACCTCTTACTACAGGCTCTCATACTCCAAATTTTATAGGAGAACAATTATTAGTGACCAAACATCAAAGACCTTAAATTCTATGAATCCAAGATATTGAATGGATAATTAATATTTCTAAAGGGCATTAGCTCATGAAACAGATGCACAGATGATGAAGTAAGACTGTGACAAGGTGCAGCTGCACAGCCCACAGGAACTAAAACCCACAACTTGAGTAGATATCCGGATCCAGTGCTTGAATGTGACACATATCCTGCCATAACCAAAAACTGCAGAGTATTAAACCTGGATTTTTCTCCTGCAACCACATGCAGAGGCATGGATTCATCCAGGCAGGGACCCTTCACAGTTTATTCAACACGAGTGACCTTTTCATGGTGAGCACAGCAGAGGTGGAAGAACAGGAGCCAGGGCTGCAGAGTGCTGTGCCCACAGCCACTAACCCCTCCTGGGTGATACAAGCAACCTGCAGGTCCTGGGGGTCACGGTTATTCACAAAAAGTTAGTAACCAAGTCCTTCCCACCTTCCATAGATTCTGACAAGGCCTTAGTCATTACTGTTGACTAAAAGAAACAAACAGTACCTCAGACATAAGGTTTTGTGTAGAGGCGTGTTAAGCACGTTGCAGGATGAGTGATAAATCCAGTTCAAGCATCCTTGATTCCTATTTGAGGTAAAAAGAAAAAAAACCACTATTAGTACGCCTTCCTTTGTCACCTGGCATTTGCTGGCACTCTCAGTTGTAACAAAGCCACTGTTGTGTCTGAAGGGCAATGTTATACCAGGAAAATCTAAGCTTCTTTCCATGAGGAAAAAAAAAAATCCTCCACACTTTTCATTGGATTACATTTCTCTGATTCCTCCTCCTCCACCCCCAAATTTCACTGGGGGTGGGGGGGGGATTTAATAAAAAATAAAAACACAAACAAGAATAAACAAAAAACAAACAAAACCCAACCAAAACGAAAACAAAATCAAACAAAAACCCCGAATGAAAACAGAAAAACCCAAAACACAGAAACCAAAACAAACAAACCCCCAAACAAAAACAAACAAAAATGCACTTGCCCAATCAATACCAGTTTTTTCAAAGAGTTTTGGTAAAACTAAGACAGGAGTTAATGCATGCACTCACTGCGTATGTTATCATGGCTTGTGCACTACAATACTGCAACAATTGCCAAGTCTCATTTGCATCAAGTATTGCAATTCTAAAATGTGAGCAAAAGTTACCAGAGCCAAGGAGTCTCTCAGCAGTTCATCAGATTTACACATACAGCTATGTAAAGTAAAAAAATATTCTCTGTAAAAGTACAAACCTTTACATGACCCTAGAGTGTGTGAAAATACTTTGGACCCCAAAAGAATCACGGCCTCACCACTTAAGCAAATCAAACCACACACTGAATTTCCTCCTACTAATTGCAAACCACATATTTTATTTTTTTCCAGGAACTCTGTAAAGTTCTATGAAAAATATTTTAAAGCTTTTTTAAATGGAAATATTAATCTAAAATGCCAAATACGTCTCATAATATTAAGTTTCGTGTAGAAAAACTGCTGTGCTGGTGAACAGTGGCAAATTGACTGCAAAGTATGCCTTCAAGTGATGTATTTTACATCTTACACGGAAGAGAAGATGAGCTTTTTAAAAATCAAAAACTAAGCTTGGGGCAAAGAGTTAATGATGCTGCCACAAGAAGTACTGCACTCCAGCTCAGGACACAAGTTGCAAGCATAAAGAACATTTAGATTAAAGCATTTAAAGCTTTTTTATAACTCAGAGTAATTATGGTGGGAATCACAAGTGTTTATAAAGAGTAAACAGATACCGACTACTCATTGGTTACTGAAAAAAAAAAAACCAAAAACAACAAAAACCCAAAAAAACAAAACCAGAAAACAACACGGGGAAAAAAACAGAAAGAGAGAAGCTCAGAACAAATAAAAAGCAGCACTGCTTCTCGGGGGTTGAGGTTAAGCAGGAACTCAGCGCAGGTTGATATAAAACAAAGTTCACGGCCCTGCAGAAGAGAAGCACGGAGCTGATGAAGGGGAGCTCCACGGCAGCTGCTAAATGAGACAATACCTGTGACTGCTGGCACCCTCAGAGGGTTTCAGGTCACCACCGTGCACTACTCTCCTGCGACAGCACTTCGCCAGTTTTTAGACTAAATCCAACCTTCTTATCCCTACATATCCCTCGCTCTCAGCAGTGAAACAGGAGACCTTTCCAAAGGCTGCCTCATCCTGTGCCAACTTTTTATGGCACTCGCTGGGAGCAGAGGTCGCCTTAAATTTGTCGCGGTGCTCCTGATAGGGATTAGCATCAGCCCGGCTTTCGAGCAGCCCGGCCCAGCCTTGGCACAGCGCGGAAGGGGCGAAAGCGCGACCTGCGCTGCCACGGGGCCGCTCCCGCCTCCCGCACATCCCGGCAGCGGGGAAAGGCTTGTTCCAAACCCTTCCCCAGCATCCCCGGGCCCCCCGAGCAGCGCACACACCTCCG
>JAHLSL010000175.1:3460151-3485820 GCA_025920805.1 Petroica traversi | reverse complement strand
CGGGAGATGGTGACTGCGGAACCGGAAAGCCCCCGCCTCCGCAGCCCGGCGCGCCACCGGCATCGCCCGCTGCTCCCCGGGCGGCCTCAGTCCTGTTGGGAGCTTTGCAGGGACGCCACGGCTCCGTTGACACGGCGGCGGTGACATTCCCGGTCCGCAGTCACCATCTCCCGACAAGGAGCCACAGGGCCCGGCTTCCCCGGCGAGGGACAGGGCAAAGGGGTTACGCTCAGCTCAGCCCGGGCCCAGCACCCTCAGAAGGGGCAGGGAAGGGTGTGCCCACCCCCAGAAATGCCAGGGTCAGTCAAGGTGCCAGCTCTGAACACCCAGCCCCCAGGGATACCGAAGGGGCAGGCACGGGACTCCTCCTGTTGTCCTTCCCAACCAGGCACAGAAGAGGAAGTGACAAAAGGCAGGGTTTGGCCCGCTCGTGTTTCTTAAGCGCCCGTCAAAGATTTCAGAGGACAACCTTTGCTCTGGGTGTTTATTAATTGTCCCTTCTGACCCGGGGAGAGGCCATGCTGCAGCCTGCACACGGTCCTGGACTAGGTTTGCTCCTCTGGAGCTGGTGCCAAAGTGCCCAGCACTGCTCAGGAACCAGCACTGCTCAGCTGCTGGAGCACTGGACCGTCAGTCACTCGGTGTTATCATATCCGGCGTTCCCATCTCCAACTCTTCATCTTCCTCCTCAGACCAGCTCAAGCTGTCATCAGAGTCCCCATCCTGCACAGCCCCAGGCTCCTCTGTGTTTGCAGCTTCCTTCTCTTGCTCAGCACAGGACTGCAGCTTGCTTTGGGGGAGCTCCAGCCTGGCCCAGGAGCCAGGGCTGGCTTTGCAAAGCGTGATCTCCACCTTGGCTGGGACCATGCTCACAAAGCTCTTCTCTCCATCGATGGTCTGCAGAGAGGGAAAGGCACAGTGAGCCGGGGAGGGCAGGCAGCACACGCTCAGGAGAAGCCTGGGCTGCAGCTGAGCTGAGCTGAGCCTCACACTGTTACGTGTCAGCAGCACCACAGTGCTCGTTCAGAGCTCAGGAGGGCTCAGCAGAGCTCAGCCACAGGCGCAGCTGCGGCACAGCCTCTCCCCAGCAGCGAGCTGAGCTGAGACACAGCCATACCCACACCTGTCAGCTCTCTGCTGCCTGCAAGCTCAGGCAGCACGCACCAGAAACAGAGACAAGAAATGTTCATGCAAATTCCTGAGCCTCGCTGCCTCTCCCCAGCCAGCAAGCCGCTGAAAAATCAGTCTCATCGTTCAGACCACAGCCTGCCTGCAACTCATAGCAGGACTGAGGGGGAGACAGGGACCTGCTGGGCCAAAGAATGTTTGGGGCAGCCTAGGACCAAACCCAGAACACCCATGGTGCTGGCAGTGACCTCCAGTTCTGACCTTAGCCCAGTGCAGCCACCTCAGCCTCCTCACGAGCTCTAGGGCATTTTCTAGCTATAAATACCTGTATCTGGGCAAGCTGGCCAGGATGAAAAGCACAGGTTGCCTCACAGCACTGCAGCCCAGCCCCACGCAGACTGCTGGAACAGGAAAATCAAAGCAAAGAGGATCTTACCCCCCAGAGCTCCAATTCTGCCTGGAAAATCTTATTCCCTTCAAAGATGACATGAGCCTCAATCTGAAAGATCAACAGAAAATTATCTGAGAGGGTAGCACAGCACTGCCAGAGCTCTTCCCCCAGACAGTACAGCTGCCTTTCAGCTCCATACTGCATCCCCCATCCCAGCTCCAGTGTAATGGCCTGGTGATCCCCTCAGCACCTGGCGATGTCACCCCTTTCAGAGAATGACAGGCTCAGCTCTGTCACAGGTCAAGGGATTCCAGGCCAGCAAATCCAACCATTGATGCTGAAAGCCAGTGTGGGCAGACGCAGCAGTGAGGCCACCAGACTCTCAGCTGAGGGGTGGCAGGTTGGCAGTGCCAGCCCTGCCTGTAGCAACAAAGCAGACAGGCCACCCAAGGCACCCCGCTGGCCCCTGGGTCTGCAGGCTGAGCTGGTGCCATGGGAGTGCACATCCCCACCCACTCACCACGGTGTGATTTGCCTTCACGCTGCTGAGGGCAGGCAGGGGGTTCTTGGCATAGAGTGTCACCACCACCTGGGTGCTGGTTTGGTGCCAGTCCTGCCGGCACAGCACCGCCTTCTTGTCCTGCCGAAGAGAGGAGCCTGTCACAGCACAGCTCAGGCACCACCCACACAGAGGGGACGTCTGAGCCAGAGAGTGCTCCCTTGCACATCTCCTTCGTGCTGGCTGGTGAAGGTTGGCACCAGCTGAGCAACAACAAACTGATTTTTGTGCAGGTATTTGAGGGGAGATGGTTCATGCAAAGGTGGGCAGCCCCTGCCATGCTGCCACAAGCAACATAGGACATCTGTGTTGGGCTTGGGGTTACTCCAGGACATGCTAAGATCAGAGACATCCCCTCTAGTTCCAGAGTCACTCTGCTATGCCCAAGCTCCTAAGTGCTGAGCACAGTCAGGAAACTCAGCCTGGAGAACAATGCAGGGGCTGTTGCTGGATATGGGTGATGCTACCACACCACATTTGGGAGTCAGGTGAGCCCCAATTGGCCACATTTCACCTTTGTCCACCTTGTCAGCACCACAGGAATAGTGTCCCCATCAGGCTCATTTCTGAGCATCACCAGGAGTCAGACCTGCTGCAGCCCTCCATGCTGCCAGCCAAAGAAATGCTCCAGGAGGAGTACTGGCTCCAGGCTTAGGAGACAATTAATACAAAATATCAACATCACAACATCACCGTTTCTGCACTGAAGCCTCCTTTACATTCAGGATATGTTTTCTGCTCCAGGACAAAGAAGAGATTGGGCTCAGAGGGTGTTTCTGGAAGCAACGCTGACTCAGAGGAACACAGTGCACTTTCAGGGTTATCCTGGGTTACTTTGGTGCAACTTTCCCAGCTCAAGCCTGTTTCCAGTCAAGAACTTTCCCAGGGAAACTTATACACACACAGTATTGAGAATTGGGATCTTCTCCCCACTTCTCTGCCACAACACCCTGTTGGTATGTGGGTGAGATCCCTCCCGAGAAGCAGCCGCACAGGGAAAGCTTCATTGAAGCCAAATTCAGTTATCTGCAATCATATGACAAAGCCTTTGGGGTTTTTTTTGCAGGACTTTTTCTGTGCTCAGCCGCCTGTCTCTATGTGGCAGCCTGCAATGCTGTGTCCAGGGCCAGGTCCTGCCTCATTCAGCTTCCTATTGCACATATGCCCACTGGGGGTGAGAACTGACACATCTTGTGAATGTAGAGCAGCATCTTAAAGGGCAGATGGGTGAAGATTAGACATTCAAACCCCATGCAGTCATTTGCCAGCAATTATGAATATTAAGACAGTAAAATGCAGAAAGCTGTGTGAATGCAGAGCAAGGGAAGGAGGACTCTCAAATGCCAATAATGGCAATTGCTCATATGAGTTGCCCCTGCTGAGAGCCCCCTTACCTTTTTCTCTGTCCAGCAGTGACACCCACGGCTGCAGCCTGGCTGCTCCATGAAGGCACTGAAGTCTGTGGTTTTGATCCCACAGCAGCTCCAGTACTTCATCCTGAGGAGAGTAGGGTCACCTGAGTGGGGAGTGCACACAGGAGCAGGAGAGGGGACCACAGCAAGGTGGGGAGGGAGAGGGGCTCATAACCAAGGACACCTCCTGCCCACTCGTCCCCTTGGGGGTGTCACCCACAACTGCAGTGACCACCCTTCTGGAGCCACACAGCCTTGCAGCATTTTCAGCTCATGGCAGGGTCAGTTTGCTCTCTGGAAAAGGGCTGTTTCTTACCCCTCATGGAAGACAGGAACGCCAGGATGAAATGTGCAAACCTCTGTGTTACTCTCCGGGCCCTGGTAGATCTGTGGAGAAAGGAGAGGACGGTTCTATCTGTGTCTCTGGCACAGGACAACGTGGCACAGATGTCTACACAACAATGCCCATCCATGTAGAGGGCACAGCTCAATGCCCAACATCACCCTTTTGCCAGGTCCAGCATCTGTGAAGACTCACACTGGAACCATGCCCAGCCAGCAGCCCAGCACTGTCCCTGCTTCCTGCTGGCAGGGCAGCCACCCTGACCTTGATGTGACCACAGTGTCACCCCTGCCACCCCATCAGCAGCCCTCCTGTACCTCTCACCCTAACACAGCCTGCTCCCAGCCCGGGGTTCAGCAATAGAGGGACAGTGTGCAAGTTAGGACACCACAGAAACTCACTCTGAGGTGCAGGAGGTCATTTGTCATCCCTGTCCTTTCCCCTCCTCCCCAGAGCATGTCAGTCTTCTGCCCTCATCTGCTTCCTGGTTTTTGCTCCCCGCTCCCTTGCTGCAGCTTTCCAAGCAGCTCAATCACTCAATCCCTCCCACTCATCCTCGAGGCAGGCAGTGCTCCACAGGGCAGCCTCAGGCAAGAGAGAAATTGGGCTGCGCTGCATCAGTTCAATGCAGGTGGGAATTGTTTCATATGCATATATCCAATCCTGAATATGTGCTGCATTACACTGCCAGCAATCAGCAGCAGTGAAACACAAATGTACGACCAATCTGGAAGCCTCTTGCAGGGAAGTGGCTGGGAGGTGACAGAGGTGGCCATTCCCAGGGCAGGATGAATGAGAATACAGAGCATGTGGGCACTGCCCCCTTCCACCAGCCTGATGATACCCTGCCCTGCTCCTGGACCTGAGATGCTCCTGGCCACAAGGCACAGGTGGGCAAAGATGGGCCCTGCCAGGTACTCACCCCCTTGCAGGCTGCGTTCTTGCACGTGGTGCCAGCTCTCACCTGGGCAGCCTCCTCGCCTGCGAGAGCAACACAACTTCACCCAGGACACACACTGCCCATGTCTGCCCCCAAATCCTCCCCCCAGCCCTCTGCCAGCTCTCCAGCTGAGCTCAGAACATCCCAATGTTCCTGCAAGATGCAGTTTTGCAGGTAGCTGAATATGCAGCACTCACTGACTGCACTCAGCCTGTCATGCAAAACCCCAGGCTGAATTTGCAACCCCAGTGCCATCAGCTTATCCCTACCTGTACCACTGCTCTGGAGTGTCTCCTCCTTGGAGGACAGGTTCAGTTTTTCCAGTGCCTGCTCCAGAGACCTGGATACTTTAATTGGCAGCAGTTGTCTTGGCTCATCAGAGCTGGGAAAGAGCAGCAGTGAAGGCCAAGTGGGTTTTTCTGTGATTTAAGTGCCGTTGCCTCTGCTGAGAGAGCAGCAGGGCAGGAGTCACACAGAAGTGACACAGCAGGGCAGTATCATTAGCTGAGCCTATCTCACCTTGGTCTTTCCCGCAGCATCTTCTCAGCTGATTTTGGTCCTTGGACAATGAGCTCCTTCACTGGTTTGACCTTTGGTTCATCTGAGGTCTTCTCTTGGCTGGAAGGCTCAGGGGGCTTCTCCTTGGTGTGAAACCCCTTTGTGCATCCCTGAGCAGCAGAGAGAAGCCTGATGACTGCTTTGTCCTCCTCAACATGGTGGCTGTTCCCAAACCATGTGAGTTTCCATGATGTGGGGGCTCAGTGTCCTGCAGAGATGGGCTCTGACCTTGCACTTTGGGAGCAGCACCCTTGCTTGGAGGCTCCTTGGAAGCAGATAGCAAATCCCTGGCCGGCAGGGCAAAAGGGACATCCCTGACACAGGACAGGGATGGGACAGGACTGGGCAGGGGTCAGAAGGAAAGGACAGAAGAACATTTGGGCTGGCAGGCTGCTCACCTTTATAGAGAGGAACTCAGAGAAGTCCGTTGTGCGTTTCTTGCAACAAGACCAGCCCTAAACACCGGGACATGAGAGGCTGGTCAGGTGTGGGCAATCCTGCTGGGCACAAGGTCACCCCCTGCAGCTGCAGCCCCAGCTCCTGCCCCACTCACCTTCAGGGCATCGTGGAAGATGGGGACACCTGGGTGATACAGGCAGGAATCTGAAAAGGGAAAACCAGGCAAAAGCTTTCAGGAGAAGCAATCCTGCCCACAAACCACCTGCACAGCCAGCAGCTCCAGAGCCAGCTCCTGCCATATGGGCTGCCTGCGCTGGGCTTGGCAGCTCGGCTGCAGCACGGCAGCCAAGGCCACACTGGGAAAACAGTGGCAGACATTCCCACTCCCTCTGGAGCAAGCACACGAGCCCACTCACCCTCGGCGTTGTGCTCGGGATCAAACCTCTGCCCGCAGCCCTTGTTGTAGCACAGCAGTGCCATAGCTCAGGCGGACTCGCAGTGTCCTTCACTCCTTCCACAGAAATCCCATCAGTCTTATCCCTGCCCGGGATGGCTCCTCTGCCTCCCCGCCGCCTGCAGCCCAGGCGCCGGGAGGAGGCTTTGCCTGTCTTTGGAGGCAGCCGTGGGAGGTGGCTGTAACCGGAGACAGGGCTGAAGATGGACAGGGCAGCTGGCGGGGCTTGGCGCCTGTGTTATCTCCACAGGCATTTCTGTGCTGGCCCTGTGCCCAGCAGAGGGAATGGGCACTGCAGGTGGCCCCACGCCCGGGCTGTACACAGGTCCTGTCCCAGAGGCTCCCATGCTGCCAGCGCCTGTCACGGAGGCAGCGGCATCACCCCAGAGCTCGCACAGGCGGCTCTGACCGCGCTCCGCTTCTGCAGCGTTCACAGAAACAGCTGAAAGATCCCTGAACCTGCAGGGAAGAGAATTCCCAGAGTCACGGGGCAAAACTGGCGCTGATCTCCCCCAGCCCCAGAAGGCACCAGCAGCTGCTAGACAGAGGCACCAGCAGACCAAGGCCGTGCGTGTGGCCAATACGTCTTTTGATGCTGGCTTTTGTGCAGCCCCGGAGTAACAGAGTGCTCAAGGAAAGGTTCTTGGCCAGACTTGAGGAGTAGGACACAGTGATTACGTGGGTGATTATGATTAGATTTATGGCTAATACAGTTTTCAAATATTGCCAATGCAGTATCTAAATAACAAATCTACCATCTAATACAAAATATGGTATATATAGGAGTGGTCCCTCTCATTGAGTCAGAAGCTTCTGTAAGACCCACTCACTTTCTCAACGTCTCAGCTAAGTCTCAGCATGGATCAGTCCACTTAGTCTCAGATTTGGTTACAATCTACATCTAAAGCATTATAATATTGATAGATTTGGCTAGAAACAGATTTACAGTCTTTGACCTTGCAGAATCTACAATTACAAAGCAGTTAGGCACCTTTTGAGCTACTTTAGGATTTTATCTCTGTACTTGACCAGATCTTACAATTTTTCACTACTTCTCCAAAAGTGATTATTCTGTCTGCTCCTTGTATTCTGGCTGGATCTACCCTGCAGGGGTTCCCAAGAGGGGCAGGAATGACAAACACCACCCAGAAGCTGCCTCTGACCTTGGGAGAGCAGTTTGCCCGATTGGCCCAGACTCCAGCAGCATTTTATACCCTTTTGCAGGTCAATGTGCACCACAGTCAATCACAAACAGCTCAGCTCCCCCATCTCTGGAACACAATAATCATGCAAGCATTCAGTGAGCTCCTCCTGCAAAACCCGCCTGATATTTTCACCTTATCTCAGGACAAACCACATTGCCCAGCAGAGATTGTGGAAAGGGAGAGGGAAGGATGCACACACACACTCAGACATTACTATCTTCCCTTGTCATCACGTCAGGGATGAAAATTGTTCCCTGGAAGGCCATTATAATCACAGATGAATACAAAATGTTACTCAGGGCCCCTGTACACAGAGGGGTTTGTTCAGACCCCCTGCTCCCCTTCTGGGACCTAGGAGTTTTCATCTACGAACAGGAAACCCTCTTGAGATCAAAGGTTTTACTTGGTTCCTCTAGACATCTAAATCAAATATTTTCTTTGTGCTGTTCCTGTTTGTGGGGACAGCTGTTTCCTGGGTGCTGTCCTGACCTCCAGGAGCACACAGCATCTGGGGACCATTTCAGGAACTGGGATCAATATCAGTCCTTGGCACCATCAGGCAGTACAAAGAACAATTCCTGCAGGCAGAAGATGCCCAGGGATTCTGCCCAGAAGGTAAGCCCACAGGATCTGCAATGGCTGATGCAACCCTAAACCCTGTCCTACAATGTTTGTTTAACCTACTTAATCCCTCTACAAAGCCTGAAGAATTTTCTGTCATCCCAAGGGGATCTCCAGAGTTCAGAGTTAGGGTGAACTGTTGCCAGGATTCTGGAGCTTATCAGGGAGATACAACTCCAGATTATTTCACACTGTCCTGCTACTTCACCTCCAGTTCAGTCCTGCCACCGCGACCTTGAGTTGCCCCAGCCAGCAGCAATACCAGGCTTTTCCTTGTCAGCCCCTCAGCAAGGAGCCAGCCCTGCTGCAGGGGAGGACAGGCATCACTGTCACACGTCTCTTATACCTGGGTCACCTGTGTACAAACCTACATCCACCCAAAAGCTGAGAAGGAAACAGGAGGGCACTGGGGAACTTGTCACACCAGCATGAGCCACTTGGTTTCAAAGCACTGTGACACAACTGACCCAACAGTCCCAAGTAAAAAAATGCTGCTGGCATCCAGAGCCTCTGCTTAGGTGAGAAAGATCTCTAGGGACCCAGAGCTGGGCAGAGGCCTGTGTCAGGGGAATGTGCAGTCCTGGGGGCTGAGCAGGGCTATAGTGTTTCAGATCTCCCTGTTCTTTCCACGAGCTGTCAGCAAGGCTGCAGCTGTCACTGCCCCCGTGCCAGTGAGAATATGGAGCTCAGGTTACCCTGCACACCTCAGAGGAAACGCCAGCAGGATGATGTGGCTGACACACATCACAGAGATAAACAGCAGGTACCCCGGGGGAACTGGGGCTGAGGCAGCTCTGCACCCGAGACAGGAATCGAGCTCCCAGCTGCCAATTAAAAATAGAGCCTGTTTGCTTTATGTACACTTAATTTCATATACAACAAAACAAAAAAGGAGGTAGAAAAAACCAGAATAAATTATTCTCAAACCCACCTTAATGTGTCTGCCCTTGAACAATCAGGGACGGTGTAAAACAGCCCTCCAAGGTCTTGGGGAGAACATGTACCTCACTCTGACCCTTCAGCCATTCAGGATGCCCTATGGAGCCAGGGTAGAAGCAAAGCACTGCATTTCTAAAGCAGAGTCATTCCTCTCTACAAAAGGCTTGATAGGTAAAGGGAAATCCCTGAAAAACAGATTACTGCTATGTATGCAAAAGGCAAGATTAATGTTTTATTTATTTGGGCAATAAAATATTTCTCAAAAAAAACATGTGTTGAGCAATTCTACAGCAATTCTGCCTGGCCACTCTTCAGATAGCACTGCTCAGGAATTATGAACCACCTGTCCAAGGGGTCTGCACTGCTTGGACTCAGCAGTTCAGAGAACAGGTTTAAAAAAGACCAGAAAACTACCAGAAATGGGGATATTCAACCTTCACCTCTTGATTCAAGACCACTGTTCTTACACAGCTTGGGTTATTACAGCACTATTGCTGCAACACTTCAGTCTCATTGAACAATTATACCTTCAAACTGGAACCAGCTAATAAGGATTTTCTGCCTGTAGTTCAGACTGTGTCTTGCCCCAGAGATGATTCAGTTTCCTTGGAGGTGAGCTGCTCCTTTAGGAGTCCATCCACTCTGGTGCTCACTACGAAAGCATAAGCAGTATTCCTCATCAAAAGGTACACTTTAGTCCTCAGTTGGAACCAGTACAAAAAAAAGAGAGTTCCATCTACTACTAAGACTCAATTGTGTGTCACTAGCTGGCATCCTGAATCAAAATCTGCTGGCTGAAATACCCTCAACTGGCACTGAGTGTGGGGTTTTAGCAGCTTTCCTTTTGATGGTCCTGTTGCCATTATAGCAAGGTCACTGTGAACTCAGAGCAGAGTGGCCAAATTGTAGTGAGGGAAAGTGTCCCAAACTCAGCGTTGTGCCTGGCTGAGCTCCTTGTTTCTTACTCACATTTTGCTCATGTCTGGCACCAGGTACCCAAGTCAGAACCAAGAGAAGAGAGAATGATGGTGCCTTTCAGCAAGGCCATAAAAAATAGTATCTTTCTTCTTTCAGCCCCCAAAGGTAGCTCACTGGAGAAGTAGTTTAGCACATGCCATCACTTGCAGCTTTCCATGATAAATTGCAGCTGCTTGTGAGAGGCACCATGCCAGGAAAAAAAAAAATGAAATATTTGTCTACTGCTTTGATATGAGCAAATTATCCACATACCAACTGGATTTATCTCTGATACTTGCAAATGCACTCACTGCTGTTGAAGAGGAAGCTGCACAAAACACAAGTTGTAACTTCTAAAGTCCACAAATGATGGGGGTTGAAAGTTAAGAGCAAACAGTAAGAACCGAATTGCTCATCAGTTCTTGGCGTGATACAAACTGATACTGGAGAACTGCATTTTAAACCAGCTGATCAAATATGATAGCAAAAGGCAAGGGATTCTCTTCAGAAGCATCAAAATTACATAATAGCCAGCACTGGAGAGGCATGCAGAGGGAAGCATTCCCTTCTGCACAGTGGCTGAACCTCAGCACAACAGTGCTGTGCCCAGCCCAGCCTCAGGAGCTGCACTTGCTACCTCAAATAGGCAGTGCAAGCACCAACACCAAATCTTCCGCAGAGAAGAAATTGGTCTGGAGTGAGGCAGCCTTGCTGACTCCTGTGCCCAGCTGTAAATGCTTCTGCACTAGTCAGTCTGCCTCTGAAAATCTTAGTAACAGTTTGCTTCACAATTTCCTTACTCAGCTGGAGGTTTTCAGTCTCCTCCTTCAAAGCAAATTAAGAAGTTACCTCTAGCATTCACACCAGAATTTAGCTTTGTTTCATTGCTGTCACTGGATCTTTAACTTAGGTATTTAAAATCTTGCTAGATGGGCTTTGAGCAGTGCTAAATTCCTCTTTACCTATGATTTTATACACCCTTTTCTCCCAGGGAAAGGAAATAACCAGACCCATCCTTAGCTTATACTTGCTCAGGACTGAGGCAGCAGCAGAGTGATGCTGAACATCTGAGCTCTACTGTTTCCTAGGACAGAATTTCTCCTTGGACTGCTCAGTAACACACAAGGCAGCTGAGCAACAGGCAGGTGAAGGAGGTAATTCAGACACCTGGGTGCAACTTCATGGTTTCTTCTCCTTCGTATTTCACGCTCCAGAAGTAAACAATGTACTTACCAAACACTCACAGCACGAGTGAATGTGTGCTAGCCTCGTTCCAAGAGCAGATCCATCCCCTCCACAGGGCAACAGAAAAGCTAATCAGCATTCTCACTTCAGATTTTGCAACAGCGAGCTGTCCTAGCAAATGATCCAGCTGAAAACATCACCAAACTCTTCATACTTTACAATCAAGCTGATAACCACCATTAGATACCATTATCAGCTCAGGCCAACCAGCTGCGGGTGCTTTCAAATGCGGAAAACAAATTAAGAAACAAAGAGGATTGGCTGCAGCCTCTCTTCCACAAATCTTATCATCCCATTCCAGCTTAATTAAAAGCTACCCAAAGATGGGGTGAACCAATTAAGGCTCTGGAGCGATTATTTCATCTTCTACTTAAAGAGTACCTACAGGACCAAACTGTAATTTAAGGGTCTTGCTTTGGTAACATTAGGCATCTCAAAATGTTTTCATCTTTCCTATGATTTCACAATTCTTCGAGGCACCTCCTTATGCTTTTAGGCTGTAACACTTTCACCCTCCTCTCCTTCCCACCTACATTTATTTCTAAGCTTCTCTCTTTGCCGTGTCAACTCTTAGAGACTCAGTGTGAGAACACAAGCCACAGAAGGCTCCCGTTCCTACAGAGCCCCTCATGTATTGCACCAGATAAAGCTTTACTGTTGCCATCAATAGTTATCAGTGAGTTCTCTCCTTGTTATCCCAGCACAGGAGTTCTGGGAACATCCCAGCCAGAGGCAACCCAGATCAAAGACAGACAGCTCCATACTCTGCACCTGAGACAGGGATGGAGCTCCAGGCTCTCAGTGACACACGGACAAGTCTTGCATCTTACCTCTCTGCATCCACAACAGACACATCCCAGGTGTGTCTGCAGCTCCCTTGCTGTATTCTGACCTGCTGAAGTTGAAGGTCACATTCCAACACATTCCTTCTGTGAGAAGGAATACAGAAAATTCCCAGGGGTTGAACACCCTCTTTACAGAGCTAAGCAAGAAAACCTTTTGCACCATTAACCTGAAGATTCATTAAATTCAACCCACATATAGACATTTGTACTATAAAAAACAGAGGAGACAAGACACCAGATAAAAAAGGCTTAAAATCCACTTTAATAATGCATTCCTGTAACATTCCTCAGACAAACTCAAACTTTTTAGTGGGACAATTACAGTTTGTGTTCAAACAGTTTACACTAAATGAAAAATCTTGTAGTACTTCTACACAAAAGACAGGCAAGGTTAGGATTATACAAACATTTGTTTCAGTTAAATCTTCAGCATGAGATACAGTATCTTTATCCAATAGATTGTACTTTACTACCAGTAAAAATAAAGAGATACAACACGTTATCAAAAAAAATCCATCCAAACAAGAACCTCCCAGCCATTCAGGCTGCACGACTGTGAACTACTTCAAAGAAACAAATGGTCCAGGTAAAAGGAGTAACTAACAAGTTAGGAGGAAAAAAAAAAAAGAAGAAACAAACAGAATCTTCCCCAATTCACTACATGACGGATCATTTGGAGCTATATAAATTTACAAAATCATGGGAGCTGCAAAGTACCCAAATGCTGCCCTAGTTCTCCAGAGACTTCCCTGTGCTCTTAAGCAAGGTAGACTACACTAAAAAAATGCCAAGACATACTGAAATTTTATCTAGTCTCATGATTTCAGCTGCAAATAGGAAACCTGGAATGGTCAAGGCATTAGGGTCCTTGCAAGATTTTACCCTTACTGAACCATGGCAGCCTCCCAGAATCCATTTTTCACTTTGAAATTAGGAATGCACCACATGAAATTTTCTAAAACCTTTACCAGTCAGACTGCACTCCCCTTGTCCTAGAGTGGCTTTACCGAAACAGGCCCTAATTAACTATCTTTAAAATGTCCCCTCTCCCCCCATGTTGAACCCTGTGTGGCCTGCCAAGATTTCTTTCTTTGGGGCATGTACAGGGGATAGCTTAATCCTGTTAATATCTGCGGCGCTTGTTAGGGCCAAAATCCCCCCCCTGGATTTCCTCTGTTGAAGGCAGGCGGGTTCCCTCCCATGGCTCCAAGGCCTTCCATGGCCCCACCCTGGCCGAAGCGGTCTGGAGGTGGTGGTGGAGTCTTGGAACAACAAGTGCAGAAGACACAGGAAGAAAAAGAAGGAAGAACAAAGGGCAGTTAGAAGCCATTAGAGGTGATTCAAATTCTACCAGGATTCCACAATTCCAGCTGACCTTGCTGCAAACTTTCACCCCACCAAAAATATCCCCACAGTCCCAAACCTGGACTGACAGGACTACTGCAGAACAAAGTCCCTTTCCCCACACAATCTGCAGTCAGGCATACTGGGACAGTGTGCACCACCTCACAGAGCAAGGCTCTGCTGTGGAGCAGGTGAGCCATCTGAACTCGCCTTCCCTTCCCACTCCTGGCTTCACCTTCCTCCTTAATTTCCTTGTGTTGTGCACATTCCCTTAACCTAAGATGCTTTGCGGTCCCTACCACTTAAGTACAAAAGCCTTCAGACAAAACTGCTCTTTATGACAAAAAAAAAATATCTGTGTCATAGCAGTCACAACAGAGCAAGAAGTCTGAGTAGGAAGGTTTGCAGGAAAACTGTTTATTAGATCAGTTCAGAAAAACCACTGAAGAAAGATGAACTTTCAGGACAAACTTTACTATGACTGCTGCTGTTTCTGGCACTTCTTCTGGAAGTGCTGACACTGTGGGAGGACCAATCCTCTGTATGACAGAGAGGAAAGACAGATGCCACAGTCTATTGCAAAGCTCTGCAGTAAAGTTTAAAATTAAACCAAATATAAAAATTTTTAGAAGTCAAACAAATAAGCATAACCTCCACTGATTCTTTGCTCTTGACCTCATAAACAAATCAGCTGAACTCATTCTAGCCTATGAGCATAGGAGTTAACTGTTTTCAGAACTGGTGATGAACAGAACATTCTGAAAGCTTGCCTTTATGCCTGCAAGAACCTACTCTCAAAAAACTCCCAATTTCACAAAAATATATAACAATAACCATATAAAAATAAACATTTATTATTGCTAAGACCTTTTTAACAAGCATTTTAGCACTAGCTGCCTTGAAAGTAAATTAAGCAGTTATCAGACTTGGCTCAATCTCCTGAAAATTATCAGCTAGTATCAAGGCAAGATTAACTGCTGAAAGATTTCAGCAGCAGTGAAAACAACAGGTCTGGGTAGACAAAGAAGCTTCAACTTCAGCAGTTAGTGTTTAAGATCAGAAACAACATAATCTGCATTTGAAAGGTGTGCACAAAAAGCAGGTGAAAATGCATTACCATTCCCATGGCTCCATCAGGGATCATAGCTCCAGGACCAGCAGCAGGAGGTGCAGGAGCTGGGACATTGGTACCACCCATAGCTCCTCTATTGTTCATGCCAATGGTACCTGGAAGAGAAAACTGAGGAATAGTCCTGGCACAAACACACAGTGCCTGGAGTCTGCTCAACACCCCAGAGCCACAGAACACTGTCCCATGCAGGGACAGAGTCCCAGCCTATTAAGCAGCTTTGCACTATGAGGTCAAGACAAACTGATCTTGCTTTACAGCATGTTATGTTTCCTGTCACATGAATACTTCCTCTGACTAGCCTGGGAGATTACTTTGAGTTTGTAAATAAGAAGCCAATAAAATGAGATCACTGAGAAAAAAAAAGTGCAGATTTTGTAAGAGAGGAAATGAATATGCACGGGAACAAAGAATACTCTTACCTCCCATACCCATCTGTCCCATTCTCATGTCTGGTGGCTCCCTCTGGAAAGACAGACATTCATTTCAACTGATAATCAGGCTTTAAAAAATGTAATTATACAAATTCAACGAGTTCTGAGGATTTACTACTAGTAAAGTAATTCCCAGGATAAATTTCAAAGAAAGACAGGAGCAACTTTCACATGATAGCTGCTGAATGAACAGGACTTATTTTAAACATCTCATTCTAAAAGACTGTTTTTCAGAATTATAATGAAACATCCAGCAGCAAAACTGCACATGCAGACTTTACTAAAGCTGTCTTGATGGAAAGATGTGCTGAGCAGTAGTAGCACATTAGATAGAGTTAGTTTCGCTACTCCCTCAGCATAGCTAAGAAGCTTTTCCTGTTGAAAAGAATGCAAGCTTACATAAAGACATAGTACTGGGTCTCTTGCATTAAAATACCATTTACTGAGTTCAACTTCTCTTTTATTAACCAAGCACCAGGAACACCTATCACAGATCTCTCTCACTACAAAACCAGGAGCACCTCCTCACTTCAGTGAGGACACTACTTTTTTCACAGAGATAACTGAAGACAGCTTTCACTTCATCTATGGTCTCAGAGCCATTATTTATTATATAAAGGCAGTATTATTGAGAGAAATCAGGACTTCTACTGCACAATGAGAATATTTCCACATTTGGCTCAGCCATGCTTTTGGCTGACATATTTAGCTATCTTGCCTAGGGACCAAGTTTTCACTAATAAGCACTAAACACCTGCCCCCAGCTGCATCAAAGCCATTTCACTACCTGAACAGCCCTCCAGCTGCCTCCATGATAGAAAGTGTCTAGGACTGGACACAGATTCCAAGGTATTTCTCCACAGAACTAAAGATGTTGTTATTAAAAGGCACATTGCCACACCCGGTTATACTACAAAGAAATACTTGATCAACTGACTTTCAAGTACAAGTTACCATGCCTGCAGCAATGCCTACAGTTGGGATCATTTTATCATGACTAAGACAGACTGCAGGCTAGGGATATAGCCAGTCATATAATCATAACAGAGTTCTGCTGCAATGCTTCAGGACAGTGTGTATGTTGCTGTTAGAGTCAAATTAGTCAGCAAACATTTCTCTGTACAGCAAGACAGCTGCAGAGGGTCGTATATGAAGAGCACTGGAATGGAACTGGGGGATTTATAGTTTCCAGGCTAACTGTATTAAGACTGGATGGAGGGAGTCAATAATGCACTACTGATGTACAGTCCTCCGACCAAGTTTAAAATTCACAGAACGCTGTGCTGTGGAAGGGAAAAATCTACAGTGAGTGTACAGATGTAATGGAAATGTAGAAGCACTCGTACCGCATCAGCAAAATTCCCTTTAAAGCCTTCCTGCTGGCGTCTCATCATCTCCTCTTGCTGCCTTCTCATCTCCTCCTCACGTCGTCTGCGTTCCTCCTCTTGCCTGTAAAAAAAGTCCAAAGATGCTCAGCACAACATATACCAACCACCTGCAACACTGTGTTGCAGTGCTGCCTCATGGATCTTGATTGGAAACTTTACACTTCAAATTTTCAGTTTTGAGGAGCTCATTTAAAAAAAAAACAAAACCACAGTACACTTGTGTGCATGTGTCTCATGAGAAGCAGCTGAGGGAGCTGGAGGGGCTCAGCCTGGAGAAAAGGAGGCTCAAGAGGGACCTTATCACACTCTACAACTGCCTGAGAGTGGAGCCAGGTGGGAGTCTCTTTTCCCACGTAACAAGTGACAGGATTAGAGGAAATGGCCTCAAGTTGCACCAGACAAAATTTAGATTTTGATTTCAAGGAAAACTCCTTCACCAAAAAGATTTACAAAACATTGGCATAGACTGCCCAGAAAGTGGTGGAGTCACCATGCCTGGAAAGATTTAAAAGATATGTAGATGTGGTGCTTAGGGGACATGGTGGGCTTGGGAGTGTTAGATTTACATCTGAACTCACTGATCTCAGTATTTTCCAACCTAAACGATTCTATGTACACAGCATCTCCCAAATGCATGCTGACTAAATGCAATACCAAGCATCAAGCCTGACAGCTCTCAAGCACCTTCTATTACACAAACAGTCTGATAATCTTCCTGGAGCTTCTCAAAATGAACTCAAGACGAGGAAGTGCTACAATGGAGAGAAATTGCTGAGACTAAGTTACCCCTCAACTGAAAATGCTGGAATGAGATTTCCCAATCTGCAGCTCTGAAGCCACTAAATCACAGCAGAGATTCTGATTTTTCTATTTGCCTCATTAAAGGAGCTTAAATGAGACAGAACTGCGAAGAGGCAAATACTAATCAATGGAAGAAACTCCTAACTCTTACATCTTAAACCAGCTGTGCCCTATGAACAAAAAGGCACAAAGTGACAGCCACACTCTAGGTACTAATTAAATTGTCACAATGAACAATTAGGTGCAGTGAAGAGGTGTTTTATTCCACCATGGATTCACATCATTTTACAACCTGCCCCCTTACCTGAGTTCCAACTGTTTACGTTTTTGTACTTCTTGGTTATGCAATTCCTCCATTCTCCTGAGCTCCTCCTGGCGTCTCATTAAATCTGTGTAAGACAACAGTAACAAACACCATTAAACTTCTCTCCCATGGCAGCTCTTATGAATTTCTGAACTAAAACTGTAACGCACACAAGAAAAAAGTAACAGAGCCTTCACCAATACAGCAACATCTGTCCATGTTAGGTCCAACAAGATTCAGCACCAGGTCCTGCCCTGGGTCACAACAACCCCCTGCAGCTCCAGGCTGAGGCAGAGGGGCTGGAAAGTGCCTGGTGGGAAAGGCCCTGGGGGTGCTGATCAACAGCTCCTGAACATGAGCCAGGTGTGCTCAGGTGGGCAAGAGGCCAATGGCACCTGGCCTGTACCAGCCATGGTGTGGCCAGAAGGACCAGGACAGTGACTGTCCCCCTAACTGGGCACTGGTGAGGCCATTCCTCAAATCCTGTGTCCAGCTCTGGGCCCCTCACAACAAAACAGACATTGAGGGGCTGGAGAGGGTCCAGAGAAGGGAATGGAGCTGGGGAAGGGTCTGGAGCACAAGGCCAAGGGGGAGCAGGTGAGGGAGGCTGAGCCTGGAGAAAAGATGGCTTGAGGAGACTTTATTGGACTACAAGTATCTGAAAGGAGGTTAATGGTTGGACTTGGTGACTTTTTCCACCTAAATGATTCTATGATTCCATTTATTTGTTGCTACCATACTTGGTTACAAGACAAGCAACCACCACAGCTCACCTTCCATGGTCTCTAGCTAAACTACTGAGCCACCCACTCCTAGATGGTGCAGGGCCCCTGCTCCATCCTGTGTTTAACTCTGACTGGTACCGTGCCTCATGAGCATCACTTGGTGCTCATGGCGAGCTGCTTCCATTTCCATTTCCAGCTTCTCTCGAGCTTCCTTGATGTTGCGATCTACTTGTTCCTGCTGCTGCTTCTCCATTTCTATCAAAGCCTTCCAACGCATGGCATATTCATATTCAAAGCTGCCAGGCTGTGCAAACCGAGGAGGCTGCTCACGCTCCCTGTCAAACAATGAAGAGCTGAGGAATGCTTCAGAAGAACAAGGAGGAACCAAGAAAACTCCGTTTGTGTGTCAAATGCAATAGCAGGCCCTTTTAACAGTTAGCTGTGCCTGAGACAACAGTTTGTCTGCTTCTCAGGAATCATCCTATTCCTGCATGGAAGCTGTCCTCCTCCATTACAAGAAACAACAGTGCTTTTTTAAGAACCAAGAGATTCTGGGTAAAGAGATTTAGAATTATCCTTGAAAGCAACAGCCTTTGCTCCTGCTATACAGCTCATGGACAGATGCACTCCAGAAACAAACACTGCCCAAATGTGCACATTATTTTCACTCTGCACCTGTAGCACAGGACTATTCCTAATTCTACCTCTGAAGCTCTCATCTTCCTTACTTGAAAAATTCATGAGCTCATATGGTTTGCAAATGCCAGCTGCTCAGATCACAGATTCCTGCATATACTGGGAAGCCTTCGAAGACTCTGGTCTTATAAGTGGGTAGCTCTACAATCTCCTAAACTCCACATAATTCCTTAAATTTCTATTGTGGTCCAAGTGTTTCCTCCATAGACTTTCTGTAATACTTCCCAGGGAATCTCCTGTCATCTGGTACCTCAAATTGACCTAGTTTTTTAATCCAACAATTGAAATGGACTTATACAAAATATGTGAGGGCTACCAGTCTTTTGCAGCAGGATTCAAAACCAGTTTTCTTTCAGCCAATCACTGCAAGTGAATGCAATTCTCCTTCCAAAGCCAGGTCATATTTATGGAAAAAAAGGAGGACTGATGATGAGCACTGATGAGCCACCCTTCTAAGACTGAGGCACTAGCCCACAGGCACTCTCCTGTCCTGTTGCATACCAGACACATACTTGTGATATTGCTGGTTTTTGATGACAAGTTTCTCTGGTAGACCCTCCTCATCATCATACTGATCCATGGGCTCCACAGTGACAGGGCGAGGGAATCTGTAACAAAAAGATGAGGTGCTTTCAAGAAAATTCAAGAATAAGCTTGCAGCTTTGGAATAAGTCTGAATTTACACTGCTTTTAACATTGCTCAAAGAAATTCAGAGCAGTTGGGGATCTCAAACAAAGTGAAATCAGAAATAATTTTGAACACTCTTTTTTTCTAGAATAGGAATGGAACTGTTAATCAAAACCTTTGTTTAATCCAAACCAAAACTGTACTGAAAAAATAATATTTGTAGCTACTGGCTGAAATTAACAGCTTAACTGGAATCCTGACACGCTCCAGTAGGATTTACTCAGCATGCAGTCTTGTCTCTTGAGTGGCACAAGTCCATCTGTGTCTTTTTAAGGCTGTTAAAGCAGAGCCACTGTACCACTCCTCACTGGAGGCTGCAGGCTGTACCATCCAGTCACACTCTCCTGGTGAGGCCACCATGTGCTACTGTTGCTCGGCAACAATGCTCTAGGAAGGTCCACTGCGCCCTTCTCTGAATTTCCACCCCCAGGGAATCCACCGGTGCACTTCACAACAGACCCTGCAGATCTGAGCTTCTGCATGCAGAAGGAAGTATTGACCTGGCCTCTGAATCAGCTCTCCCCCACTGCACTGACACTGCTCATCCTCAGCATAAAGCAGCACCCCAGCTTCCCATGAGCTCCTCAGTCCCATGTGCCAGGGCTGGGGAAATGAAGAGAGATGATCCTGCTGTGCCAAGTGGCAATGGGTACCCAGGATCCAGCAGGAAGGCAGGATATGGAAGGCTAAAATCCCTTTCCTCAGCTGAAGATCCGTTATAAAGCTTTTCACTTTGATGTGACATATTCCATTATTAATAACCTTATTTTCTAACATGAACCAAATTCAAACAGTTTATCTAGCTTTCCTGTCTTGAACTAGGACAAACCAGAACAAGTTTAATCAAACCAAACCATAACTAGAAAGGAACAACAGGGCTCATGTTGTTTGTGGTCTTTGATATCTAACGTACAGAGAACTATAAAAAGACCGAATGTTAACCTTAGTTATGCATTGATAGTGATTAGTTTTGCATGATCACTTTTAAAAGTCTCTTTTTATGGTTTTTTTCAGGTACAGACTTCTGAATCAGCAAAACAGTAATCCCTAACAGTAATCTTCCCATAGAGCACTACCCACTATGCCAGTTATCCTCAAGGAGTCTCAGGGAGAAAAACAGGTATTGAAAAAGAAATAAGCAAAACCTGCTTTTTGAAACTGAATGTGCTTGTGTACAGCTGTGCTGTTGCAGAACCACATAAGATGAGAAGCGCAAAACTTAAAACAATTACTTTAAAAATTAGCAATATGGCCCCATTTCAGGAAATGTTCTAGTCACAAGTTCTAGGAGTATAATACAAAATATTCAGTAATTTTCCCCCAAGAGATCAGAAATGCTCCCTTTTAAGAGAGCAACAAACTGCTCTGTGGAATGCAACAGGAATTGGTCATGTGCTTGCACAAGTTCACATAATTAAGAAAGAACATGCTTTTCCTGCCTTATTTCATTCAAGCACAGGGAAAACAGTTTGTAATGGTGAAAACCCCAAACAATCCAAGTTATCTGAGCAGCGTCTTCAACAGATCCCATACCCACAGTGGCATTCCACCCCAGCAGTGCATGCTTCAAGTGGAATCCCATCCCAAGACTCTCCCCTTTAGTGACCCAAAGTGTACAGATAAAACGCTTGAGCTTAGTTTCCAAACAAGTTATATGGATGGTCTCTGAAACATGTCCTTTTTTAAAGGCTGTTTTAATTACCCTAAGGTTGTTTTATGGAGAAAAAGCCTATTTGGACGTTTTATGCACTTACCCCACTAGCAGCTTCCCAGAAGGAAGTTTTCAGACCTGAACTTGAGCACAGACTGTCTCTGGTTGGAACAAAGCTAAATAAAATTCTCCCAGGCCAATCCCCTACCACCTTGTGCCCCATCTGTCCCACTGTGGTGTTAAGAACCAGCGTTCACAAGTCAATGCCACCCAACCTGCACATGCCAGCAGAGCCCCTCTCCCCATCCACACTTACGTAGTTAGCAGGAAAGACCCATCACTACATCTATCCAGCGCTTTCCTAGCAGCAGGCTTCCCTGAGAACTCCACAATGCCTTTCCCAGAGGATCGTCCTCTGTCATCCACAATAACCACAGCCCTTTCCACCTGGCCAAACACCGAGAAGGCTTCCTCCAGGAGCTCATTGGACACAAACTGAGGCAGGTTCCTGACGGTCAGCGAGGCGCTGTGACAGGCGAAGCGCACTCGGAGCTGTTTCCCACGGAGAGGCATGTTGTCCAGCTCCACCTTGGCAATCTCTGCCAGAGTGCGAGTTTCCTGCAGATACAAACAGCCACCATTAAAACTCCCAGGGAGGCAAGGCATTAAATACAAGCTTATTTCTCCGTAACAAGTACTTCAAAGATAAAAAAATGATCCTCCCACAGCTTGGAAAGAAGTGTGCCAAAAAAAACAGTTATTCCTTATTATGAATGACTGAACAGGCAGAGTTTGGGGGTGGGGAGGGTGAGAAATATATAACAAACACCAGGTTTAGTCCAACGGCCAGTATGAACTAAGCAAACAATGAAATTATCATTGTCACATGTAATTATATTAAGACTACAAAGCACTTTTTAAAAAAAAAAATATATTAAAAAAACAACTAAGATTCATCTATTAACCAAGTCTGATAAGGAAATGCTGATAGTATGACAATCCATGAAAGACCTTCTATGCCACTTTCATACCTTGCCACTCATTTAAGTCACTAACAAGCAGCTGAACTACAGGAAAGCAGCCCAGATATGGATGTGGGAACCTCATCCACTCACCTTGGGGCTTTCAGAAAGGTAGTGCATGAGCCAGGGAAATCTGAGAACCATTCCATGGTGGTAGCTACCTCAATTCCCGGCACATTTCAACGTGATCATCCAGAGATCCCCTACCTCAAGAGCATTAATCACTCCAGAAATACTGCATGACAAATTATGCCCAAAGGAATTCCACATTCCAGAAATAGAGAAGTTCACTTTGTCTATAATAGCATATGGGGTTTTTCCTGCTTTCTACCAGCTGATTTCAGAATAAATTTATCAGATCTCTTAACTCCTGGAACAAGCTGCCTAAATTCACGTTTCTTTTAATAACAAGCTCTCGACAAACCACTTGGAAGCTAATCCCGTATTCCAGGTTACTGAGATTATCAGCAGGTTTAATCAGCAAGACATCTGAACATCTACTACTCTGAATTAGCAATACTGTTCCAGTGGGAGCCATCACCACAAAAACTCCCCAAAGGTGTCAAGTCACTCACCAGCCTGATAAAACCAAAGCCTTTGTCCTTGTGTATGAAGACTTCCCCTGCCTTGCCATACTTCTCAAACAACTTTCTCATCTCTTCCTCTGTAATATCTGGGGGCAGATTCCCCACAAAGAGGCGGCTTCTTTGGGTGAAGGTCTTTTCACCGGGTTTCCGAAAATTCTTCAGGTCAATAGTCAGGCCTTCATCTGAGGGGAATAAGGTACACAGCTGCTCTACAGTTGGGGGGATAAATTTTATTAGGTTTCATCACAGTGACCACAGAGACACAGGATAATACAGGTAACACCACCCATTCACTTTGGTCTTAAACCTCTCCAGCCATCTCTCCAGCAACAAGGGGGTTTTATTTCAGAATGGCCCTGTAGTTTTTTTTTTTAAAACAAAACTGAACCTCAGTACTCGAAACTCAGTGCCCATTAAAGCCTGTGACTGACAGTCTAGAACTGGAGAAAACAACAAACTGCAGCTTGAAATAACATGAGATATTTCACTCAAACTTTTTGAGATCTGGTCAAGATGACTGGCCCACAAAAATAATCACTGTAGTCACAACACAGGATTTTGCTATTACAATATGAATAATTACAGAAAAGCCACAGTTTGGCCAGAAAACAGATTTTTACTGAAAAATACCCCAAAACAACTCCAGATATCTAGAAAAATATGAAAGTAAGAGGAAATTTTGTTCAGAGAGAAAACATTTCAGACAGCTGTCATTCTATGGGTTCCAGATTATGGGGTTTCAAGCTGAAGAGAAGGCTGGAATAGTGAAAATAGTGGGAAAAAATACCAACCCAAAACTAAAAAAAAAACCTCCACCCCAAAAACCAGCCACATAAGTGAGACCACAGAAAAATTACACGATTAATTACAAAAATAAAAAGTTTCTATTCAGTAAGTTATCCTGGAAGGGATTTTTTTAATCTAGAAAGGACCTCAACAATCAAGCCCATGGTTAAAATATTTGCTGAGCTATCCAACAGAAATAAACACAAACAGTAACACTCTCAAATCCTCACAGATGTATACAATCTTTAACCCTTAATTCAGCAAGAGTCCAGCATGATCCTGAAAGCTCTGTTATGTGCCAGACACAGGGGTGGATTTAGCATCACTTTATCTTCCTGTGCCCTATTTTCTTAAACATACAAGGAACTTCACCACATAGGACCACAGGACACAGAAAGCAACTCCTCTCTTTGCAGAGGACACAAGTCATGGTCACATATATGAAATAAACTGTGAACATAAATGCCTTGATTCCAGCTACACAGCAGGGCACTAAATGAGAAACACTGTCCATGCAAAGACAATGCACGCAAAAGACAACCTTTTCATAGGAGTAAGCACACCTCCATGGCTAACACTAAATAACCAGACAGAGTCTGCTCAGAGAAGAGTAGTAAATTATCTACTTCACACAGCACAGATGCAGGAGTGAAATGTTTTGTCCTGTTCAGAGCATTGCTACGAGTATTTGGGGATCAACTGCAAGGCCTGTGGATACAACGGGAGGTACTTGGGACAGTTACACTCAGGGGTGCACAGAGTACCACTGTTCTGTCTCAGGAGATCCACGCAAAGGAGACACAGTCACTCACTACAAGCTGATCCCTGTGGGAATTCCGCAGTACAGCTGTACAGTTATTGTTTTCAACCTGACTGGAAACAGCTGTTCTGCCACCTCTGTCTGATACTGTCTGGGAACTGATGAAGAGCCTGTTCAACTACACCACCTAACAAAAACATGCAGGATTTTTACCAGCCCAGTATCTTTGACACAAAAAAAACCCACTCAGAGGAATCACACAAAGTGCACAGTTAACTTCTACATGTTTTTGTTTTGAACAGCTAAAGTATCCAAATTTTAAAAACACTTTAAAAATCCACATCTAATAAAACTAAAGCACTTGACCATCCCCTCCCCCCCCTCAAAAAAATGCTAACAGCAATGTCTAGCTGCCGTACTTCTAAACTATTAGATCAGCTCAGGCCCCTGAAGCCATTAACGCGTCCCGTCCCAGCTCACAAGCACCCGCTCTGGTGCACCAGTCCACCCTGACCAGAAAAACCCGGAAAGCCGCTGGAGCCGAACGGCTTTCATCAATGTCAACTGGCGCTAAAACACAAAGTAAAGCAAGTATCCCCTGGTTCCTCATTATCAAAAAAATTTCAGTCTTAAGGGGTGCCTGCAGATGGCTGTAACAACGTTCTCACGACAACATAATCTTTACAGAGAGCAAACTTACTTCTCTAGTTATCTAGTAATTGCTCTTGAGCTTCAAGCTTCTTGAGTTTCTAGATTCCTAAGAAAACCTATATGGAGGAGCCATCTGTCATGCCCGGGGGAAAAACAGGAACCGGACAATGAAAGACAAAGCCTGTTATATTCGCAACGCTTACAGACACACTGTCAAAAACGAACTGACTTCAACATTGCAAATGGTCTTTTCCTGAGATTTCTGAGTCAAAGAGGGAACCTCTATATCACCGCCCAGATTCTGGGAACGCAAGAAACTTAAGAACACAAAAAACTTACGAACAAACTCCACGGAAGCCTCGTGTACCTTTGAGCGGACTGAGCAAAACCAAAAGAAAACCCACAAATACAAGCCAGGCACAACTAAAACCGTGGTTTCCAACAAAGGGAAAA
Organism: Petroica traversi; assembly: GCA_025920805.1. Lineage (NCBI taxonomy): Eukaryota > Metazoa > Chordata > Aves > Passeriformes > Petroicidae > Petroica > Petroica traversi. The sequence goes on along the minus strand of JAHLSL010000175.1, from coordinate 3,460,405 downwards.
AACTAAGCAGGAGATGCTGCAGCCTGCTTGAGATTCTACGGATTTATTGTTTTAACTCGGAAACCCGTGTTCCTTTTGTTCCTGCCGAGACCTGTTGCACGCCCGAGGGCCGCAGCTAACCCGAGGTTTCCCGCTGCACCGAAGCGGTCGCTCAGCGCCTACCCAGAGAGGGGCCGGGCGGGCCCCCGCGGCGGGCCCGGGACTCACTCTGGCTGTTGGCCTGCTGCCCGTTCGCGGGGATGGACGGCGGCGGG
>JAHLSL010000175.1:3417409-3455151 GCA_025920805.1 Petroica traversi | reverse complement strand
TTTGGGGGTGGGGGAGCCCTGGGCAGCCCTCGTCCCTTGGAGGGGTCTGGGCTGCGGCTCTCCCGGGATGGATGGGGAGTCCGGCCTGACCCCCACCCTGCTGCAGCTCCAGTCCGATGGAGACCTCAGTGCGCCTTGCGCTGCGGTGCGGGGGAGGCGGTGATCTCCCGCCAGGCGCTTGCCCGGACCCATCCCCGCCTCCGTCCCTTGGCGATCCCCGTGCGGCCCTCGCTGTGGTGGGCAGTAGTCTCTGGAGTCACCCGGGATGGATGGCGAGCCCCCATGGGACCCCCATCCCCGAGCCCCCTGCAGTGTGGGGGGGGGGCTCGTGCGACCCTCGTCCCTTCTGGGGAGCCATCTGGGCTCTGGGTCCCCCCGCTGTGGCTGGGGAGCCCACCAGCCTGACCCGCATTCCCAATGAGCTTCCATGGAGACCCCAGTGCGACCCTTGCCGCTATTGTGGGAGGTGGTTTCTGGGTCCCCCTGCGATGCATGGGGAGCCCCAGCCTGACCCCCATTCCTCGTGTGGGTTGCACAGGAGGCATGGGGGGCAGCCCTCGTGGTGCTGGCTGTGCCCCCAGCCATGTCAGTGCCTGGGCTCAGGCTGGGCCCGGGTTTCGTGGCTCCTGGGAGCCCCTGGGGTGCCCAGCCCAGCGGGGCCTGTCCTTGCTGCAGGGCTGTGCTGAGCAGTGGCAGCAAACAGCCCTGGCACCCTCTGCCCCAAAGCTCTGCCCTGGCACCCACCCGGGCTCAGCTCTCCCTGAGTCCCCAGGGGCTCAGCCTTTATGGTGCTGTTACCACACGCAGGAGCAAAGTCTGTGGGGCTCAGCAGCTGCTGCTCTGTGAATTGGCCAGCCCTTCTGTCAGCCTTCCCCCTGTGTGTGATGGGGTCTGCAGCCTCCTCAGGTGGATGTGTGTATCCCTGCCACCATGTGCTGCTCTCGAGGATTTGGCCCCATGAGGGAAAGGTGCAGGTGGCAGGGCTGAAGCTGCCTTGGACTGCTGCAGGAGGCCCAAATCTGCGGAAGCCTCCCCATGTGGGCAGGGTAGCTGTGGCCAACAAGGCGCTCTGGGAGCATCAAGTACCTCCTGTGTGGTTTGTAGAGGTGGAGGCAGACCTGGCAAGGCAGGGAGCTGGCTGTGGTGTGTGCCTGGCATGGGAAAAGGCCCTGGCAGTCAGATATGCTTGTGTGGGCAGAGGCAGTGCTGGACGTGGTCTGTGTCAGGTGATGGTGGGGATAGGATTTTCAGCTGAGTGCTGCAGAATGGTTCCTGGAGTCTCTTTTGATAAGGATGAGAGGATGCTTCGTTTGTGCTCTCCTCTTCTCCTGCTGTGCTTCCAGGTATGGCTTTTGTTCTAGGCTGTAACTTCTCTCCTTTTCATTGCAGCTGCAATTCCCAAGAAAACTTTTAATCTGAATTTTCTCACCTAACCCTGCTTATCCTGGGATCAAAGCTGATGATAAGAGCATAGCCCTGTTATTATTGTGAGCTCAGCCTTATTAAAGGAATACCCACAACCTACAGAGCTTTAATATCTAACCTGAGCCTCACAGCTCAGTAGTGCATATTTGCACAACCTCTTTTTCTCTCTGCACCTGCTCACATCCCTCTCACTGTGAGTGGCCTTGCTTTGGAGGATGACAGTGAGTAACACCAGATTCTTCCATATTTCCAGCAGCCAGAGCATGGGCCCATGGCCTCACTTCAGGAGCAAAGCTCCTTGTGAGATACCTTTATGGATGTCTTGTCAGTGGTGCTGGGGTGTACAACTGATGGACACAGATGTGCTGGTGCAGAAGGGTTAAGGTGAAAGTAATCCAAGGGAAGTATGGAATAGGCTACAGCTGTGACAATGCATTTGTTAGCTTAGCAAAGGCAGTGCTAGCAGGATTTGACTTGATTTGTGTTTTAGTCTCAGTACAGTGTTTATTAACTTCTGCTGATGGTACCTGTCAGGAAATGACAGTCTTTGAGACCATCCTCACCAGTCCTGCTGGCCATGGGCTTTGGTGGTCCTTGTGGTCACTTGCTATGAGCCTGCTCTGCTGGCCCAGCCCTGGGCAGCCCAAGGGGAAGGGAGCTGGTCTCTAGATGGGGTTACCCAGGGCCAGTTTAAACAGCTGCATGTGAGGTGAGGTGAGGCCTCCCAGCACTGGGATCTCTTTCCAGCACTTTGGTGGCAGAGGGATCTAGGACTGTCAGTGAGGCAGAGATAGCTCACACTGTGTTTCCAGTATTTTGGCTCTGCAAGGCCTCTTAGGTGTTTTGCCCTCAAAGATGCAGTCTCTCAGAGACTCTGCCCTTTTGTCTTCTCTCTCTTCCCTGTGCAGTAAGGTTTATTCACAGAACCACACACAGATTTGGGTTGTAAGGGACCTCTAGAAGTCTCTGGTCCAACCAACCTCCTGCTCACAGCAGAGCTGACTTGATGCCTTGTTATTCAGGACTTTGTCCAGTTGGGTTTTGAGGACCTCTAGGCAGTCTGTGGCCTGTTCCCAGGCTGCAGCACTCCTCTGGAGAGTCACCTGCTGTCCCTGCAGCTGTCCTCTCCAGCTGTCTGTAGCTGCTTGTGGGACCCGCCAGAACTCTTTATCAGGTGTTCTGATGCCTTCCTGCAGCATTTGGGCAACAGGTAGAGAGACCTGGTGACCATCTGTTTTTTACCACTTCCAGGTCTTTTACTTTTTTTTAAAATCACTGTCTTAATATCATTAAGGCAGTTTGGACACACAGTGCTCAAGCATGCTGTACCTCTGACAGTACTTCCGAAGCTCTTTTACCCACTCACCCCCTTGCCCTGTGTTTAACGCTGCTTTGGCTGTACAAACACCAGGAGAATTTTCTCTTGATCACTGAGCGGAGTTGGTTCTTGAAGCTGAAGTGCTCTCCAGATAGCATTGCTGCTAAGGGTGTACTTAGACTTGTTACTCCTTTCTCTGTTGTTTCTCTTTGACACTTGGTGCTTGGGGGTATTCTGGTCATACAAGATGTGAGGGGATCCAAGCCACTTCAAGGTGCTGCCAGGATGGCCTTCTGGATGGATGAGGATGCTCCTGTTGGCTTTACTGCTATGGTTAGCAGCAGATAATGCTGAGATTGAGGAATGTTGTCAGTTATATTTGAAGTGTTGCAGGGAGTCTCCTGGTTAATCTAATTCCAGGCTATTCTGTGAGATTTCTGGAATTTGTCCTTCTTGCGCTTTCTTGAAAGGTGAGATGAAGTTTCTGGAATGCAAGCTCAAAATCCAGTTTGGTCATTCCTGCATTTGAGGAATTTACTGGAGACTTGTGGTTGTGTTTTGCAGCACCAGCTGCTCAGTGCTAGAGGATTTAGGCTTTCTGGGTTCAGGGTGACTGATACTACATTTGAGGCTAGCAGACCTGAGCTGGGGCTCCCACTCAGGAAAATCTACTGGTGATCTTCTCTCTTGGCTTTGGGACTGTCAAAAAACAATTACTGGAGTCCCAATGCTGCTGATGATATTCTGGAAAGGCCCTTTTTTCCCCTGGGTACCAGTTCCTGTTGTGTAGACAGTCCCAGTCACATGTGAAGACTGGCCTGAAGGGGACGTGGTGAAAGCTGCTGAAGTTTGCACTGATTGAGAAAAAATACATTTGGAGGTGAGACAACATCACCAAACTTTACCTGCAGAGCACAAAGTCTTGACCAGTGTCATCTGCAGGAGCTGTAGCTGACTGGGAGTGAGTCACTGCATGTAAAACCTCCAAGTCAGAGAGGGCTACAGATCCCATGGTCAGTTGTTTAATCATGCATTTATGAGCTTAGCCAACTTTGATTTCTGGCATTTCGTGTCCTTGTATACATTTGTCTGTATCTCTAAGGAATCCATCTTCTTTGTGATTTTTTTTTTTTGAGATGGGTCATGTCTCCCCATTTCTTTTCAGTGGACAAAATAGGTTTAGCACTGGAAGGTGTTTTCTAAAACATGGCTGATTTATAAAGCAGTGTGATTCTTGTCTTACTGGGTCAGTTGCTTTGGTTTTTTTTAAATTTCAAACATCTCAACTCTTCCAATAGCTGTCATCAGTTGTAGACAGGAGCCAAGAATGAGACAGTGATGGTCTAACATGGTACTGTGTGCAAGTAGCACTGTACTGAATGTCACCAAGTGGGCTTTGTGCTCTTTTGAAGACTGAGTTTGCAGCTCAGAGAACTGCCTCTCCAAAAACTCTAGTAAGTAACAAAATCCTTTCTGCTCCTTTCTGGAGACTTTTGACTGGACTGCAACCTGGTCCACAGTAGCTTAGTTTACTGCTGATTCTTTGTAAATTCATTTGAGTTGAAATGAGTTAGCCAATACGTAATTAAGGTTTGCAGTGCATGAATTTAGAATGCTATCATCTGTCCAGATAAACTCAGATAAGTCATGGCAATGAAGTTGGCTTCTGCTGTACTCACTACTCAAAGTGTAATATTGTTAATGAAGACACGTTGACTGAAACCATGCTGGTAGGGCATGATATTACTTTTTTGATGTTTTATTGATTGGACTGTGTATTGACACTGTTGCTCTTGTTGAGAAATACTAGGTGAGGTGTTAATGTTTCTTCAAAAAATTGGCACAAAAAATAGAAAGTTCTTCTAGAGCTCTGCTCAGGTCTTACAGACCTTATTGATGGGAGGTGACTGAAATGCTGATTTAAACATCTTTTGTAGTTATTAGTTAATTATTTTCATATTTTAAGTTATCTCTAACAGTGAAAAAGATAATCCTTCAGCCTTCAAAAGTATTGAAAATCTGAATCCACATCCAGGAACAGAAGTCCAGGACAGACACCCAAGCAGTTGCTGTTCCTTTGCTAGAGGAAAGCAGTAACTGCATGGCTCTGGGATTTTTTTTTTATTGGCTGTAAAGACTTCAGACATGTTCACTTCATCGGGAGGGAGTAACGACAGCATTTTCTCTTGCTGTCTGTTTTTAATTAAATGTTTGATGGTAGAGCCTCATTTCTGTAGGTAGGCCACATATTCCCCTGTTAATGGTTACCTGAGTTACAGCACCACTGATGTCTTTAATAAGCTGAATAAAGTCCCAGGTAATCACTTGGATGTTCTTAAGTGTCCTGGCAGAGATGTTGCATTTGAGCTTCCAGAGCTGAGAGAAGATGCCACGTGCCCCTCTTTGGAAGAAAGAGCTGGGCAGATCTGGTAGTCACAGGTTTGGCAATCAGTTGTGTTCTGTGCCAGTCTTGCACACCTGGGGAGGACCCTCAGCTGTCTCATCACTTCTTTGGAAATGCTTGCTTGCTACCTGAGAAGCATTCTGCTGCAGATTGCTGTGCAGTTACTCCTTCAACTTGTTCTTCCCAAGAATAAATCTGTTACTGAATACTCCAGGGGCTGCTTACTCCTAAGTAAAGAGTTCCCAAATGGAACTGTCTGTAAAGTGCAGGATTTCAGCACACTGCCTCCTCTTGGTTTGGCCAAGTCACATAGCAGTGTACCCTCCTTGCTGCCAGTTATGTGGCTGGAAAACGGGAAGATTTTGAACAGACCAGTGACCAAACCCCAGTGACTGAGCTGTGCATTAGCTGGCCCTGGAATTAAAGAGGTGATGACTTGTGGTGTATCATTTCAGCACCTGCCAGAAACAGTAAGCTATTCTGTTTCTGTTGTAGAAAGTGAGAAAAGACTTCACCGGAGATAAAATGCAAGCTCTGTTTGCAGCTTAACTCACTGTGAAGCTCAGCAGAAGGGCCAGACAAATCTGACTGCCTGGGGCAGACAGAGTAGAGCTTCTTACCTTCCTGCAGCAGAGCAGCTCTAATTTCTTCAGGTTGAGTTTCAGAGCAACCCACAGAACTGGAAAATACCATTCTTTCCTGTTTTGAAAGCTGCCTTCCTCATCCTTATCAGCTGGTAGTTGAAAGCCACCATAAAGAATTAATTGTCAGGGACATTGCGTGCTTTCCCACTCAGACTGTTTGTCAGCATCACCTTGGGTCCAGCCTCAACTCTTAACTCCATCAGCTTTTCCAGATTCTTTTAAATATGTCAAGAATTGGCATTTATCTGCCTTGTATCACATTGGAGCTCTGCTGTAGCAGGTTGAAAATAAACAAAAGGAAAATACTTCTAAAAGCTAAATGTTAAGCTGCAGAGCTTAAAATCATTAGAATTTTAGGAGGTCCAAAGTATAAATTGGTTCAAAGTGGGATTAGGCAGATTCACAGAGGATTTGCCCAGTTCAGACTCTTAACAGGGACCCTATCAGTGCAGCTCAAAGCCAAGTAGTTCTTCAGCAGCTGAGTCCTTGACTGAAGGATGTACCAAAGAGGAACATCCTGTTAGTTGTGTTTCTTATGCTCCCTCCCCAGGTATCCATTCTTGGTGTGAATAGGATATTTGAGTACATGGTCCTTTCATTGAACTGACTGCAGCAGTCCTTAGCTTTGCACATCCTAAGAAGTTTTGGTTCCTTCATCAGAACGTGTGAGCTGTTCTGCTGGAGGATTCAGCCAGAGCTGATGGGAGGGGACAGGACCTTGAGCACAGGGGGTGAGCACTGTGCTTCCAACCAGAGCATGTGAGTGAGTGCTCTTACTGCAGCCTTGCCTCTGCAGAAAGGTCTGTCCCAGCCACATCCTGATAGTTTGGAGTTGCCTTAACCTGCAGAATGCATTGTTCTCTTTAAGACTTTTCTGTTGGTCAAGGATGCTGCCATTAAGTCGGAGCTTTGTCTTGCATTGTATTACCCAAAATTTGAAGGCAGTGTTAAAGTGTGCACTGTTAAAGCAGATGCCTTTGATCCACTTGTAGAGCACGTGTTGCATGACAAGTTCATTGATTGTTGCTTGCATTATGCTCTGGGAAGGGATGCCCAAATGTGTTTCTTACATTGCAAATGTTTCCAGGGTGTATTTCTACCAAGCAAAGACTAGGCCAGCTGAAAGTGGCAAATATTTTAGGAGTATCACTTTAGTGGTTCATGCACACTTGTATAAAGTGTCTGAGGTGATTCTGAGAGGTATGTTAGCTCTGTTAAGTATACCTATAAATAAATTTTCCTTCTTCATCTGGATGCTTTGAGATTTTTTTGCTTATTATTGAAGGGTCTGCTGTCTGTGAATCTGGATGGGGGATATTTCTGAGCAGGAGACATTGTTCGTATATTGAGCAGCAGAAGAAAACTGTTTATTAGTCTTAGGAGGGTTCTCATCTGCTTTACATCCTTAGGACCTTTCTTTCAGATGTCTTTGCTTCTATTTAACTTTGTTCTTATTTCCTGTCAACCACCCTAAAACATGTGTTAGATCCTGTATTGCTCTGGAATTGGCTTATTCTAAAAGTTTTGTCTCATCTTGTAACTAAAAGTGAACAGAAACACCAAAGTCTTTAGGGGTGAAACTTGCTGAGCATTTCTAAAGATTATATTTGCTTTAGTTTCTGTTTGTGATTGTGGGAACAGTGCTTTATCAGCCACCAGGAAACAGAAAACATTACTGTGTATTTAGATAAAATAAGGAGGCAGTGGCTTTGAAATCCAGTTGTTGGGTATGATTTCCTTAAATTTCTGCTTGAATAAGTTTCAGAAACTGAGTACATTCTCTGTCCAAGTATGTTCTTTTTAGTTCTGAGCAAGCCATTTTTGAGTGATAACTTGGTTATCCTTTCAGAGGGAAGGATGTAAAAAGATAATTAAACAGCCATCATCAGTGAAATTACATAAGACTTACTCCTTCATTGAAAGAGATGAGTTATACCCACTGTAAGCCCAAGTAGACAAGAGTACTGAATCTTCTCATTCAAGGCTTAAAAAAGTCCTAAATTTATAATTGGAATTACTCTGATAGGGAGAGATAGGTGTTGCCACATCATTTGATTCTAGTGCCTTTTTTGTAGTGTCTACTTAGAGCATGTTTGGGGACATTATGTTGCTTCAAGTCTTACAGTGCCTTACCACTTGCAGACTCCAGCTCCTTCTCCCTTTCCCTCTTTGGATTTGTCAACCATTATCTCCTTGTGGGGGTATAATTCAGTTTTAGACCATATTATTTGCCTCATCTTGAAGTCTTGACCTTTCTGTCTTATGATAATGTCACAACCATGAGGAGCTGGGCTGTAACTTTCCCTCTGAGGTTGGCAGTCTGCATCACACCTTTCTGTTTGTGCCCTGCAAAGTCACACTGGACTTTTTTCCTGACTCTGCATTGCATGCTTGTGTCTATCTTGCTACTTGTTCTTCTTATGACTGCTTTTAATGTCAGAGTTTTACCACCTTTCTTCTTGCTACTCTCCAGAACTCCTCCTGGTTCGAACTTAAACTTTTCCAATTGTTCCATGTCTGAATATTAGCCCACATAATTTTGGGGCTACGCAGTAGCTGTAGGTATAGTATAACTTTGTTTGTATCTGTTCTCTGACAAGATTAATGCATCTTGTAATCCTGTATCTTGTTAAGACTCACATTTCAGGGCTTGAAAAGAGTTACCTCAATGTTTAAAAGAAAAAAGGTATTTTAAAAATTAAAAATCTGTTAGCTCCATAAGAAAAGATCAGGAGAAAGGCCAGACCAGATTATTTGGATAGAGAAGAAGGCAGGGCTGGGGGTATTAATGCAGAACATCGGTGTGGAGCCTTCTGAATTGGTGCTCGAGTAATTTCTGATACCCCAATGTGTCATTTAGTATAGCAGGTCTCTTTACTGTGCTTTGGTGAGGTCTATGAGGGCTGTAGAGTTCCCAAAGGTCTGTTATATCAAACTTCTGCATCCTGCTGCTGACTTTTGTACCCTCACAAGCAGAGGTGATTCACCTGCTGGTGTCTGGTATGGCCTGGCAGCATTCCTGGGCCTTGTTTTACTCCAGCACTGTTTGGAAGAGTGGACAGTTCATGTTCTATGTTAGACTGCTTTACATTAACTTGCAAGTCTCTCTCTCATTTCCAGTTGCCATCTTCTAAATGGATTCCAGTGAATTTTCAGGATCTTTGGACCCCCTGTCCTTGCCTGACAAACCTCTCATTGGTGATCTTCCTGCTGACATGGAGTTTGGTGAAGATCTCCTGGGCTCCAAAACAGCTTCTACCCAGGAAGTTTCAGTTCTTCAGCCCCCTGGCTGGGATCAATCCAAACAGATGACTGCAGAGGAGGACTTAGACCTTGCAGTAAAAGCAGACAGCGTGTCTGAACTAAATAAATCAAATGACTGTGTTCTAGATAAACCTGGTGTCTTGGGTATGCTGGAGAAACCTGATGTCTTAGATGACTTGGGTAAAACTTCTGACTTGGTGGAACTAGATAAACCAGAGAGTCTGGATGGGGTGTGTAAGGCACAACCTTCCCAGGATGTGGAGGGTGGACCGGCAGGCACCTCTACCCTGTCTAGAGAAGCTGTTGGTCCAGAAACAGGAAAAGAAGGGGAGGATGCACCAAAAAATTGTTCTGGGGATGTAAAAGAAGATGGTGCTGCTGCTATTCCTGCACCGTCTAGTGACAATGCCCCTGAATCACTCCAGCAACCTGTTCCTGAGTCCAGGGACCTCAGCAGTGCTCCAGCCACAGAAGAAACCTCAACACAGTCCTCAACTCCCACAATGCCCCCACCCCAGCTCAGTCTTAAACAAACAAAGAAGATGAAGTTGAAGGCACCAAGGAAAAGCTCACCTGTGCAGAGGGAAGGGCTGGCAGGGGAGGCAGAGGTGGAACTGAGCCCAAACAACAGAACTGCAGCTTTGCCTCCTGAGCCTGTGGAAAAAAATCGGGCAGAGGAAGGGGCTGATAATGGGAAGAACTCACTTAAAGAAAACAGTGTAGTCAAAGCACAGGAAGCCTTACCACCAACAGGTAAGTTGTTGGCTCAGCAGAACTTGGCTTCCTTTTGCTCCAGAGGTCATCTAGCTACACACTGCTGAAGCTGGAGTCTGCTTTGCACTCCAGTTTGTCCCCTGCTAAGGAAATAGCCAGCTCTTCTGATGGTCTGGATCTGGGCAAAGCCTCTTGTGTAAAGGGAGTAATGCTCTGGTGTGCACAAGCTCTTACTCTGGCTTTCATGGTTTTAACTGATTTTTGGTGCTTGTGGAAGCAAGGAGCTTCTCCAGTAAAGCCATGGGTGCACATCAGCTTAGCTCACACTCTTCATCATATCATCCATCTTTGCTGGAACTGAAGGTTACCAGCAGCTGTTTCCAGTAGGCAAAGTTCCTCTGCCCAGGCTGGCTGTCCCCAGGAGATGCTCAGTCTTGGTCAGAAGCAGTTGGAAGTAACTGCCCACTCAGCCTGCCTCCCCATGCAGGGAGGTCTCCCCCTTACAGAGCTCCTCTCAAACTGTGTGTTTGGATCTGCAGCTGGTGGGTTTAAGGCTCCTGCCTTCCACCACCAGAACTGTACTTGATAGCCAGGACAGGCTGAGGCTTCATGTGCTGTCTGATCCAACGGGTGGCTGCATTTGGAGAACACCTGTGCTCTTCTGTTGGAGAAAAGCAAGATGTTAGATGCAAGCTTCTTCTGTGCTTCTGTTCCAGGGGAAAGCCTGTCTGGGAAGGGAAGCGAGCTGCCAGCTGAGAAGGTGAGGAGAATGCAGTCAAGTATGTATGGTACAGGAGCATAGAGCGTGGCTGGCTTTTGTCAGACTGTGAGGAACACTGGCTGTCTTGTCAGCCCTCTGGAAAGGAGTTTGCATGACTCCTGTGACAGAATGATCCCTGTGCACTGCCACTATGCTGTAATGTGGCTTCAGGGTGTCTCTGCTACCCTGAGCTGAAATGTCATTCTCATAAGCTAAGCCTACTTCCCCCTCTCCTCTGTCTTGCCAACTCTGATCAGAAATCCATGGAATTTTATCCATTTTCAGCCTAGGTATTGGGAAAACCAATTCCAGAAGTTGAAACTTCACCATAATCTGGGATATTTATCTGTGGTTTGTCGTAGCTGATAGCTAGCCTAACTATTTTCTGAATGTCTTCTAGGAGCAGAAAAGAAGTGAACGACCCAGAAGATCAGAAACTGCCAGGACTGAAACTGTGAACTCCTCTGAGAGCAGTGAGTAATGGGTTGTCCAATGCTGTTTTCAGCCAGAGAGAATGGCCCAGATCCATTGTGAGCAGGTGGTTCATGGTGTGAGTACAGTGGAAATTCTGGAACTTCTGTGTAGACTTCCCTTCTACACTGGACAGATCATTTCAGCCCATAAGTCTTCATCCTGGGGTACTTGCCTTGCTTTCTCAGGGTACTTAGGTTGAAGGAGAGTTGTGGTATTTTTACAGTGGTGTGTGGGCACCAAGCACTATGTAACAGGATGGGACTCGGGGGTGTTCCCAGGAAATCCATCTTCCATCTCCTCACCCAGGAACTTCCTTCCTTTCTCTCTATGACAACAGGCTGTCTGAAGGAAGATTGCGTCTTGGGCATTTTCCTGCAGAAGTACATGAAATCTCTTTTCTTTGAGATATTGAATATCACCCTGCCATTCCCTAGTATTTGTGTGTTGCTTCTTTATTGCCTGCCTGTGCTAGAATCTGGTGATCAGCTCGTTCCCTTTTAGGTCTAACAGTTCTTACAGGGTAGAAGTTCACACTCCAGACTTTTGCTCAACCTTGGCGTATCATGACTTCCTAGAGAGGAATTGTATTTAAGCCTAGTTTGTTTAAAGACCTCTTGATTCATCTCCAGTTATAAGAGAATTTCCTTTAAAGGTCCCTTTATCATTCCACCCAGACAGCAACAAAGTACGTAGAGGGACTCTAGAAAGGTGACTCAGAAAATCCCAGCGTGTGTCTCACAGCAGTTTCTCGTTTCCTAATGAGGGGTTTCTGATCTTCCTCTGCTGCTTTTCAGTTCCAGTCTCTGACGAAGACTCTGATGCGATGGTGGACGATCCCAACGATGAGGATTTCGTTCCTTTCCGCACGCGGCGCTCCACGCGGATGTCGCTGCGCACGCAGATGGCCCAGCGCGCCGCCCGCTCCACCTTCACCAAGATGACTTGTGCCAACTGCAGGACCCCGCTGCAGAAGGGCCAGACAGCCTACCAGCGAAAAGGGCTTCCCCAGCTCTTCTGCTCCAGCTCCTGTCTCACCACCTTCTCGAAAAAACCGCCTGGCAAGAAGATATGCACCTTCTGCAAAAAGTGTGTGTTTGTTCCCTTTTCCTCAGTGCTCCCGTGCTTGTGACCCCACTCACCTGCTCCACAGCTCTCCTGCCAGTCCTCTTCCTATGGCCATGGTTCACCTGCATCCGTCCTGCCCACTGCCAGCTGCTGCCCCATGTCTTCTTTCACACACTGCCTATCCCATGCTCCCTACACCCCCTTCACATTCCTGCTATTTCCTGCCTGTCCCCTTATTCCAGCCTCCCCTCAAAACAACCTCCTGCATGCTGTCTTCAGACACCAGTCCCCTGGGCCAGGACAGATGCTGCTGTGAGACAGTTCTTGCCAATTTTTTGGGACACCAGAAAGTCCTGTGGATTGCAGTGAGCCATCCTGTCCCTCTGTGGCAGTACACAAATGTCCCTGCACTAACACATCCCCTCCTGATCCCCAGGGAGATCTGGAACACCAAGGACTCTGTGGTTGCCCAGATTGGTTCAAGTGGCTCTTTCCATGAGTTCTGCACCTCTGTCTGCCTTTCCCTCTACGAGGCCCAGCAGCACAGACCGGCACCTCAGTCTGCAGATCCCTCGGACACCAGCCGCTGCAGTGTTTGCCACAAACCTGGCGAGGTAAAAATATCCCTTGTCCTTCCCATGTCCTGGAAGTGCTTAGGATCCACAGCACTTAGTCTTGGTCAATACTGGGGCATTTGCCAGGTTTTCCTGGGGTGTGAGGCCTCAGCCCCTGAGCTGCCTTGAGCTCACTCCCAAGTTTCTCCTTGCCCTGAGGCTCACTGCTTCTTGCCACTCTGCTCTCCCAATTGCTCCTCTGACTTTTGGCAAGAGAGGCCATCCTGAGTCCACACAGTACAGCACTTCCCAGAGTTTTAGTGCCTGTTATCCCAGGGGCTGTGCTTGTAGTGGTACAGCGGCATTGGAAGGAGGCCATGGTGGTTTGGGGAGTGACAGCAGTGATGTCTCTGCAGATCCAACACGAGGTCAGCAATGGGAGTGTGGTTCACCGCATCTGCAGTGACGCCTGCTTCACCAAGTTCCGGGCCACCAAGGGGCTGAAAACGAACTGCTGTGACAACTGTGGACTTTATATCTACAACAAGGGCTTGCCCCTGGAGTACCTCTTCCATGAAGGCCAGCAAAAACGATTTTGCAACACTGCTTGTCTCAACAGTTACAAGAAGGTGTGTGGAGGCAGCTGCCTGGCATGGGGGGTGTCTCTGTAGGCACACAGAAACTTTGCTTGGTGTGGCACAGGGCATTTTATTAAATAGCAAGTGGCTCAAATCTCCTTGATCTTTTATTGCTGACAACGCATTTAAAAGATTGCTGTGGGGAAACTTTGAAGCAGGCAAGCAGAATTGATTTAATCTGCATGGGACCCACCATGGACCCGTGGTCAGTCAGTCAGTGAGCTGGATGGTAGAGTGATACTGATATATGCAGTTATCATGGGCTGGCTTCTGGGTGTCTCCTTAAAGCTGGGCTGCATTTATTTCTCTGTCACCAGAACAGTCTTCACTTAACTGTCTTGGAAGGGATTACCAAGCTCTGTATTCTGCTAGCCTAGCCTTGAAATGAGAAGTTGAAGTGCCAAATGCAGTTTTTTCACTACCACCACCTGAATCTGCCTGTCCCTGGTATCAGGTGGTTACTGCAGGAGAGCAGTCCTCTGGTGGATACAACAGTGGGGTGGGATGTGGTAGCTTGACCTTGCCAGGTGTGATGGTCTTCTGGAAGCTCTGTTCTGCTTTGTGTTTGCAGAAGAACACCCGGGTCTATCCCTGCATGTGGTGCAAGACGCTGTGCAAGAACTTTGACATGCTGCCCAATGTGGATCGCAATGGCAAGATGGGCCTGTTCTGCTCCATTTGCTGCACTACCTCCCACAAAGTGAAGCAGTCTGGCTTAGTTGGTAAGAGCGCCTCTGTAGAGGGAATCAACACCTCTCCACTCCTAATTTCTTGGTATTGTTTATTGCTTATGGATGGGACTGAAAAGAAGGTAAAAGCCTGGGGAAGAATCCAGTGAGACAAGTGGAGGCACAGGGGGAAGAATCCTTGCAGCATTTAGACATCTTAATACAGAGGGTAGTGTACATTGCTGTTCTTGAGAATGCAGTTATAGTGCTGGACTGTGCTGGCATTGCCCTTCCCATTTCTTGGGGTACAGGGGTGTCCAGGAATGGGACAAGTATTGCAGCTTATTTTGTCCAAATTCCTACAGAGCCAGGATCACTTCCTTGATCCACTCTGCTATCCATCTGTTTAACATTTTTGTCCTAGCAGAATCTGGTGCTCTTAGTTTCCTGGTGTTCTTGTCCCCTGCTTTTTGATAATAGCTTGACAGTCTGAGGATGAGTGAGTAACTTGCATGCCATCCTCAGAATCCAATCCCCTGTCCTGTGCTGCTGCCCTCACCAATTCCTATCTGTTTCATCAGGTCCCCCTAGACCCTGCAACTTCTGCAGAAAGAGTTTATCTGAACCCTGCTATTACAACAAGACAGACCGGGTTGTCTACCAGTTCTGCAGCCCCAGCTGCTGGACCAAATTCCAGGTACTGAAATATCCTTCATGGTGGGCTGGGCTGAGGAGCTCATGCCTCCTTTCACACTAAGCAGAGGCTCCATCTTCCTGGAGCTCCTCAGGGAGAGTTTCTAAGAAAGCCTCTTCTGGAGCACAGGAGTTGCAGACACGGTAATTGCTCAAATCTCAGTCTTGGCTCTATCTCCCCCCATCCTCCACTGGCATAAGGTGGGCTGTAATTCACTCCTGTCTATCGTATGCCCAGCAGGAGGGCAGTGCAGAGCTGTGCTGCATGAGTGGTTTGAGAGAGTGGCCTTATGAGAGCACAAGCAAAAGCACAAGTATGCCAGCAAAGCACACTGCATACCTGATAGCTGTGTGGAAAGGGCCACAGCTGCCCTCTTAGCCAGGTGTCACCAAGAAACCTAAGCCTTCCAGGATGTGTTGTCTAAAAATTTACAACTAGCAGGCCTATGTACCTCTTGTTTAATAATCCTCAAAGGCTTGACTGGTGATTTTTAATCTTCTGATTAAGTTTCAGCACATGTGAGATGTCTGTGGTATTCATAGGCAACTTGAAGAATATTAGTTTTGTACAGTTGTCAAAGAACAAAGTAACTGCCAGGAAGACATGAGAAACTTAGGCCAGGACATGTCTTGGGCAACTGAGAAAACATAGAGAATCTAGAGGTAAGAGTTAGCTACTGGCAGTTGCAGCATTTAGTTTTGGGATTTGGTTTCTTTGGGTGTTTTTGGTGGGGTGAGGACGGGGCATTTGGTTGGTTGGGATTTTTTGGTAGATTTCTTTTTGTTTCTTTTTGTTTGTTTGGCTTTTTTAATGAATCCTTGATGAATCCTTCACTGAGGTCACAAATAGTGTGGGTAGCGTAGCTATAGAGCTTTTAGAGTTGAAGGCTTCATAAGACTAGAATCAAAGAACTGTTTGGGTTGAAAGGGACCTTTAGATGTCATCTGGGCCAATCTCCCCTGCAGTGAGCAGGGACATCTTCAACTAGATCAGGTTGCTCAGAGCCCTGTCCAGTCTGACCTTGAATATTTCCAGGGTTAGGGTACCTACCACCTCTCTGGGCAACCTGTGCCAATGTTTCATCTTCCTCATTGTAAAACAAATTCTTTATAGCTAATCTAAATATGCTCTCTTTTAGATTAAAAGTATTACCCTTTGTCCTATTGCAACAGGCTCTGCTAAAATGTATGTCCCCATCTTGCTAATAAGACCCCTTTAAGTATTGAAAGGCCACAATAAGATCTCCCCAGAGCCTTCTCTTCTCCAACCTGAATAATCCCAACTCTCAGCCTTTTTGATAGCAGAACTGTTTCAACCCTCTGGTCATTTTCGTGGCCTCCTCTGGACTCGCTCTAGCAGGTCCATGTCCTTCCTGTGCTGGGGACCCAGAGCTGGAGGCAGCACTGCAGGTGAGGTCTCACCAGAGTGGAGCAGAAGGGCAGAATCCTCTCCCTTCCGTGCTGCCCACAGGGTTTTTGCTGCAGCCCAGGACACACTTGGCTTTCTGGGCTCTGAGTGCACATGGCTGGGTCAAGTCCAGTCTCTCAATCACCAGCACCCCAAGTCCTTCTCAGCAGGGCTGCTCTCCATCTCCATGTTCATCCCCCATCCTGGATTGATACTGGGGTTGCCCTGCCCCAGGTACAGCACCTTGTACTTGGCCTTGCTGAACCTCATGAGATTCCCATGGACCACTGCTCAAGCTTGCCCAGGTCCCTCTGAATGTCACTCTGTCCCTCAGGCATTTCAGCTGAACAACTCAGCTTGCTGTCATCTGCAAACTTGCTGACAGTATTCTCAAACCACTGTGTCCTTGATGAAGACATGACACAGTCCTGGTCCCATATAGGCCCTTGAGGGTCACCACTTGTCACTGATCTCCATCTGGGCATTGAACCTTTGGCTACTACCTTCTGGATGCAACCATTCCAACTAAGAGTCCGGCCATGAAATAGTCTTTCTCCAGTTTAGACAGAAGGATGTTGTGGGGAATTGTGCCAAAGGCTTTACAGTCCAGAGAGATGACACCTATAGCTCTTTGGTTCTCCACTGATGTAGCCACTCCATTGAGGAAGACAACTACATTGGTCAGGCAGGACTTGGTGCAGCTGTGTTGGCACCTCCTGTCCTCTGTGTACCTCAGCACAGCTTCTAGAAGGATCAGTTCCATGATCTTTGCATGCATAGCACAGTTCAGTGGTTTCCAGGGTACTCCTTTCTACCCATTTTAGAAATGGTTGCAATGTTTCCCCTTTCCTCAACTGTGACTTCATTAATTCACTCAGTTGAATTATTGCCATATAAAATCAGCATTGTAAACATGTGAGTAAACCCGCACGTCGCCTGGATTAGGAGCTGTCTTGCTGGCAGATCTCAGAACACACTTGTAAAAGAAAAAACACTGAAGAGGATGATTCAAGATGACTTCTTGGGGATCAATGTTAAGCCCAAGGACTTCAACATCTTCATCGATCACTTTGCAATAAAGTCAAAGTAAGCATGATGAAATTTAGCAGATACAACAAAGACTAGTGAAGTGTTAGCCCATGCTGCATTCATGGCAGTCACAGAAAGCAAAGAACTGGATTGATGGAACTGCTTAAACCGTTTCAGTGTAAGACCCTGTGTCAGCCTTAATCAACTATTGTTGGGATGCAAATACTGGGAAAGTAAGGATTTTGAAAAGGCCATGGAATTACAGTAGATAAACGATTCAGTATCGTTTACATCCCAGTTTACAGCCGTACAGGGAAGCATTAACTTATTGCAAGTACAAGCAGGTGAACAGAGAGTTCATGTTTGAGGGCCAGGAAGCAAAAGAGCTTCCTGGAATGATGCACAGATAGGAAGGATGTTCTCCAATGTCCACTTCATTTTCCACGTTGAAGAAAAATTTGAGGTATTCTGAAAAAAACCCAAAAATTAAATTTGGGCTTGAAAAACACTTGTACTGAGGCACTTGCAGAATGTCTTATCTGAGGTTATCAGAAAGAAAACCAGGAGTGACTTTATTAATAAATATATCCTTGAGGATAACACACCAAGTGCTAAATGCATTGTGGACAGGATTCCAAATGCTGTTTAATCTAGCAGAAAATGGGATGAAAGGCTGCTTGAATTCTTATCTTAAAAATAGAAACCAGGCACCTGTGCTTCAAGAATTTCTAGAGAAATCCTCAGAAGAGGTAGCAGAGCCCCCATCTCTTAAGTTTTCAAATTCAGCAGCATGGCAGCTTGAAAGCTTGCCTTCCTGAGAAGAGCTGGACCCAGCACGCTGAAAGCAAAGAGAAATTGCACTCAAGAATCAGCTCTTCAGGAGCTTGAGACATAATGTGATGGACTGACTGAGTCCCCAGAGGCAGCAGGTCCGAGGGGGCCAGGCAGGCTGCAGGCCGTGGAGAAGGTGGCAGTGTGAGGCAGGTGCCTGCTGCCCTCCAGCTGCTCTCCCCTCATGAGCTGTCTCTGTCTCCAGCAGCGCACCAGCCCGGAAGGTGGGATCCACCTCAACTGCCATTACTGTCACAATCTTTTCAGCGGGAAGCCGGAGATCCTAGACTGGCAGGTGAGGGCTTCCCCCGGGGGAATACTGAGGTGGAGGCCAGCACTGCTGGGAACCTCTGGGATACTTCCTCTCCCTGCTCTATGCAGAGCTCCTCCTGTGCCTGTCTTCTGAATGCCTTAGCTGCAGAGACGTGCCTGGAGACTGTGCTGAGTGCTGCACTCCTGATGTTCAGCAGGATGTCAGAAGGGCAGGAGGAGACCACTCCTGCCAAATCCTATGCCACAAGAGCTGGGGACTCGATTCAGCCCCTTGACTCCTTCTCTTGCTTTCCTGAGAAGTGTGGGAACTTCCTGCCAGCCTGGCTGATCTGGATGTGGTCTCCTTGGCAGGACAAGGTGTATCAGTTCTGCTGTAAGGACTGCTGTGAGGACTTCAAGCGCCTGCGTGGGGTGGTGTCTCAGTGTGAACATTGCAAGCAGGAGAAGCTGCTGCATGAGAAGATCCGTTTCTCCGGAGTGGAGAAGAATTTCTGCAGCGAAGGTACTTGGGGAAGGCATGGGAGAGGCAGAGCCCCCATGCTGGGGGAGGAGAAGAGAGCATGGAGAGGAACAGAGGGGAGATTGCTTTAGCCAGGCCCTGGGGCAAGAGCCTTGCCATGCAGTGAAGGGAGGACTGTTGTGGGGATGGCTTGCTGTCCAGCCAGGCCCTAGGGCAAGATCTTTACCGTTCATTTGTCCTTGGGGAGGGCCTTCTCACAGCTTTTCTCTCTCTGGGGGCTGGGGAGACAGCAGGTGGCAGCTCCGCTCCTCCTGTCATCATGCACTTCTACGCTCTTGCGTCTGGGCTGGCCTGACCTGGCCTTGCCCTGCCTGCTGGGTTCCTGCACACAGGAGGTTGGAGTCAGACTCTTCCTAGAAGCATGGAGGTGAGAGATGGCAAGTCCCCGTGAGGTCCCATCTTATCCCAGCCCCAGGGGCCAGTGCTGGATTGTTCCCTACAGTGTGTTGCGTGTGCTCTGTTGTCTCCGCAGACCTGGATTCTGGTCATGTTTGGGTCAGGGAGGCCCCCAGTTCATCCTGGGAAGGTTTCACTCCTATTGTTTCTCCGCAGGGTGTGTGCTTCTTTACAAACAGGATTTCACCAAGAACCTGGGCCTGTGCTGCATCACCTGCACCTACTGTTCTCAGACCTGCCAGCGGGCGGTCACCGAGCAGCTGGAGGGCAGCACCTGGGACTTCTGTAGTGAAGACTGCAAAAGCAAATACTTGCTCTGGTACTTCAAGGTCAGTATTGGCACTGGCAACTTGTGCTAAGTGCTGTGGTGGGCACGGCACCCAGATAAGTGGGCATTGCACTGAGGAAGTTCGCACTGCTGGAGTCTGGCTGGCACTGCTGCGGAGAACCTGGCACTGCTGGAGTCCTGCCTGGCAATGACGGGACACTGCTACGGGGAAGCTCACGTAGCTGGAGTCCCCAGCTGATCCTGCCAGACAGAGCACTGCCCAGAGGAAGCTCACAGTGCTGGATCTGCGGCCAGTGCTGCTGTGAGAAGTTCGCACCGCTGGAGTCCCTGGCTGGCACTGGCAGGGCACTGCTGTGGGGAAGCTCACAGCACCTTGCGATGTGCACCTTTCACTGGAGAGTTGTGTTGCACTCGGAGGGGGTGTGGTTAGTTACTCGTTGTTTCTCTCCTGCTGATGCGGGCTTTAGGCAGCTCGGTGCCATGCCTGCAAGCGTCAGGGGAAGCTGCTGGAAACCATCCACTGGCGGGGGCAAATCAAACACTTCTGCAACCAGCAGTGTCTGCTGCGATTTTACAATCAACAGAACCAGCCCAACCTGGACACGCAGAAGGGGCCCGAGAGCCTGCTGAACAGTGAGTAGGAGGGAGGGAGGGGACCTGCATAGCTCAGTCTGAGAGACACAGGGAAGACTCAACAGCAGGGGGTGGAAGCTGCCTGCCTGGGACTGGAGGAGACGCTAGGGAACAATCCTGCACTGGCCCCTGGGGGGGGAAAGGACGGAGTGGGACCTAATGGGCTTCTCCATCTCTAACATCTATGGTTCTATGACACACAGGGCCCAGACGGGAGGAGCCGGTGCCAGCGTGCTGCCTGTAGCTCACACTCTTAGCGAGGATACTCAGGGATTTAACATCCTCAAGTTGCCAGCGGAGAGCTCGATTTACAGGGTTAGGGGACAGCGTGGTTTGGCATGACAATCCACCTGCAGCCCCACACCACCTCCGAGCTGTGACCTTCTCAGATCTCATAAACTAATCTGGATTGGGCCAGGTCAGTGCTTGGATGGGAAACATTCAAGGACAAAGAAGGGTGCTGCAGGAAGTGGTGCTGGTGATGCTGTAGGTGGGCTCTCCTTCAGCCAGAGCTGAACCTAGAACAATCTTGAGGGAGCACTGAGCTGCTGGAGGCACTGTGTCTTGCGATGTTAGATTGGAGTCCTACCACTTACACAAAGTTCACTGCAGCTTTGGGGAGTTGCCAACCCTGTGTCCCAGATAACCCCATTCTGCAACCATGGAATTCCAGCTGGAGAGGAGACTTTTGCTGCCTGTTGCCCCATTTCCTATCATTAACTCGAGCCGGTTCCTTATGGAAGATTGCAAAGTGCTTTGGGATCCCTCAGGATGGAAGGTGCTCCTAGTGACAGTGACAAGACACTGCTTGGCCCTCAGACACCTGCAGTCTGCTTCTGCTTGGTCTTTTGTAGGCCATGATCTCCTGGGTGACCTGGGGATATAGTTAAAGTGCCTGCAGCTTATGGTGGGACTTTGCTTCAGTGCATCAAGCTTCAACACATACCTGCATCACAAGTTCAGGGCTTTGCTGGCCTCCTGGGATTTCATGACATGTAAAACCCTGGCTGGGATATGCCAAGAAGGGGAAACCAAGATGAGGACCTTTGGAAGAGAGACCTCATCCTCTGTCTCCAGACTTTTGAGGTTCCACCCCTGACTGGAGTGCGCTGACCATAGGAGAGGGGAAGCTCTGGATGTCGTTACTGCTTAGGCAGCAAAGCAGAGCTGCTCTGCCAGAAGCAGCAGGTTCCCCCAGCTGGGGGAAGTCCAATGTGCCTTTCAAGAGCCACGCTTCATAACAGGCTGCATGAGGTAACAGCTCAGGTGGCAGTACACTGGAGTGACCTGGATGGAACTGTTGGTTTCTGCTGGCACAGGGGTGCCCATGGGAATTCTGCTTGATGGTTCACAGTGTTCTGCTGCCCAAGGGAGGAAGAGGTGTGTGATGTGCTGGTTCCTTGGCTCACCAAGTGATTCCAAAGCCCTAGCCATGCTGTTCATTTGTTCTCTGCTGTCAAGGCATGTCACTTCTGGGAGACCAGTAGCACTGCTTTTGGGACACATGCACCGTGGGCAGAGGGAAGCATATTTCACACTGTTTAGCCATTGTCTCCTTAGAGCCACAGACCACAAGATTGAGAAGTGCCTTCACCACCACCACCAACCATGAGACTCAGCCCTCCTCCACCACATCTCTGGAAGCCCCCCAGAACTCTGCTGCTTGGTATGTGGGGCATCACCCTTCACTGTGCCACAGATGCATTTCTGTGCAACCTGTAAGGACAAAAGGGAGCCAAGGAAAAGCCCTTCATGAGTCATCAGCACTCAGCTGAGCAGGAGTTCCAGGCTGCCCCAGCAGTTGCTGTGCTTGGTGGATGCTGCTGGTGATACTGCTGGTGGCACTGGGCCCTCTGTATGCTCTGGTACACCAGCCCTGTGCCATATGTGGGATAACTGTGGACATCCTCGCCCCAGGACTGTGGCATGCTGCTGAGTTTGCAAAGGAAGGATGCTGAAGCCAGGAACTCCTTGCAGAGAGAGCTTCCCAGCCCAGTGTGCTGTGCAGGGGATTTCAGGAGGAGCAGCTTCTGCCTGGTCTCCTGTGGACCTGACAACTGTGCTGCCAGCTTGCAAGGGACTTCCTGAATTTCAGACCCATCTTGGACAGAGCTGCTTATTCTTACTTATTATCTTGCAGCCAGTGAGTGCCTAAAACCATTAATTCCTGTGATCCAGTAGCTGCTACCAATCTGGTGATCTTGAGAGTTCTTGTAGCTGATCATGATGTTCCCTTGCTGGGAACAGTTCATGTAGTGTGGGATTGAGGAGCTTCTGCTTCAAAACTGTGCCCAAAGACTTCCAAGAGGAGCTTGCTCTGCACTGGGCTGTCCAGCTGGAGAGGGTGGAAGTCACAGTTGTAGCAGGCAATGCCTTGTTGGTGTTGGGATGACAGTAAAGAACAAGCTGCAGCTTTATTGGAAGCCTGGACACAGAGCACATGGCAGGGGAATCTTGTTTTCTTTAGTCCTGAATCATTGGCCGGTGGGGCGATCAGGCTGTAGCAGAATTCTGCTCATATGCCATAGCTGGTCTTTTCTCATTCAAGCCATTGTTGTTTCCTACCTGGACCTTCTGCCCATCTACTTTGGGCTGTCAGGGTGAGTTCTTGGCCCCAGAGGCTGCTGCAGATCCTATGGCTCAGTGCTTAGGTGCAGGCTAGGGAGCTTCCTCCAGCTGGAATTTATCTGTTGCCCCCTGTGTTGGTCAGCAAGTGGAGCCTGATGGGCCCCAAACTGTTCAAGAATTATCCTACATTTCCTTGGGTCAGAGGAAGTCTTCACAGTGTGAATGTCCCTGTGTTGGACCTTTAGGAATCTGGATTTTTCCTGAAGAACCTATCTGTGTGTAGGAGTTGTGAATGGACCCGCCACTGCCTTTGGGTACTGGGACCTGCTGCTGTACTTGCAGGGCTCTACTTCGTGCTTGTTCCATGGGTAGAAGGCAATTCTTTTTGCCAGCCATGTGGATAACCAGGGCTCACTGGAGACTGGGATGAAGGTGCTCTGTTAGCTCACCAGTCTTGAGATGGGGACAGGTTTTCTGCAGAGCACATGAGTTGGAATTATCCAAGGCAGGGTGATACTGTCACCACCTGAGACCAGTGTCTGCCACATGTGCCCCTTACCTGCAGGTGATCCTCTCTTTCCTTAGGGGAATGGACTGCATCCCTAGGGCTGGGGCAAAGCTGTCTCTCTGCTTTCTGGGATATCTCATAATGCTGTTACTAGCTCTGTCACCTTCTTCCTAGGGATCTCGAAGCACTTTGCCAAGATACTTGTTGCAGGGATATGGAGGCACAGGGAGGGGCAATGGCTCGGTACAGCAAGCCAATAGGCAGAGCTGGGATTGGAGCCCTGGAATCCTCTCTCCACAAGGGGCTGGGATTTCTCCTGACCTGCTGTGATGGGGAAGGGGTGGACTGCAAGGGAGCACAAAATGACGTGTATAACGTGATTTTGGAGTTGTAGTGTCTTCTGAGGTGTTAGGGCTAGAGATTGTGGAAACATTAACTGTTCCTGGAGTGGCCAGGAGCAGTTTCTGGGGAGCCTGTCCCTGCTCTCTGGCTGCTTGCACCTCCAGTCCCAGTAGTGGGACATCTTGGCCCAGGAGCTCTTGAACTTAGGAGTTGTTGCTCTCTCTTACAGGTCAGACTTCAGAGCCAAAACCAGCTGTCCCTTCCCCACAGAAGACAGAAGCTAACATGGTAAGAACTATGGGAGGTAGGAGTTTGCAAGACACGGGGGCTGTCCCCAAAGAGAGGACAGTTCATTGCTCAGGGAGATTTCATTCTTCTACAACCAATGCATTCTGAGATGTCTGGGTAGTGGGAGATGAAAAGAACTCCTAAGAAGGCAGCATCAACATATCTCCTGCAAGGGGGAAGAATAACTGTTCCCCAGGAATCAGTGATGAACTCTAGAACAGCCTGACACTGTGGCACTGGCTCCTGTGCCAGGGTATAGTTACTGTCCTACTGTTCCACTCTATCCCATGGGACAGGAGCCACCATTGCCAGACTCCTGGCACAACACAGGCAGCATACAGGCTTGCTGCCTGCCAGGAACAGCTTGAAGGAACAGTCCTTCATCACAGCCTGACCATAGGAGTGTCCATGTGTTGGGGACTGCCAGGCTCCAGGGGGTGCTTTGGGAGTCATTCCATCTGCACCTGTAGTAGGGAAGAGATTGTGCTGCCTTTGGACACCAACCTCCTGCTTTGTGCATTTCCCCAGCTGTCGGCAAAGGCCTCTTCAGCCCAAATGTCTCCAGCTGTGCCACCTCCTGCCCCACCTCTGGTTCCAGCCACCCCTCGGAAAAACAAAGCTGCCATGTGTAAACCACTGATGCAGAACCGGGGTGTTTCCTGCAAGTTTGAAATGAAGTCCAAAGGATGTCAGACAGGTAGGAATACAAAACTTAACTGCAGGATTACAGGGGCATTTTGGAAAGGCAAGTGGCACATCCCTGCTCCAGACTACCTGTGAATCCAGCCCAAAATGCTGCCCAGAGCAGCTGGGTGTTTGGCACCATGCTGAGGAATCTTTGTGCAGGTGCACGGCATACATGGCAGGGCTGCAGGTAGGGAGCCCATCTCCACAGCAGCAAAAGGAGACTTGTAGAGAGCTCTGTAGCATGATCCCCACCTCTTGTGGGACAACTCCTGTTCCTCTGGAGATCATTAGCTTGTCTGAGGGCTGTCTGCAAAACAGGTTCCACCCTAGTTCCTGTCAGTGTGTGCATGGTCTGCAGTGTATACAAGGCAACTGGGCCTTGTAAGAGCAGGATTTGTACTTTTGGCTAAGGCAAGCCTCTCTTGTTGCTGGCCTTGACTTTCTGCTATTCCAGCTCTGCCCCCGAGTCCTTGAAACTGGTGGCTGGAAGGGCTGTGGTGCTGGATGGCTGGGGCATGGCAGCATGCAGCAGGGCTAGGTGTAGGAACTTCTGGGATTAAGGTCACTGATGTATTTTTGCTCTTGTCAGAGGCTGACTGGAAGCCCCAGCTGGTTGTGTTGCCAATCCCTGTCCCGATCTTCGTGCCTGTGCCTATGCATATGTACTGCCAGAAAGTTCCTGTGCCTTTCTCCATGCCTGTCCCGGTAAGCAACACGCTTCACCTGCTTGTGTTCTCCTACTGTATTGATCCTGCCTTGCTGAAGTCTCCCTGCTTCTGTGTTCATGCTCTTCTCCTGCCTCTGCTTTTATGTCAGTGAACTGAATGTCAGTTTTCTGTCTGTGTGCTGCTGTCCACAGGTGCCTGTGCCAATGTTCCTGCCCACCACACTGGAGAGCACAGAGAAGATTGTGGAGACCATTGAGGAACTGAAGGTGAAGATCCCTTCCAATCCCCTGGAGGCTGATATCTTGGCCATG
This sequence comes from Petroica traversi, assembly GCA_025920805.1. Taxonomy (NCBI): domain Eukaryota; kingdom Metazoa; phylum Chordata; class Aves; order Passeriformes; family Petroicidae; genus Petroica; species Petroica traversi. The sequence continues at coordinate 3,429,779 of JAHLSL010000175.1, read as the reverse complement.
GCTGAGATGATTGCAGAGGCTGAGGAACTGGACAAGGCCTCCTCGGACCTGTGTGGTAGGTTCTGCCATGGCTTGGTCTGATCCAACAGCTGGGATCAAGGGGGTTTGCCAGTTCTTGGAGCTAAAACACCTGCCAGGATTGTGGCTCTCCCAAAGCCTTTGAAAAGGAAGCAGGGAAGAACAAGTCCTTAACTTTTTGCTGAAGAGGTACCAGAAGGGAGGAGCTGCAGCAGGGAGCAATGTCTGCCACTGTCCCTTTTGGGGATTGCCATTGTGGCACATGTGCAGCGCCTCTTTGTTTATTCAGGTGGCAGTTCAGATTCTTCCGTAAAGCAGCTTCCAGGCTACAAAAGTCCTGGTCTTGCAGGTTTTATTACCTGGGGGCTGCATTCCTACAAATTGCAGTGATGGGGTTCGTGGCTGGGGAGACAACAACATTCTAATGTCTTGCTCTCCAGGGAAAACTGGACAGCCCAGGTGTTGTGGGGCTGCTCTGAGCATGAGGCTGTGCTGCATGCAGGGTCCCTGACTTAATTTTCCAGCTGTCACAGGGAAAACAGACAAAAGACTTTCAAGAAAGTGGAGTTTATTATGAACTTTTTCATTGCAGACCTGGTGAGTAACCAGAGTGCAGAGGGTCTCCTGGAGGACTGTGATCTGTTTGGACCAGCACGGGACGATGTGTTGGCTATGGCTGTCAAGATGGCAAATGTCCTCGATGAGCCGGGCCAGGACCTGGAGGCTGACTTCCCTAAGAGTAAGAGCTGGGTGACACAGGCGTGCAGGGCTGCTGAGGGGGCCTCCCACTGCCCTCAGCTGTGTGCACTTACCTCCCCATGCCCTCTGACTGACCAGGTGTGAGAGCCCTGCAGTGATTTCTTGCAGCAGAGGTGGGGAGACCACCACTTCTAAAGGAGTGTGTGTTTGTCTAAACTTACCTGTTGTGAACAAAAGACCCAGAGAAGGGGGAATGGGAAGCTGATTTTTAACAGCACAAAGAGCAGGGCAGCAGCACTGGTATGCTTATGAATGATGATTCCAGAGGAATCCAGCAAGGTGAGAAACCTGGACGAGGCATGGCGTCCTGATAAATGGCAGAATTGGCTGAGTGTCTGTTGACATAAGGTAGAAGAAAGGGCAGGGTCTTGCAGGAGCACAGCAATGCTGAGGCAGGATGCTTGCAGCAAACAACAGAATTGAGGTGCCTGTGCCAGGCTGTCCACAGTACTGGTGTGACACAAGGGAATGAGGAATGTTCCTCATATTTAAAAAACAAAGAAACAAAAAACTGTCAGAGAGGAAATTGTGGGGTTCTGGTTATTCTGAAAAAGCTTAGCATTGTCTGCCAGTGCCATATTTCCTTTGTTGGGCTGTGGCTAAAAGTTCATGCCAGGCAGTGGTAGAGAGAGTGATCCCTCTTCATTTTGTTGTAAAAACCAGGCCAGCACAGGGGGCAGGATGAGAAGTCTCAGCTGAGCTCTTGTGCCTGTGTTTCCTTTCAGACCCTCTAGACATCAACCCCAGTGTGGATTTCCTCTTTGACTGTGGGCTGGTGGGACCAGAGGATGTGTCCACAGAGCAAGATCTGCCTCGAGCTGTCCGGAAGGTGAGATCTCTGTGGGTACTGCCTGCTTAAAGCTCTTCGGGTTTGGAGTGGGAGCTGCCACCTGGGGCTGTACGAGGTGAAGTGTGCCAGAGTCTTTGTGTGCTGGGGAGGTTGTGCCCTCTCTCTTCAGGGCATGGTTGGCCTGTGGGCCACTCCTTGAATGAAAATACTTGCTTTTCTCTTCAGAGGAGCTTTGAATGCTACAAGTCATGTAACAGCTGGTCTCTTTCTTGCCTCTGACCCTTGTAACTAATGAGCCTTGTTGGCTTGGCTGCTAGTGGAAGTGTGCTTGCTGCTGTGGCACACTGTAGGGAGCTGACAGTCAGCAGGTGCGAGGAGCGTCCAGGACTCCTGCACCTGTCCCAGGTAGGTGTCCAGTCTCACAGAACACCTCTCTGCAGGGACAGAAGCGCTTGGTGCTCTCTGAAAGCTGTTCCCGGGACTCGATGAGCAGCCAGCCCAGCTGTACAGTGCTCAACTACTCGTACGGTGTGAATGCCTGGAAGTCCTGGGTACAAGCCAAATATGCAGGGGGAGAAGCCAGCAAGGGAGAGGAGTTACGCTTTGGCCGTAAGTGCCTTGTCTGGATGCAGTGGAGTGGCAGAAACCTCCTAGAAGCTGGACCTTGGGGTGTTGAGGTGCTCCTGACCTTGTAGGCTGCTGTCTGAGGCTACTGTGCTTGTCTCTGCAGCCAAGCCCATGAGGATCAAGGAAGACATCTTAGCCTGCTCAGCAGCTGAGCTCAACTATGGCCTGGCCCAGTTTGTCAAGGAGATAACCCGGCCCAATGGGGAGCGCTATGAACCGGACAGCATCTATTACCTCTGCCTCGGCATCCAGCAGGTGAGGGAGGCCTTGCTGCCCTCAGGGCCTCTACAGCCAGACTTGGGGGTCAGATCTGGTGAGGGGAGCTTGTACCCTTCATTTTGCCTTCTGGGGACCCAGAGAGGCTAACTGGCCTCTCCTGTGCCTCAACCTCAGCATCTCACCTGGTTTGGTCTTTGTTCCCAAGTTGAGAGGGTAGGATGGCAACTATTCCCCAGCCTTGCACCATTCTTGCACATCTCTGAGGAGGGCTGGGGGAACTCCCCAAACTCAGGCTGTTCTTCAGCACCAAGTCTGCTTTGGCGTGCCCCAGGTTTTTTCCTTGCAGCTCTCAGAAGTGTCTGCCCAGCAGCTCTGGTGGTGGAAGGAGGGGTGCTCTGCATGTGTGCCCTGGGCTCTCTGGGGAGGGTTTGCATTCCAGGTGCTGCTGTGTTTCTCTTGACTGTGTGTTCTGTTCTTTCTAGTACCTGCTCGAGAACAATCGTATGGTGAATATATTTACAGACCTTTACTACCTGACCTTCGTACAGGAGCTAAACAAGTCCCTGAGCGGCTGGCAGCCCACAATCTTACCAAATAGTATGTGTCTTCAGAGTACCTTCAGCCACCATATATCCAGTTTGTGCTTGTAGCCTTGGATCCTCTGACCTGATTGTGCTCCCCCAGCTTAGCCTTGGCATAGGCAGCACAGTACGGCTGTATCTTGAGATCATACTGATCCAAACCAACTGTAGAGCCAGCGTGGTTTATGCTTCAGCAGCTTCTGTTGCCCACAGTCCAGGTAGCTGGGAGCAGAGCACATGTGCTTTGTATCCTGGGACAATTTGAATCTTTACAACACTTCACAGTGATGTCCCCACCCTTTGGCGAGGGGTGCCAAAGGAGGATGCCAAGCCAGGAGGCAAACTGGTGCAGGTCTTTGTGTTCCCAGCACATGGATGAGCCCTGCACACAGTGCTAGGCCTTGGCCAAGGTTGCTATGTTGCTGCCTTGTGAATGGACAAGCCTAGAGCTCTGCAGAGGCTTTTCATGATGCTGTGATTTGGGCTGCGTTCCCTACTGTGTCTTGTCAGTAGTTCACAGATCCAGTCTCATTTCTGTATATTGGCTATCCCAGGCAGAGCAATTTGACTCCAGACTTGTGTATCTAGGCAGGAGTTGGCCAGTTCTCTCCTGCCTGCTGTTTTTCTTTAATCTCTCACTGAGTGTGGCGGAGCACTGATCTGGAGTTCACTTTTTGGCCATCTGTAGTGATGAGCAGTTAGGATTGATCTGAGTTCTCGCCTGTGGTTTGGCTGTGATCTGGGGAGGCTCATGGCTGGGCATGGCTCTAGCTCTGCTGATGGCTCTGGAGAAATAACCTTATGAAAAAAGAGATGTGCTGTGAAGCATCTTTTGCAGTGAGCTTTCCTGGGCAGGGGGAAGGGATTGCCTCAAGGCCACTGCTGATGTGACCTGGTTCTCCCTCTGTGTGTTGCAGACACAGTTTTCTCCCGTGTCGAGGAGGAGCACCTCTGGGAGTGCAAACAGCTGGGTGTTTACTCACCGTTTGTGCTTCTCAACACCCTCATGTTCTTCAACACCAAGTTCTTTGGGCTGCAGACAGCGGAGGAGCACATGCAGCTCTCCTTCACCAACGTGGTGCGCCAGTCCCGCAAGTGCAACACAGCCCGTGGCATGACCAAGGTGGTGAGCATCCGCTACTACGCTCCTGCCAAGCAGAAGAAAAGCCGAGGTGGGTCTGGGGCAACATCTCTTGTTCCTGCCCTGAGTCCCTCGTCGGGATCCAGCCATGATCCAGCTCTCTCCCACTCTGCAGATGGTGGCTCTGGAAAACGGAAGCGTGAGGAGGAGGTACCGATGCTGGAGCAGCGGGAGAACAGGATGAATCCTCTCCGATGTCCAGTCAAGTTTTATGAGTTTTATCTCTCTAAATGGTGAGGCTTTCTCTGGAGAAGAGGCATGTGCTATTTTGGGGCCACTTCTCAGTTTTGATGGGACCCTGTGGAGTGACTGCTGCTCTCCAGACATTTGTATACAAGCATGCAGTCTTGCCCAGGCTCTATGGTGCTTGACTAGACCGTGTTTGAGAGAATGCTTTTCTCTGGCCTCTTCCACTTCTTTCCCTTATCCAGACTGGCAGGAATGTGCAGTAGGAGTCCAGTACTTGGGTGGTTAGGGGTTTTGGCCTTGAACGAGGAGCTGCAGGCTGAGTTTGTGTCCTTATCCAACTGAGATGAGAGGCTGTGATAAGCTGTGAACGCCCCTTGCTAAACAGGACATCAGGTCTGAGCCCCTGAAGCTGATGTGCCAGGTCTCACCCTCCTCTCTCCCCACAGTCCCGAGAGCCTGCGGAACCGCAGCGATGTGTTCTACCTGCAGCCCGAGCGCTCGTGCATCGCCGAGTCGCCGCTGTGGTACTCGGTGATCCCCATGGACCGGAGCATGCTGGAGAGCATGCTGAACCGCATCCTGGCCGTCAGGGAGATCTACGAGGAGCACAGCCGCCTCAGCAGCCTGGAGGACGACGTGGACTAAGGGCGAGGTGCTGCTGGACTGGCTGTGCTCCAGCCCTGGACACCTTGTGTTGCTGCTTCCCATTGCAGGGCAGGGGCCATGCAGCATAGGAGGGGATGGTGCTGCAGCAGTGCTGTCCCTGCATCATTACCAGACTTGGACGTCCCATCCTCTTCATTACAGGCATCCCCTACATACGTGGCCCCCGCATTCAGTTCTGTTTCCAGTTTTGGCTGCTGGGTGAGCCATCTTCCCCAGGCCCAGTTCCCATGGCACAGGAGTGGCAGAGTCCCTGGGGCAGCTCCCCTTGCCCAGCCCTGTCTCTCCCCTGCCACTACCCCTCCCTCCTTGTGCCCCAGGGCAGGAATTGCACAAGATGCAGTGCACCATAGGACCAGTGGTCCCTGAAGCTTTTAATTCCTTCTTCCTTTAGCATTCCCTCACAAGGCTGGAGGTATGAGGAAGGAGGTATCAAGGCAGGAACAGTAGCTGTGCTGCTGGGGCAAGATTGTGTTTTCAAGCGAAGTGGGTATGTGCCACAGGCAGCCTGGGAGCTGTTGGGTCAGGAGGAGAGCTTTTGTCCTGGGGTGGGAGAGATTTGGGTTGGTTGCAGGGCATGGATGGAACTTACACTGGAATTTGTGGGCAGAGATCTGGCCTTGCCCCAGGGACACCTCCCTTGTGTGCAGCCAGGATGCCTCCCTCTCTTTAGTCAATGTTTTCTGAGTCTGCTGAAAACTGATGGAGATGTCCAAAACTGAGGTTAGCACTGCCTCTCTCTCCCCACTGTTCTGTCATGGTGTAAGGACCCTCCCCTGTGCAAGGTGCCATCAGTGGAAACCTCTGCTCCAGCTAGGGGCTCAGGCATTTGCTGGCAGAAGCAGGGAGCCCTGCCTGGCCTCCCTCTCCCTCCCACAACCACAGGCTGCCAGTGTCCTGCCCAGGGCAAGTCTGGCTCCAGCTGTGCCACTCTGTGCTGCCTCCTGCCCCTTCTCGTGTTCTGGATGGTTTTCTTGAGCTGTACATGGGTCTCCTGTTGAGCCTGTATATATTGTTCTGGGCCCGGGCCTGGGCCCATCTGTTCTCTGTGTCCATGTGGAGAGTGAGCCACTCACCAGTCTTGTTGTAGTGATGCCAGGGTGCTAGGACTAACCCTGTGTCTCTGGAAACCATTCATTTCAAATAAAGATGTGGAAAACTTTGCCAGCCCCTGGTCTTTCCCCCAGGGTACGGTGCGCATTGTGGGAGAACAGGGCCAGTGTCCCAGGGCTGCTGTGCACCTCCCTCCTGTCCCTCCCAGCCTGTGCTGCCTGGCCCCTGCTGTCCTGCCAGCTCTAGCACGTGGTGAAGGCCCTTGCCCCAGTGGCCACTGGTGCCAGCATAGCATGCCCTGCCTGTCCCTGCCCTGTCCTCTGCCCCACAGGGCTGCAGCCCCACCCAGCCCAGCAGCTGCCCTGCCCTGGCCCTGCAGTGTGTCCGTAGGATGGAGCGGTTGGAGAGCAGTGCCACACTGCTGGTGAGCAGAGCAGGAGTCAAGTGAGGTGCAGCAAGTGTTTATTTTCTCCCCCTCCCAGCTTTACTCTCAGCCCTGCTACTCACAGGAGTGCTGGGAGCAGCTGAGCAGTGTCCCCAGGGCTGTGCCCAGCTCTCTGCTGGCCACAGGCTCCATGCCTCGGGCCTGGCAGAGACTGGAGACACAACATCCACTGTGACCACCCCCGTGCGTTGCCCATCCCAGCAGGCCCAATTCATACTGCCAGGTCTGCCATTCGCATGTCCCTATGGGACCCACCAGCCACCCCTAGCCATGCACCTGCCTTCTTCAGCGGTGCCAGGCCATGGGGGGAGCTGCCACGCCTGGGCAGGGTGACATAGGTGCCACCGGGCCCTACAGGCCCGCCAGGAGTGGTTAGGATGCGGGACTTGGGGCCTAGCCCCCGACTGCACTTGGTGAGACCCAGGTGGTAGATCTCTACCAGGTTGAGCAGCAGGGACACGCAGGCCACCCCCAGCATGAAGAGGATGAAGATGGTCTTCTCAGTAGGCCGGGAGATGTAGCAGTTGACTGTGTTGGGGCAGGGCCAGCGGCTGCAGGTGTAGAGGGGCTTCAGCTGGAACCCATACAAGGCGTACTGGCCCACAATGAAGCCCACTTCCAGGAGAGCCTTGAAGACGATGTTACAGATGTATGTCCTCAGGATGGCCCCCCGCATGCACACCCGTGCCCTTGTGTTCCCTGCAGGGAGCTGGGGCTGCCTGGGGCGCTGCCGCCTGGCCCTGCTGCCAGCCCGTGCTGCCACTTGCTGCTGTGCCTTCTCCTCCAGATGGACTAGGTGCAAGATGTGGCCCAGATACACAAGGCTGGGGGTGGAGACAAAGATGATCTGCAGGACCCAGAAGCGGAGGTGGGAGATGGGGAAGGTACTGTCGTAGCAGGCATTTTGGCAGCCGGGCTGCTGCGTGTCACAGGAGAAGCCAGATAACTCGTCACCCCAGACCCGCTCTGCGGCTGCCCCCAGCACCAGGATGCGGAAGACGAAGAGGACGGTGAGCCAGACCTTCCCCACCACCGTGGAGTGCTCCTGGGCATTCTCCAGCAGCCGGCCCAGCAGGCTCCAGTCCCCCATGGCACGTGCTGAGGTGCCCTGCAAGACAGCCACCCTCCAGACACAGCTGCTCCACAACCCCCAAAAAAGCCACCCCGCTGCCTGGTCACGCAGGTGTGCACCCCACTCCCTGGAGTGTCTCCATCCTGCATCCCAGGGGACCCCCTAACCTGTCACAAGGAGGGCAGGGGGAGCAAAGGCCTCCAGCAGAGAGCCGGGAGCACCATGGGGAACAACCGCAGTGGTGATCTGGCAAGGGGACCTCTCACCGTAGCTGGTGCGTGGGCAGAGCCCAGTGCTCCCGCGCCGTCTGCTCCCGTCAGTGATGGGGGGTGATGGGGGATGCTGTGAAGCCCCTTCCCAGCTGGTCCCCAGCTCCTCTGTGGGTGCGGACAGGTCTGCCTGGCTCCTTCTGTCCGGTCACCCAACGGCGGGCGTGGGGTTATTGGGGCATGAGGCAGCTGCGTGCCCCATTGGCTTTCATTGTGACTGACACATGAAACAGCCACTGGGGGACCTTCTTCCCTCTATTTTTGGTCTGGGCACTTTTCTAATTATATTCGGGGCTGCAGGGGCTGGTGCTGGGGGAGTGCAAGCCCTTGGACACTGATCAATGCCACCCAGGGGTCACTGCTGGCTGCCAGGACAATATAGCCCCAGCTCAGCCCTGGCACTGCAGCCCCCACAGCCCCTCATGGCATCCACCAGGACTTGGGTGCAGGGATGGACACCCCACACTGGCACCCCAGCTCCCAACATGTCCCAGCCAGAGCAGAAAGGAGGGAGGCAGCACCTGAGAATGGAGATTTAATGGCCCAAGATGCCCTCCTAGCTATCTAGGAGGGCGCCTGAGGGATGCTATCCTTGGGACAGGGACAGTAACAGGCCTGTGGGACTGCGGTCCCTACAGTGGTGGCCCTAGCAGGCAGAGCAGCGGTCACCCTTCTCCTGCAGCCCAGAGTTGCGGCGCAGCATGTCCTTGAGGGAACCGTCCTGCTCTGTCAGCAGCTGGTTGATCTCGTTCTGCTTGTACTCGGAGGAATGCTTGTGCCCATAGAAGGAGCCCTTCCCCGACGAGGGGTTGGAGTGGTGCTGGCTTCGGCGGGCACAGGCCCGCACCACCAGGTAGACTAGCTCTGCCATGTTGAGGACGATACAGACACTGGAGGTGACCAGCATGAAGACAGTGAAGATGGTCTTCTCGGTGGGCCGGGAGATGAAGCAGTCAACAGTGTTGGGGCAGGGGTAAGCCTCACACTTGACCAGCCGCATCATCTGGTAGCCTGGGTAGAGCATGTAGAAGATGTACATGAACACGGCCTCGAAGAGCAGCCTGAAGACCACGCTGCAGACATATGTCCACCACAGTGAACCTGCTATGCGCATCTTGTGCTTCTTGACCTCTTCCATGTGCTTGGCATCCGCATGCCCTGTCATGACCAGCAGCTTCTTCTCCTGGTGCTGCTGGTATGCCACATGCATAGCCACAAGAAGGGCTGGTGTGGTGACAAGGATGAGCTGCAGGGCCCACAGACGGATGTGGGAGATGGGGAAGAAGTGGTCGTAGCAGACGCTGTTGCAGCCAGGCTGCTGGGTGTTGCAGGTGAAGGCAGATTTCTCATCGCCCCAGACGCTCTCGGCTGCCACCACTAACACCATTATCCGGAATATGAAGATGACGGAGAGCCAGATGCGCCCGATGGCAGTGGAGTGGCGGTTCACCCCGCTCAGCACCGTGTAGAGGCCGGCCCAATTCATTGTTACTCACGTCTGCAGGAGAGAACAGCGAGAGGTGGTGTTAGGAGCAGGAAGGACCCTGGCTGAGAGCCAGCAGGTCCTGGCTCCAGTAGCAGCAGTCCCAGGAGGGACCTGGGAACAACTGGGTGGCAGTCGTGGTGGGTGGAGAGCAGGATGGACAGACAGGAGTATGGACAGACAAGATGGTAGCATGGCTCCTGCTCCTGATACAGTTCAAGGCAGAATTTTGGCCAGAGTAGGCAGGAGAATGGCTGCCCCAGCACTGCCAGATGCTCCAGTCCTGCCACCCCACACTGGCACAGGGATCACAGGGATCACCCACAGCTGCCACAGTGAATGGGGGTGAAGCTCCCACACCTCCGCAGGGACCCTCAGTGCTGAGCTCTGGCTAGGAATGGACCCCAGCCGCTTCATGGGCTCCACGGCACCAATGCCTCCCTTTGCCCTCCCATTATCTGCAGGAGCATGGCCAGGGAGCCCTGAGCTGGGGACCTTCCCCCGTGCAACCCTGCACTGCCGCCCTCCCAGAGCCATCTTTGCCCGGGGAACACAGGTGACCCCCCCCCCCATGCCAGGCCCCCGCCCCCGCAGAGCCCCCCACTGGCACAGAGCAGCTCCCGGGAGCTTCCTTCCCCACATGAGTCGGGATGGCTGCGACCAGCCACCCCCAGCATGGAGGGTCCTGGCGACGCGTACTTGCCGGTGAGGGAGGGTCCTCGCAAGCTGCCCCAGCGGCCCCTCTAAGGTCTCATGCCTCCCGCAGGAGAGCTCTGCTCCGCCTGCCCGCGTCTCTCTCTGCCACTGCCCTGCACTGGAAGTCATATGCTGCTTTATAAACTATTTACATACAATGGGGCCTTTATCGGCCCCTGAACAACACACTTTAGCATTCAGATCTAACGCCCTGACTTCCGCCCACCCTGGCCAAACAAAGTGCCTGTGTGCTGCATTCCCGCTGCTCGGCCCTGCACCCACTCCCACCTCACCACCACGCCCCGCACCGACCACGGCCACAGCCCCCCCGCCCGCGGCACTGCCCGGCGAGACCCACGCCACGGACGTCGCTGTCCGGACAGGCCACCCCGAGTGTCTGAGGTCCCTTCCCCGGAAAGCGTGGCCGAGTCCAGCTGCGTGCCCATCCCGCATGGGCAGGGCACTGGAGCAGGGCTCTGGCACTGAGCACTCGCTGGGCTGCCGTGGGGCTGTGTGGCACTGGGTATCGCTGCTGCGAGTCAGGCCATGCCCTCGAGGCTCTGGTGCCAGCAGCAGCGTCTGTGAGGGCACTGGAGCTGCCCCGCGTGTGCGCCGTCCCGTCGGGGACATGGAAGAAAGTCCGGAGGAGTGACACTGGCTGGAGCTGCCCTCCCCGCGGGGACAGCGCTCCTCCCCCGAGACCGGCTCACCGAGCTGCCCCGCTGCTCGGACATGCTGGTGGGGACAACAATCTCTGTGCTCGCACAACTCCGTGCCCCTAACGGCTGATGTCCCAGCCACACCGTCACGCTGTGCCCCATCCCTGCAGGGATGGCGCCATGTCCCTTGGGTTTTGTCCCCAGCCTCAGGTGGGGAGCAGCATATCCAGTAAACCCTACCAGCTGGGTGCCTGTAGGTTGGCAGGGCAGTTAATGCCATCCCAAATACCACCTCCAGCCCTGAGCCCAAGGTGCGAGCACCCGGAGCCGTGCAAACGGTGGCGGCCAAAGACGGTCCAGCAAAGCTGTGAGGAGGCAGCTTGTGCCCACATCGCGTCTCTCCCCACTCCCGCCATGAGGGCCAACATTGCCAGCTCTACTCTCCCAGGCCCAGGGCCGAGCCCTGTTGTGGCTCCCACTCTGGCCTCCCTGGTGCTCCCCAGGGGACATGCAGCCACCCCCGCAACAGTTCCTGCCGCCCAGGTTCTCACCTCAACACCAGGACAATCAATGCTCTTTGGGATTGCAGCAGTCTCAGCCGCCGGCGCGGCACAGTGGACTTTATACTGCCCTGCAAGCACGTCCCCCCCTCCCCCCTCCCAAATAGCCTTGCTCCTTCCACGACGCGCCAAGTAAACACCGCAGGTGTGTCCAGCCTAGCTCACACCCACCCTCACCCCCCACCGCAGCTGAGCATCCCCCGGGGCCAGCCCTGGGGCTACTGCAGCACCGAGGCAGGGCCAGCCCCCCAGGATGGTCCCCGGGGAGATTTCTGGTCCCCGTGGCCCCACTCCCCTGCTGTGAGCTTCCTCCCTGCTGCAATCCTTGCAAGCGGGGTGCATGCACCGTGGCGGAGCCCAGCTCTCCATCCGGGAATGACTTTGGGTACCCCCAGCTCCTGGAGCACCTTGGTCTGCTGCTGCAGGCTGCCGGCTGGTCCCTGGGGAGCCACCAAAACACAGATTTAATGTGTAGAAGTGCAGCCGGGAAAAGGCAAACAGCCCGTCAACGATTAACTCGGCTGGCCCGCTTCAAGGTCCCGCCGCCCAGCATCCCGTGTGGGACATGGTGACCCTGCCGCTCATCCTGGGGCCCTGGCTGGGCTGCAGGGACCCGCGCCATCCCTTGCATGGGAGTGCCAATGGTGCCCGCATGAGGACGGCAGGGTGGCACTGTGGAGCGGCTGGGGATGCCCCCTCAGCGAGACGGGGGGCGGAGGGCAGTGAGATACCGGGGGTGACCGGTGCTGCAGGGCGGGCTGGGGCCGTCGGGGCCTCAATCTCAGTCTCCGATAAGCCGCGACCGTCTGAGTCAGCACCCGGCGGGGAGCTGGAGAGGCGGCACCGCCGGCACCGCCCTGGTCCCGCACCCTGGAGGAGTTCTGCGGTTAGCGGGAGGCAGACTGGGGACACCGTGGGCAAGGGGCTAGTGGGACCAGGCTGGCAGGATCAGGCTGGGTGGGGGGCACGGGGGCGATCCCGAGGAGGGCAGATTGGGCGAGCACTGGGGTGGGCTGAGCTAAGTGGGACGAAGCACAACGGGAGGGTGGTGGGGGGAGAGGGGCCCTAGGGATCTTACCGGAGGGTCCTGCGGGTAAGGCGGGGAGGGGGGGTCTCTGGGAACTACTGGGAGGCAGGAGAGGGGTG
>JAHLSL010000175.1:3392533-3417009 GCA_025920805.1 Petroica traversi | reverse complement strand
CGGGGGCGCCGCGGCCGCACCTGCCCGGCGGGCTCGGCGTGGGAATCCATCTGAAATATAGTGAAAATGGAGAAAAAAACAACGGGAAAGGAGGAGCAACCCGGGGCGTTGCCTAGTCCAACACGGTGCCCGCCCGCTGTCTCGGCAGGGAGCTGGCTGGGAGCACCAAAGGTCCCGGGGGAGGGTGGCAGTGCGGGCAGCCCCCTCCTGTTTGCCGTGGGTTAAACTGCAAAAGCCATCGATCAAGGACGGGCTGTACTAAACAGCCGTGGCTAGCGCTGCTTCCAATACTCAGAAAACTGCCCCGCCCGCGACCACGTGGGCCAGAAGCGGGCTCTTTGTTAATGACGCTAATTGTGAAGTTAATTGGTGTCTGAAGTTGCAGCGGAGAGGTCAAAGACGTGGGCACGTCTAACACAGACAAGCTGAGGAGATGGGCGGAACTGAGCCAGCATCCGGATGGCGGGACTGGGGTGACGCAGCTGCTGGCGCCCTGCTGGGGTCAGAGGACTTGCAGCCCAGCAGTCTGTGTCGGTACGATGGAGGAAATCAAGCTTTAACCATCACTGAAACATCTCCACTGTCAGGAGGACTGGGAAGAAGGTTTCCAGAGTCCCTTTTCCTCTGGCCATTCTGCCCCAGACAGGGTTGGCCCTGTGAATGGCTCCTCCTCGTCACTGGATGGCCACTGCAGTGTAGTGGCCGCTGGGCTTCCAGGCTTGGACTGACAGCAGCATAGGCATCCCTGGATCCAGGCTGCTGTTCTCAGAGAGACAAAACCCTCTGGTCTGAGTCAACTGCCGGGAAGGTCACTGGCAGTGGGTGAGCACAGAAATCCTTTGTGCTGCTGCTGCACAGGGCAGAGGGGGTTGCAGCATAAAGACTTAACAGCTTGTCCTGCCTGCCTGTGAGTCCGCTCTCCTGTGTCATGGGTGCGTCAGAGCTGTGGGGAGCAGGATCAGGGCACTATCCCACTGATGCTACCGTGAAGAGCAGCATCCTTGCCCTCCTGCTGGCTGTGAATTCTCAAGCAGCCAGAAGCCAGCCACAGGTCACACTCCCTCCCATGCCGGGGACACCTTTGCAGTTGGGTTCCCTTATGATTCTCTTTGCCAACAGCCCTAAACATGTCCCCTGAAGTGGAGGATGTCCCACAGCTGTCATGCAGATGTTAACTGTTCATTCCCTCTGGGATACAGTGTCCCCTGAGCTTTGCCCGGTCTCCAAAGAAAAGCTGTTGATGGTCAAGGACACCCTGGACAGATGGCAGCCTCAGGAGTTTTGCAAAGGCAGTAGCATAATAGCAGTGGGTTGTCTGTCACCAGCTTGCCTTGGGGTCCTAGCTGGGTTGGCCATGCTGGCACTTGTGGCAGCATGCAGCTGGGGCTGTGCAAGGATGAGGAGAGGGGACAAAAGGGCAGGGCAAGCCCTTATTTGGGGCAGAAAGGCATCACCCTTTCAAGAGGGCACTAGGCACCCTGCCCACAATGGGCAGCACCAGGGCTTTTAGGGGGGTCCAGCAGAGGGTCTGGAGCACGGTGCTGAATAAGGGGATGTGCCTGTGGCACTGGAGCTGCAGAGGTCCCTCAGGAGAGAAGGGCAGAGCCCCACACTCCGCCTCCTGCACAGCCTGTCCCCCTGCTTGCCCCGGTTCCCCTGGCTCGGGGCCCGGCCCTGGCTCCAGTGTCTGCACACTGCCTGGAGGCAATTCCGACCCCCCACTCCGTGCCTGGTTTCCATGGCAACCCCAGTTGAAATTACATTAAAAAGAAATGAAACCAGCAGCTTTTCTGTTTGGCAAGTAGGGGGAGGGGAGCTCAGCTGGGAAAGGCTGGGGAAGGAGGGGGCTGTGGGACAGATGAATTCTCACATGGGATGCCAGTGCAGGGACACTCCCCCACTGTGGCACTTGGTGTTGGCAGTGGTGTGGTGCCAGCTTGCATGTGTGCTGCACTGGGGGCCCAGCACCCCGACATGGTGGGGTGATAGCAGGGTTCTCCTGCTGCCTCTGCAGGGTGGGTGCCAGGGCCATGAGGACCAGCACAGGGCACCCCATCCAGGCTGGTAGTCCCCGGGCCCTGCATGCTCCAAGAAGACGCAAGACACACCGCTATTAAAAATATCACTTCTGTTTTATTTGGAATTTGTTACTCTGCGCGGGTGACAGGGTATAAATACATTCTCCAACGAGCATCCTCACCCTCAGCCCTGCGTGGGGTGGGGGTCGGGGCAGGGTACAGGGCTGTCGTTGTGCTGGCCCCGGGCAGCAGGGCCAGCAGGGCTATCACTGCGCTGGCCCCGGGCAGCAGGGCCAGCAGGGCTGTTGTGCTGGCCCCGGGCAGCAGGGCCAGCAGGGCTATCGATGCACTGGTCCCGGGTAGCAGGGCCAGCAGGGCTATCGATGTGCTGGCCCCGGGCAGCAGGGCCAGCCGGCACCGGTGCGTCACGGCCGCCAGCACGGGCAGCATCTGCCAGCCGGACCGTCTTGCACAGGGACAAGATATGGTGTCCCCACAAGGACTTTTCTCCTGCCTCCCCAGGCCCAGGTGCTACTGCTCACCATGGGGGGACTGAGACTGGGGTACCCCACGTGGGATCCCTTGCAGCTCCTTCTCCTGACCATACCAAAGCCACTCGCCTTGAGCCATGTGTGGCTCAGTGGCCACAACAGCCCAGCAGATGCCCCAGCACAGGTGCTCCCAGCTCCACACAGGCTGCATCAGCCCCAGAGTCTCTACACAGGAGGCTGTTCCAGCTGCACATCCTGGAAGCTGGAGCTGGGATCACCCCACAAAGGTGTAAAGGCCCCAGTGGAAGCAATCTAGGAGGCAGAGTTATGATGGTGAGGAGCTCACTTTGGTCCTGTCACCCCACTCTGCCGCAGGCTGCAAACCACTGGCTCTGCTTTTGGGCAACAGCATGGGTAAGGAGGGCACAGCACAGCCCCAGGGCAGTGGTGAAGGGATGTGGGATGCTCCTGGGGGACCAGGGCAGGGTGGGGAGCATGAGGGGCTGTCCTGGGTTTGTGGGAGTGAACAGAGTGCTCGGAGCAAGTGATGCCCACATGTTAGATAGGAACATGGGGCGGTGGGTGGCACTGGCCACTGGTGGCAGTGAGGGACCAGGGCGGGGGTGCTCGCAGGCAGGCCGTTGGATAGGCTTTTTGGCTGAGATATGTGGGCACGGGTGACAGAGGAGGGAGAATATCAAAAAATACAAAAGAGCGCGGCCCCACAGTGCAGGAGGCACTGCCCTGCCTGGTGCCCACCCACGGCAGGCGGGCGCCATGGGGGGCCGGCACCGTGCGCACACGCTGGCTTCTAACTGGCTTTTTATTTTATATCAAGAACACTTGGTTTTAAAATCTTTACAAAGGACAAAACGCGGCGACTCCGTTAGTGTGTAAAGAACTAAAGATCTGCTTAAAAAACGTCTCTGCAAAGAGAAATGACTGACACAAAAGAGATTCTCTGCAGCGCAAAGAGGGGCAGAGGTGCCAAGTCTCCCACCCAGGGCCCCACTCCCAGGGTCCCTGAGCCCCGGCACCAGCCCCAGCGCCTGCACCCAGCACAAGGCCAGGCCCCTGGACCCTGCCCGTTCCCTCTGCCTATAGCACCATGGCCTGGGGCCACTTCTCAGCACAGTGAAGGAGCCTTTTCCAGGGCTGCCAAGATGCCTGGGGATGTCTGGGCACTGGCCGAGAGGGATGCCCAGTCCCACTCCTCATCAGTCCCAGGGTGCTTGGTGGGCTCAGCACTGGGGATGTGATCGCCCCACTGGGAGGCACAGCCATGGCATTGGGAGCCCCGTGGCCATTGACAGTGGGGTACCCCTGCCCACCTGCACGGGTGGGTTGTGCAGGGTTACACCATGTCCCTCCTGCACCCCACTGGCGTCCCGGGGCAACCCACGGGGCCCTGAGGCCAGGAGAGTCAAAGCACTTCTCAAAAGTTAGATAGGAACAAAAGAAAGCACTGGGGCCGCTCTGGGACCCCACAGGTCTCTGGGCTGGGAGCTGCACCGTCAGTGGGCACTGCCCCTCCGTCCGGGGGCTCTGCGGGCCCCGCCAGTCCCTCTGCCAGTGTCTGCTGCGTGTGTGTGCGTGCGTGCATGCGTGTGCGCCGGCGGCGGGCAGCTATACCCTGGTGGTGGAGTGTGAGTGCGGAAGCCCCGTGCTGTTGAAGCCGGCGGTGAAGGTGTTGTAGGGGTGCAGGGTCTGCAGCCCCACCAGCGAGTTGGGGATCATGGTGATGGTGTTGGGGGTCATAAGCGGGATGTCGTCCGGAGAGCGGCGCAAAGTGAGGGTGTAGTCGGGCAGGGCAGCCAGGCGCAGGGTGTCGTGGGATGGCACAGCTTCGCACTCGTGGTGCCCCTGGCTCACCTGCAAGGAGGGCATCTCCTCATCAGGCGCGTGGGCGATGTCATTGGAGGCACCGCGCTGGGGGCTGGGCTGCCGGTGCGTGTCCTGCCGGCGCTTGTCCTTGCGGTAGTAGAGGGCGGCGAAGGCCAGCACATTGAGGAAGAGGAGGGAGGCGCCCACGGCGATGGTGACGCTCAGTTCAGTGGAATAGTCGCGGGGGCTCTCGAGCAGCGTGCCCGCCTCTTGCTCTGGGCTCCAATTTTCCTTCCCGTTCTCGCTGTTGTAGGCAGGCGAGATGGCAGGGCGCTTGGTGGTCCAGATCTTACTATTGGGCCGGCGGGTGATGTGGGAATTCTGCGTGGTGTCGGGTGGTGGCACTTTGGTGGTGGTGGAGGTGTAGTGGAACATATCGTGCAGGTTGTACAGGTGGGGAACCAGGTGCTTCCAGAAAGCCACCTTGGTGGCCCGGTAGTGGTCGCGTACCCGTGGCTTCAGCCCAATGTGCAGGTACAGCTGGTCACGGGGATTGTACTTGGACCAGGCCACCTCCTCAAACCGGTTGGCCTTGGTGTGGATGAACTTGGTGTCCTGGGGGACAGGCTTGTTGGGGTCCCTGTGAAACACAGGCAGAACAGAACTAGCACTGGGAAAAGCCAAAGAAGCAGAGGGATAGCTGGATGCAAAGACAGAAACTGAGGGAGCCTTTGCCAGTGGTGGCAAAAGGTCCTGCATGACTGGGCAGCACCCCAACCTTGGGTCAAGTCTCACCCACGATAACCATGGCCAACAAGCCTCCCCACCCCTGTGGCTTGGCTGGGTCCTGTCCCAGGGGCTGGCCGTGATCTAAGCTTCTTGCCTTGTGGTGGATGCCATGGCCCAGTGAAGGTGCAGCACATGGGGACCTCTGGGCTCAGGGGGTCAGTGTCCCACACCAGGCATGGTAACCCCCCACCATAGCATGACCCCAGGGAGTAGAGCTGCAGTGAGTCCAGACCCCCAAGGCACCCATCCCTACTCACCCTGTCTTGGCAAAGTTGGTCCAGTAGGTCATCACCACGGCACTGAGCATGACGTCGTTCTTGGAGAAGTTGCAGGGAAAGAGGTCTGTGGGGCCGATCATGGGGATCCCAAACACGTAAGGCACCTCATCCCCGTGGGCTGCATCGGACCATGCAGGCTTCATCAGGCTCTGGCAGTGGTGGTAGAAGGCGTAGAAGTAGGTGGGGGAGCCATAGCGGGCGTGCAGGTCAGCTGTCACCACCGATGGCTCTACCCACTGGTGGTCAGTGAAAAGGGCCACCAGAGTCTTGCGACGTGTCTCGGGGTTGTCCCGGTCGGCCCAGTCCGTGTACATGAACTTGATGGTCTCCCTCAAGGTGTCCTTGCCCTCAGGGTAGCCATACAGGTTGTCTACGAAGTTGGAGACTGAATAGTCAAAGTCACTGCCTGAGACGCCATCCTCAGGGTCCACCACACCCTCCACAAACTTCAGCCCTTCACCCTGGTTAACGCCCAGCATGATATCGTAGTTGAGGAACTCGCCCTGCTCCATCAGGATCTCTGGGTCATCCGGAATCACATCCCCGTCAATGACTGGCCCGAAGGCCACATGGTAGCGAGCTGGCTGAATGTCTTGCTCTACCAGCTCCTTGGCACTCTTCTGCCGCAGGCAGTCCACCATGTCCACGGTGTCCAGCACGTTGCAGCCCACCTTGTCAGCCAGCATGCTGGTGTACTTCACGGGCTGGTAGTTCACTGCCCAGCTGGAGAGCGCGGAGCCACTCTGGATGATGGCTCTCTGGAAGAGACCTGCAGTACAGGCAAGGAGTGGAGGAAGCTCTCAGCAGGGTTCCAACATCCCGGTGCCGCAGTGCAGGATGCAGCACAGAGAAGGCATTGATGATGTTGTACCCCTGTAAGGACCCAGAACTCCGGACCACAACTGCCCTTGTCCCTGGGCTGTGCTGCCTGCTGAGCTGGGCTCACACAGGGGCTCAGCCCAGGGCTGCTGTAGAGAGGGCAGGATGACAGCTGGGCATGCAAGTGGGTGCTCCTGGAAGCAACCAAGGGCTGCTGTACTCCATGAGGATCCCACTGCACAGGATGACACAGCATCCCTCTGTCGTGCTGCGGGGAGTAGAGGGGCCATGGCTGCATCACAGCCAGGCCTTGTCAATCAGCCCCTGCTACTCCATCCACCCCAAGGATGTGTTACCTGACCCCCCCCCGAGGGGCACACACTGCCCCTGGCTCAGCACCAGCCTCCAGCCCAGGTTGGCACCTGCTTCACTGAGCAGCCAGGCTGCGGGCTGGCAGCAGTGGGTGGGTTAACGCCTGCTTGGGGACACTTAACCCTGCCGTGTCCCACCCCACTGCTTTGTCAGAGTCCCCCTCCACCCCCTCCCTGCTGCTTCCTGCCCAGCTGGGGCTGCTCAGTGCCAATCCGGCCCTGCAGGAGCACGCTGCCAGATGCACAAAGAGGGCCTTTCTGCCACCAGGAACATAGAGGGAGTGGACTTTCGCCCTGGAAAACGAGGCCACAAAGGCCCTGGCCCAGGCAGAGAAATGCATGGCTTCGCTCCAGTCCCATGTCAATGGTGCTTGTGCTCAGAATACAAAGGGTGGTGAGGAAGCAGAGCCTCTGGGCCATGAAAGGCAGCCAGTCCGGGGTGCACCCAAGGGTCCCCGCTCTCCGACCAGCCCTCTTTGCACCCTGAGTGCTGCCTGCACCCCTGCCAGACCCCAGCACTTGCTTGCTGTGAGGGAGTGTTCCAGGTGATCCCTGAATGGTGCTGGCACAGCAGGGTGGTGGCCATGGGGCTGCCCCTGGCACCCTGAAAGACAAAGAACCCCTGTGCAACCAAGGCTGTGCCACTCTGAAGGGAAGCAGAGGAGCACCTTCCCGCAACAGGAGTGTTCAGAGGCTCCTGGCTCCCAGCCACCATGTCCATAGCTCTTGTCTGCACGCACTGTCCTCACTCTGCCAAGTACCTGACGTACAGTCCCATGCACTGGGACAAAGAGAAGTCACAAGCTCTATTTGTCACCTCCTGGTGCCCTAGAAAGCCATACCCAGCCTACAGGCTGGAGACTGGCCATGGGTTTGCTTGCTCTGCCCCATCATCCACGTGCCAAGGAGCCAGGATGGGGTTTCCTGGCTCCCTGGAGATGCTGCCCTGGCAGAAGCTATTGCGCTCTGCCAGCAGCATCACTTCCCAGACAGACCCACCAGGCTGGGCTCTGGCCCTGCCCACCACTGCCTGGGGAAGTACAGGGCAGCTGATGTCACTAACAGCTGGGCATGCCTTGATGGAGCCCCTTGGCCATGTCTCTGCATGGCCACATCCTGAGCCAGGAGAAGCCAGGACTCTGTGAGAGCCCAGACCAGTCATGTCCTCCTGCTTCATGCCAGCACCTGGCTGAAGCCTAACAAGCACCCCAGGGAGGCATCAGCACCCTGCACTCCACACTGGGCCTCTCCAGTCTGCTGAGGCTCAGACAAGAAGATGAAGCTCTGCCTTTCCTTCCTGCTCCCCTCCAAGGTGAGTGTCCCAACACCCCCTGCCTCCTGCAGGACTGGCTGCCATGGCACAGTGGAATCAAGTGGTGGGGCCAGGGCTCTGCCAGAGGGTGGTTGGTCCTGCAGGCTGCCACCAGCTGCTGCCAACTCCTGATTTCCTCTTTGCTTTGCCCAGTAGCTGAGACTGGAAAGACTTCTGGGGGGGTCTGGGCCAAGTCCTGCTCAAAGCAGGGTGCTGAGTGCCTTGTTCAACTGAGGTCTGGGGGGCTGGCAGCAAAGGGCAGAAGCCCCCACAGAGCAGGAGAGGGGGCAAAGGAAGCACATGAGGCTTGTCTGGCAGAGACTGCTCCTGCCCTGGGATGGCTGGCTGGGGAGAGAAGCAGCACTTTGGTCACTGATGAGGAATCAGAGTGACCCTACAAGGCCTGAAGCAGGCAGGGGAGCTGTGGATTTCCCCAGCAGCCAGACCCAACGTGCTGTACCAAGCCTCTTGCAGCACCTGGTAAAGCAGGCATGAATTAGCAGCTTTATTAATAGCTTGTGATCACTAGAAGTTTTATTTTGATGCAATAAAATCAAACCCACCTGTTCTGCAGGCTGCAACTTAGCACTGCTCCCATACCATGTTCAAGGGCCAGCTACCTATCCCTGGGGATATGGGTGCTCTGACACAGGGAATTTTCCGAGGTCATTTTACGGCCATTTGGCTTTATGAGACAGTGGCTGCAGCAATGAGCACTCCCCTCCTGCCTCACAGCATTTACAGCCAGCAGCAGCTCCCCTGCTCCAGCAGCAAGGGGACTGGGCACCCAGCAACCCTGAAATGCAGGGAGCCACACCAGAGGCACAGGGGCTGGATGGGGCAGCAAAGGATTCATCATGCAGGTGAGGGGCTTAGTGGCAGGAAGTGTAGAGGCACCTGAAAAGTGCTAAACTGGCAGGACTATTTTTCATGGCTGAAAGTCACAAGGAGCAGCCCCTCCAATCTGCCCCAGCCTCTCTCCATGCTGCTCCATTCTGGACCCCTGCAAGAGGCTAGGGCCATCTGAGCAGCCAAGCACACACTCCTGCACTCCTTTGATGGAAAGGGGCATGCTTAGAAATACTGAGAATGCATTACACATAGTGCTCTCTCCCAAGCCTCTCACACTCAATATGGGCAGAGAAAACACTTTTTCTTTCTGCAGGAGCTTTCAGCCTGTAAAAGAGTCCCTATCATCAGCCATCAACCCTGCTGAGGTTATGGAGGTTTCCATTGCTGTGTGATTCCCAGGCTGTTGAGCAGGGCAGCAGCTCTTCTCATCAGCTTCGAGTGCAATTTGCTGTTTGTCTCCAAAGGGCAGACTCATGCCTGTGTCTACTGCTCACATGTCCTTTTCTCCTCAGCATCACACCTGGGGACACAGCACTGGAAGACGGCTGCACCCTCATATAAAGCCCATGAGAAGGTCCCTGGCAGGCCGCTTCAGTTCAAGTTTTGCTCCTATAAATTCCTTTAGGAAGTTTATCAAAAACACCTCTAGTCTCACAGTTAATTTTCTTCCCCCTCAGTGCTTGATGTAAATGTCTTTGCAGGTGGTTTACATGCATTGGCTCTTATTCCAACGCAATCTTTTAGCATAAATAATTCCCTTCTTTATTTAGAGTAAACACCCTGCTATATTTACAGATATTAATCATATTACTTCCACCTGTGTTTTGCTAGGCACAGCACTCTTCCACACTCTTCCAGCTCCCCCAGTCTCACAGCACAGGGCCCTCCCATCCCTCCCCAGGTTCAGGTCTGTCTTCTCTCCCCCATCATTCCCATATGAATGCCTTTCCCAGCACTGAGATCTTTGCTCCCAGTGCATGATGCCTTACACCCCCTCCACATTTGCACTTAGGAAACCTGAGGACCAGGGCAGGAACTGCAGGAGGAGTCCCCATTTCTCCCCATGCCAAGGTGCTGGTCCTGGACTGCAGTCTTGTGCATGGGGAGCACCCACTCCATCCCTGGCTCCCACATGCTCTGCCACTGGCCCCTTTCTGCCCATGAAGAGAAGGTTTTGATTCCCAGCCTGGTCCAGGCTCTCAGCAGTGACTGATTAGAAAGCAGCCCTGACATGGTTAGGCTGGGCAGCGGGATGCAGGCGGGCTCCCCTCCCTGGGTGAGCATCAGCAGGGCTTTGCTCACAGCTGCAGCACCCTCAGGCACGGCTGACACCTACCTTCAGAATGGTGGGACAGGGTGAGCAGGCTGACACAGGAGGCACCGATGCCCGAGCCGAAGACCGTGATCCGCAAGGGATCTCCCCCAAAGAAGGCGATGTTCTCGCTGACCCAGCGCAGCGCCTGGATCTGGTCCAGCAGCCCGTAATTGCCCTTGGCAGCCTGGTCCCCCGTGCTCAGGAACCCTGGGGGCCAAGGGGAGCCCAGTTAGGGATGAGGAAATGGAAAGTCCTGATCTCCCTCCCCCCTTCCCCAAACCTAGGGCAGCTTCTGTGAGACCCTATTCCACCACAAGACTATGCTACCAAGAGAGTTTTGTGAGTTCTAAGCTGGAGCAGGGACCCCCATCGAGCTCCAACCACCCTCTACACAGCACAGAGGCTGAGAGAGCAGCTGCAAACCTCGGGGAGCCTCTTTGGCCAACAAGCAGTGACAGGGTAAAGAGCACAAAGCTGTGTCCGACCCATACCACCTCCTGTGCTAGAACAGCTCAAGACATTTCACACAAGCCCCAAGGGAAGCTGAGAAAGCAGCAGGGGCTGCAGGCAGGACTAGTGTGTGCACAGCCAATTCCTTCCATGGACTACTGTGGATTGGGGGAGGCTCTATAAATGTAAGGAGGTGGGCTGGGCAGAGAGGAACTGACTGCAGCTTAAAATACAAAGGCTCTCAGTGAGGAAGAAGGTGAGAAATGCTTTCAATAGCACAGGAAACACCCAAGATAAGTTATCACTCCTTCGTTTACTTTGACTTTAAGCAGGAAGCCAAAACCATGTGCCTGAGTTAAAATCCAGGCAGGTAACTCCAGCACACAGGGAGGGGCCTCAGGGCTTTGCTGGCACTTGGAGGTGGTCTGACTGGGTGTGGTACACCACTCAATGGAAATGATGAAGCACCAATTAAGTCTCATGTCATATTGTGACTTGTGTCAACTTTGCACCAATCCATCTTAAAAACCCAATTGTTAATATTACAAGGTTTATTTTTACATAACTGTCATCTCCCACGAGAAACTATGGGCTCAGGAGACCATTAGAGGGATGTGCTGCCTCAGATACCAGGCAGGAGCCCAGCTGCCAAGGGAGAGCACCTGGATGGCCAGGAAGAGGAGCCAGCTCTGCCAGCATCTTGGCTGGGAAGGAGCTTTTCCCAAACCTCTACTCCCCTTGTTCTCATGCTGCTAAGGGAAGCAGCAGTGGTGTTCCACACAAGCCTCCCGTGTCTCAACCCCTGCGGGTTTCTGCTGCTTCAGGCAGGGGGACTGCACTGCCTTTTGACCCTCTGTCCTCATTTTGCCTAAGTCACCCGTGCTTGTGGAAACAGGACTGCCACCCTCCTCTGCACAGCACCCAACACCAGTCTGTGGTCCCTGCTGCAGACAGCCTTGTCATGGTGGGCTGCTGAGTGGGTCCCAGCTGGCTTGGAGGCAGCCTGTGCCCAGGACAGGAGAGCTGCCAGGTCCCCAGGACAGCCAGGCAGTACCCACTGGCACCTCACCGCTCTGAGCCTCTCAGGAGGAGATACTGGGTAAACACATTTATTATTCATTTAACCACAAACCAATATTTGCTTTCAGTTGAGCCAGTCTGTGCGAATGAGCCGGGGGGGGCTGTGCCAGGACCCAGGCTGTGACTGTGTGCTGGGGGCTCTGCCACGTGGCAGCCGCTCAGCTGCCAGGGCGGAAGGCAGGGGCAGTGCCATTCCACTGGGCCCTACGCCCCCCCTCCACCCCCTTCCCGGCCGCTCCAAGTCTGGGCAGACACAAGGGCTGTGCCACTGCCCGGCCGTGCTGGCGGCACAGCCCACACCAGCCAGCTCATACCGAGCACTCCAACGCGGTAGTTCAGGGTGATGACAATCACGTTCCCATAGCTGGCCAGGATGCTGCCGTCTATCATGTTCCCCGTGCCCTCCATGTACGAGCCACCGTGGATGTACACCATCACCGGCTTGGCCCCGCTGTCCCGGATGTCTGGAAGGAGAGGTGGTTAAACACAGGACCCCACGGGTGGCCGCAGCACCCTGCCCAACAGGCAGACCAAGTACAAGGGCAATGCCAGCTGCCAGGACCAGGGAGGGGGCTTAGGAGCCAAAGCCAGAGCTCTCCTGGGGGCCACAGCATGGACCCCCAAAGCCAAACACCACTGAACCAACCCTGCCAGACCCTCTCCTTGAGATGGCTATTGCTGCACTGTTCCCACACTGCTGTCCCCTCAGGGGTCTGAGCATGTGAGGGAGGGACGCTGGCTGGACCCCGCTGCTCTTTCCCAGAGCTGGGCTCTGGCACTGTGTGGGAGCCAGATCAGGTCTGCTGCGGGTGGGAGTTGCAGAGTCCAGCCCTGGAATGCAGCCCTAAGTCCTGTCTTTGGCTGGACCCAAGCACTCCGTGAGTCCTGGAAGCTGGCAGTGTGGAGGGGGGCAGGGATGGGGGTGTGCAGGACCTAGAAGGTGGGGGGGGGCCACTGATGTGTGCTCCAGTGTCTTACTCTCCCACTCCCCATTCCCCTGGGAAGGCAGAGACCTGCCTGTCTGGATGTAAACCCATGGCACCCCAGTGCCCAGACACAGACATGGTGATGAGGCAGACAGTGTATGCACGTGTGTGTGTCAGGGAGGTGAGCACGGCATCTGGACGAGGACAGGGCATGAGGCATGGAGTGAGAATGGGGAATGGGACCCCGAGGGCCGGGGAGGAAGGACTGTGGGAGCCTAGGGGACAGGGAGCAGCCATGCTCCCTCTCCTGACTTCTCCTGTCCAGGGGACATCTGCCCCTTCTGCCCCACTGGCTGGTGATCCCTCAGGGAGCCATAGCCACCCACAAGGGAGTAACACCCATGCTTGGGGTCCTGGTGCATCCTGCCCATGTCACACAGACAAGGCAGTGGCCTCCGCCACGGAGACATCGCCAGGTCCCACATGCCTGCGCTGCCCAGCCCTGTCCTGGGCTGGCCATCCAGCTCCGATGGACTTTGTCCTCCCTCGTGCTCACTCACACCCAGCACGTTGCTCGGGTGGGCTGACAGTGCCTGCTTGGCCCCAGCTGCCCCAGGCAGCTGCTGCTCCCTGCCTGCCTCCCTCAGCAGTGCAGCACAATGTCCCCCACAGCCCATCAGGGCAGGGACTCCTGAGGCACATCCACACCAACGCCAGTGCCCAGCTGGGCTGTTCATGCTCCCTCACACGCACCTAACCCTGCCCATGTCCACTCCTCCCTGTGCTTGCCCATCGCAGGGGTCTGCAGGCCAGGCTGATGGTTATCTGTGGCCATTCTCACCTCCAGCTGTTGCCCACGGCATGGCTAGAGAAAGAGAAAATCTCTTCCCTACAGGAGAATGAGGCTATGCCAAACCCCAAACCTGTGCTGGCTCTTTTCCTATTGCCAGGGTACAGAGCAGGGGAGCAAAAAGTGCTCGCAGCTCCTCCAGGATAGACACTGCCTGTGTGGCAGAGCCGCATCAGAGCAATTTTTTCCAGGGCCACCTGATTGAAATATGAGGGGCAGGAACATCAGAGCCTGTGCCCATGTCTTCTCCTCCATCCTGCACCCACACACTGATATACAAAGGGCCCTTCTTGCAGCAGAATGGCAACAACATACAGAGATGTACCAGGAAATAAACAGCTCCAAACTGCTGCGGCACATTTTGGTGTGTGGATTTAGCAGAGTCGAGTCATTTAGGCTGAATGCCAGTTTACGCCCTGGTACAAGAGATCCTGGGGCACAGGTTAGTCGGAGTAAACAACAGGGTTTTAGTACTGCCAAGGAAAAGGTTTTTCATCTATTTCCCAGATCCTAAATGCCATCTGCCAGGCCTTGTTCGAGCTGCCCTGGCCCTCTGCACACCATGAGGTTTTTCTGTCCTCAGCACATTCGGGCTGCACCCTGGCCAACCCTTCCTCCTACCTCTTCATCACATCTCTGCAGCCAAACACACCGACTCCATAACCTGCAGATGAACCACCCTGTTGTACTAAAAATAGCCTATTCTGCAGCTTGCTTAGCCCTGGCATACATCTAGAATCACATCTGCTTGAAAGCCCACTTGCTCTGCCTTGGCTGGTGCTTCCAAGCAAGACCTCACTTCCGTCAGGTGAGGAAGGAGAGAAGTTAACAGAAACCAAGTGAATCCTGGATCTCCTGTGCATGGCCAGATACCCTTCGGGTGCCAAGTGTTCGGGCTGCTGGCACAGCCACGGCAGGGCCAGGCAAGGGTGGATGGGGAGGTTGCTGGCTCCCAGATGCATGTCACCGACTCTGGAGGGATGAGGCTGGAGGTGTGATGTGACCGGGCTCAGGGTGAAATGGGCCCACGTGCCCGAGGGCTTCTCTTCCTCCCTGCCCTCGCTCAAACTGAGCAGGAGCAAACTTATCCTAAAGCGGAAAAACCCCACGAGCTTTCACCCCCATGAGGAGGAGGGGAAGGTGCTGGGTGCCCTGCACAGCCGGCCAGCCTGCCCCCCCACCCCGCGCAGCTGCCTGGCACGGCAGACAGACACACACAGGGCTCCCTGGGGGTGGCAGCGGATGGCGGGCACACGGAGCTGCTTTGCGTGTCATGCAGTGGCAGCCTCGAGCACAGAAATACCTTCGTCTTCATCACCGTCATTATCCGCTAAGTCCTCGCCCTGTTTCTTAGCGCTGGCTCCTAGGGACCAAACACGAGGAGACAGAACAAAAAGGAAAACAAAAGGAAATAAAAACAAAACAAAAAAAAGGAAAAAGAAGAAAGAAAAAAAAGAACACAACAAAAAAAAAAAGAGAATTCAAAAATAGCATGATAGCAGAGGCAGTGGGGCCATGCCTGTGCCCCACAGCACTGCTGGCTACTCACACTGCACCTCTCCCAGAGCCAGGGCAGTGTAGGGCACGGGCAGGACTGCCCCAGGAGTGTGCCAGGATGCCGCTTCACCTGGCCCCTTCCCAGATCCTCCCTGGGGTGGCAGGGAAGACGCGAGTGGGGCTGTGGCAGAGGCAGCACTGGCGGTGGATGAGTCTCTCAAAGCATTTGCCGATCCTCCTGCACCCCAGCCTGGCCCCGCCTGG
Source organism: Petroica traversi (assembly GCA_025920805.1). Classification (NCBI taxonomy): domain Eukaryota; kingdom Metazoa; phylum Chordata; class Aves; order Passeriformes; family Petroicidae; genus Petroica; species Petroica traversi. The sequence goes on along the minus strand of JAHLSL010000175.1, from coordinate 3,401,873 downwards.
TCACTCACCCGCGGCTCCAGGCGAGGCTCCCTCTCCTGGCACCCAGGTGTGAACAGGAGCCCAGCTCCCAGCTCTGCTGCCTCTGGGGACAACTGTCCTCTGCAGAGCCCATACCAAGGGTTGCCTTGCATGGCCACTGACCGCCAGGCAGGGTCCTGCCCCTCACCCCCACATGGTGTGTGGCCCCTTGTTGTGCCTGGCCACAAACCACTGGCACCCCTGCATGAGACCCCAACAGCACGCCGGGATCCCTGTGACAGCTGCTCCCCTGAGCTGCCTGGCTCCATCCTGCACCATCTCCCTTCTTACAAGACTAGTTCCATGTTTCACTGAAGATTGCAAAGGCACCAATCAGCTTGACCTGACCAAGGCAAAATCCTAAACATAGTGGTTTCTGTAACATCCTGAATGCCTTACAAATGTACTGTGTCCCTTCACCAACCTGCAGTGCTGGGGCATGGGCCAGCCCCAGCTGGGCACTGTGGAATGCTGCTGTGGATGGCTTGCAGTGAGCCTGGCACTTCCCAAGCTGCAGCCAGCAGGAGCCAGGAGAGGTGGCCTGTGGGCTGGCAGGGAGCAGAGGTGTTGAAAAACCTGTGCCAAAACCCCACCCCTGCAAAGGACTGCATGCCAATGTGGACACAAAGGCAAGTGGTGCCATCCCTGTGCCCTGGAGCTCTGAGTTTCAGGAAGAGGCTGTGTTCTCATCCCCTTAAAGCTGCAGACCAATGCCTGCAAGTCCTCTGCTCCCTAATGCCTGCAATAAAAGGTTCCCCAGTTGATGGTGACCTCTGGGGAGAGAGCAGGGTTTCCCCAGGCATGACTTATCCACACAGTGCCTGCACTGCCCAGTGATTCCCCCTGAGAGGAGGGGCTCTGACATCCTGCCAGGCCCCTGGCTGATCCCAGGGTCCTGCTGCCACCACCATCGGGCCCCACTCACAGCCTTCAGCAAAACTCCCACGAGCAAGAGGCAAGCCTGTGGCTGCATGGAACTACAGGACTAAATGCACAAAACTGGTCAGAAAGACAAAACTGGGGAGCTGTGCTCACTGTCACTCTGGGAGTGGCATTCTGCAGGTGTCATGGGAGGTGGATAACAGAGATGGCAGCATGGCATGGGACAGGATTTGAATTCAGGAGGCATCTGTGATGGGGAGGAAGAGATCTGAAATGGCTGTGAGGCAGTTCCATCAGGGAGAGAGGCTTGCAGAATGCCATAAGCAGCCATGACCTGCTGGAGAAAGTCTGGAGAAGTAGCAACCAGAAATCTAGAAAAATCCAGCAGGCATAAGAAGTTTGCAGAAGGCTGGGTCACACGAATCCTGGGAGCGGAGGCATGATGGGAGCTACAGCAGCATCCCAACACATGAAAGGCTACTCTGAGGTGGTGAGGTGGAAGAGCAAGTCCCTCTCAGGCAGCCCTGGGGCTACAGGAGGCAGGATGAGAACAAAACCTTTCTGGCAGAAAGGGCAGTGAAGCACTCGAAGACGAAGCCTGGGGAGGTGTTTAAGACCAGGTGGGACACACTGTCAGAACGAGGTGAGGTAGAGCTGCTGCTGCCCAGGGCAGGGATGGATCAGCTGTCTCCTGTGCCATTCTGATTTTCTCCAATGCAGAGTTTACCTCCCAACCTCCCCCTGCCATTCTCCAGCCCCTCCTCCACCCCTCCTGCTTCACCACCCAGCCATCCTCGGAGCATCTCACATCATTCTCCTCTTTTCACCCAGCACCACCCCATCCCTGTCATCTCTTGCCCCAGCACCTCATTCCCAGCATCCCCCACTTCCTGCTGCATCCTTCCCACACTGCCTCCCCAGCCCACTCCCCAGGCACACACCTGGCTGGGCGTGTGCAGCCACTCAGCCTCTTTGCAGGAGGCTGCAAGCTTGACCTACTGTGTCTTCATTAGGAAGAGCTGCAAGCCCAGAAAGCACTTAAAGGATGAAGTACTCATGCAGTATTTGCTAACCAGTGCTATGCACCAACCTCTTGGTTCTTCTAAGGGATAGGGATTTTTCTCTAATGAAGACAACAGCCAGCGAGCCTTCATCCACACCGTGCTTCAGAGTTGGGAAGCTGACCACAGGCAGCTGGAGATCATTTTCCACTGCCAAAGGCCCTGGTACTGTTAAAGGCCTGGGACTACCAGGCTGCAGCCCTCCAGCCTGGTCTCCTTTAGGGGACAGAAGTCTCTGTGCAGATGAGAATGGAGGAATAAGCTATGAGGATTTGTCAGGATGTTAAAGAGGGCAGTGGACAACATCTCCGTGACCTGACCAACTGTCCTGGCTGAGCAAGGAGGGATCCAGCTGGAGACTGCTGCTGCAGAGCTTAGGATTGGCTGGGACAAGCCTAAAGCAACCTGAGCTTCAGGCACTGCAGAAAAGATGGCAGAAAGCAGCACTTGGGAAGCTAAGCAAAGCAGGAGTGCAGTGATGCAGGCCGGGGGGAAGGGGAACGGCAGTGGCATGTGTGTATGGCAGATGCAAAGCACAAGCCTCACCCATCAGCAGGAAGGCGCCAGGGTGGTTATGGCCAACACAGACTGTTGTGACCAAGTGGGCTTTTTGCCTCTTGCTGCATTGTTCACCTCCAGCACAACCCACCAATGCCCCACAGCTCGTGAGAGCAATCACAGCTTCACTTCCCTCACTCAGTAACATTTTCCACTGGCTACTGCCATGTTCAAGGACACCCAGCCCAGGAGATCTTCCTCTGCACTAACAAAGGCCACCACACAGAGCCCTGCAGCACCCACTCTCACTGGGATGGGTTTAAACCTGTTGATTCACAGCTGGAAAAACTGAAAGGGCTCATGCTCTTATTCTCCTTACCCATCAAAAACACCCTCCACTAACTCCGGAGATGAATGTCTGTTGTGCCACTTCACTTTAAGCTGACTGCAAAGTGACATTGTTCAGGCCGATAGGAAGGATGCATAAGCTCTTATCTGAAGGCTCTAGGAAGATTTAAGTTCAAGTTTGGTAAAAAAAAAAAATAAAATCACTTTCCCTGAAACCGGGGCATCCATGCTGGATTTATGCTATCTTAAGTAAACCGTGCCAACAGTACTGACACCAGTGCAAACAGAGATAAAGGAGGGTAAGGAGCCTCAGTCCTTGGAGCCTTCATTCTCAGCATGGTGTGGATAAGAGAAGAGCAGGAGCCTGAGATGACACCATTCCAGATCCAAATTTCTGTTTGGGGCACCCAGAGGCAGCTCCAGCACCCTCCCCTCAGTGTGAGCCCCCTGGGGCACCCACTCCTGCAAAGCAGCCACGATGCTGCAGGGAGCAGGAGCCTCTGACAGCCACACACACCCAAAGGTGCACCTGCTGCTGGCCACACCATCTCAGCTGCTTCTCTGGGAGGGACAAGGAGAGGACCAGGACCAGTGCAGCTGTTGAACCTGGTGCAGGCACAACCCCACAGGCAGGGACAGCTCAGCTGGGACCTGTGTCTGAAGGCCCTTCCAGCCATCAGCCCTTGCTCCAGGACTGCAGCACACCTTGGTGCTGGCCTGCCCCTCCCCTCCCTGTCCCGCAGGGATGCAGAGGAGTTATCTCCATCCCTGAGTGGACTCTGTAAAAGCACTGCATCCTCTCACGCTCTGCTGCTCTGGCAGCACAAACACCGACCCTCACCTTTGCAAATCCTCCCCGGACTGGAAGTGGAGCACCAGGGCGGTGGTCTGCCCACAACCAGCTCTGCAAAGCTGCAGGCTTCCAGGGGGCTGGGAAGAAGCTTCCAGCAAAGGAGCACTGCAGAATTTGTGCAGCTGTAGGGAAGCCTCAGCTGGTACTTGGACAAGTCAGCTTCTTGAGAGCAGCAGAGAAGCCACAAGGCTTTTCCCGCAGAGCTGCCCAAGTGCTTCCTGAGCCCAGGAGCTGCTGGGAGCTCCAGCCACCCTCACACAGCAGAGGAAGACACTGGATCTGCACATTTGTCTCTGCAATGATGCAGACTCCTCACAGTCCCAGCCAGAGAGTTTTGGGCATTCGCTAATGAAAACCAGGAAGAGCTGCTAAGTGTAGGGCAACCACATTTTTCCCCTCCAAAAATGACATCCACCTCCTCATGCCCTGCAGCAAGGCTTGCCCAGGCAGATGATGAAGGGAAGGAAAAATCATCTTGGCATCTACCGCAGCCAAAAACAGGCTGGAAGTGTTGGCAGCACAAAACATGGGGCAGAGCTGCATTTTGCACATAGGTACTGCACTCTCAGGGGGTGTGTATGTACGTAGTCTTTGGGTGGGCAGCACTATTTTTGCAGCAAAATCTGAGCCTCAAATGAGTCTCAATGCTGTCAGGTCCCCTGGCACCATGCATGGCTAGCTGCTCTCAAAGCACTGTTGCCCTGTATTGCTCCCAGACAAGGGATCAATGTGTATGGAGGAGACTGGCATTTAGAAAATTTCCATATAGGAAATTACTGTGGGCAACTGGGCAGGGAAACAGGGATGTTTTTCTGTCCCAGAGATAAACAAGCACGACTGATAAATTCTCAGTCCTTTGTCTGCTCTGAAATACACTGAGCTTAGGGGTGGCATAAGTCATGAAAACTCCAGTAAGGTGGGAGCTGAGGCATTTTCAACCACCAAAATACTGTTCTGTGAGAGAAGCGCTTATCATTGCTCGTATGCGGCCTTAGAAATAGTAATCATGATTATTCCAGAATGAGTCAATGTTCAAATGTTCAACGTGAGGAAATCAGCACTGCAGGTACATTACCCTCTCCCCAAGCATTACTAACCCAGGATACACAAGGAGGGGAGGGGGAGGTTCTGTGTTTCATCACAAGTGACTCAATTAATTCAAACCAACAGCTACCAGAGCCTGGCCAGAGCTGGAGGGAAGTGCCAGTGTCTGGGTGCTTTAATTCCTGGCACGCCACACCTGCATGTCCAAATGGCTAGAACTGGGGATCTGCTGGTCCATGAGTCAACTGGGGGCAAAGGGAATGTCCCCCACCAGCTCTCTGGGAGGGGACCAGAGGCAACCTCAGATGGGCTGCAAAGAAACCCTGCCTATGCGCAGAGCCAGGGGGAAGGGAAACCCAGGAGATGAGTGCGCCCAAGGTATTTTGTCATGCGTTACATCATCCCCTTCTCCGGCAGTAACCTGGAGCCTGCTGCCCTGGCTGTGGGGCGGGGGTGGCGGGGGTCTGCCAGCCTGGCAGCCGGTGGGAGGGCCGGGAGAGGAAGCGCTTTGAAGTGGCTGGTGATCACTGGCACAGCCGGCTCCGGAGGCAGCGTGCAGAGACTCCCTAATGCGCCAGCCCTTTCAGGGGCAGCCTTGGCACTCAGAGAGATGGCGTGTGAATAGCCAGGACAGCAACAGGAAAAGCAAAGCAAAGAAACCAAACAACAGAACTGGGGGAAACGGCTGGAAGGAAAGCGCTCCCCAAACCTCCAAGCCCAGCTGCACCAGCCCCGCCAAACCCAGGGGTGCAGGGAGACAGGGGCTGGGATGCAGGGATGCTGCTGCTGCAGGTCACCCAGGACAGCAGCCTGTGCCAGCCAGATGCCCTGTCCTGAGCCTTTCAGAAGAGTTTGGCTGCCTGACCATCCACACGTTCATCTCTGGGATGCACAGAGCAGCCAGCTCTCCCTGCCTGCAAGGGGACTGTATGGAGGGATGGGTGAGGCTTTGCGTCTGACATGGGGCCGAGGCTTTGTGTCTGACATTTGTACATCTCTACTCCCTTGTCCATCTTACTGGCTGGGAATACAGGATCATTTAGGGGCAATAGGGAAGGTCAGTGGAAGCAAGGCAAAGCAGAGAAGAGTCTGAACTGGAGGTGCTTGGCTGCCCATGGGCAGCCAGGGCTCAGGGAAGCTGCTGTGCCATGGGCTGGAGACCAAATCCTTACTGGCAAGATTGGCACTGGCCTGGGGGTATGAGCAGTGGGGAGCAGCCTTGGCAGGGACAAGGGTCAGGGCAGAATCTGCAGCATTTACACAGCCAGGAGAGGCTTTATGCTTTTACCCAAGGAGCTCTGGATGCAAAATGATCACGGATGCAATGGGGGAAAAGCTCAGCCCAGAATGGACTGCGGTGCCCCTTCACACAGGTCCTTCCCTGAGCAGGTCTGTACACCCCCAGTGGGCTAACCCAACCTAAGGGATGGATGCATTTAAGTGCTACCTGCCATCAGAGCTACCCCTCATGCCCAGGGACTAGGAGGCTGTCAGTGCCAGTGGGATGAAGGTGGGAGTGCAGGCTTAGCCCAGGAGAAGCTGTTCTGAAAGGCTGGGAGCAACATGAGCATCCTCATGACCTGATCCCAGACCTGTGCTCCCAGCTGGCTGGAGCATCCATGGGGCTCCTCCCAGTGGGAAGCAGGGGGTGGCAGGGTGGGCTGCTTGGGGGGGTCCACAGTCAGGGTGGCAGCACAGAGAGGTGCTGGAGAAGTGCTGCAGGCCAGGGGCCAGCCAGGCACCCTCTCACTCTCTCATTCTCTCTCTCTTTCCTCTCTGTGCCTCTCTGCCGGTCGGCTTGCTACATACCTCCTTTCCTACATATTTTCTTGTTGGGCTTTCGGGTGCATTCCTTGGAAATCCGTTTTACTGTAAAATGAATAAAAGACTACAAAATAACAGGAGGCTCCAATGATGGGAGTGGGCATGCAATCACAACCACGCTGCTACCCTCCCACCGCCCCCGGGACCGCGGGAGGTGGGGAGGGAGCGTCGCCATGGGAGGAAAACTCTGGGCCAGCCGTGCTGGGCGGGAAGGAAGGCATGATGCATTTCGTGGGCCCCAGAGACAGAGGAGTGGAGCCAGCCAGCCTGGGAGAAACCACTGGCCCGCCAGGCTGCTCTGCTGTGTGCAGCAGACCCGCTGCGGGTCCCTTCCGGCCTGCTGAAAACCCCTGGGGGCTCCCGTTGCGGTGAGGCTGGGGCGGGCGTGCGGGCAGGCGCTGCCTCCTCTGCCCTCTACTTACAGTTCAGCCGGGATCCCCTACAAAGGAAAAGGTTAGACAAGGAGGCACCCGGTGCCGCTCAGCCTCACCCCAACAGGACCATGCCCCTGGGTCCCCAGCACCCCAGGCTCATCGCTCTGCCACTGTCCCACCGCTGGACGGAGGAGCAGCCAAGCGATGTGTGCACCCCAACCTCCCATCCGTACCAGGGCCCAGAAAAGGGCTCTGTGGTCCCTTTCTTGCCGGAGCATCTTCCCAGGGAGAGGCAGAGAGTGTTCCTCCCAGCCGCAGCCCACGCCCACAACTAGCGCATGGACCTGGGGAGGGTGGGAAGCAGGGAGGAAGGACGAACTTGAACCAACTCAAGACAGAACCTGGCACTCGGCGCCTGTGGGGAGCACAAATCAGCTTGTCACTCTGTGGATCTGTGGTCAGAGAGTCGGATTCAGATTTAGCAATACAAGAGAGGAACCCGTGACGATGCCATGGAGGTGGAGGGGTGGGACCGGGAGGCGTGGAGGAGCAGGAGCACGCGAGACAGAGATGGCAGCTGAGGGCAAGAGGGCAAGCTGCGTGGCCAGAGAAAGCTTTCCACAAAGAGACAGCATGCTGCAGGGTCCACAACCACATGCTTCAAACACAACACCCAGGTGAGACCAACCACTGCTGGGGAGGGGTGGAGTGACCCCCCCCCACCTCGCTCTCCTTCGGTCACCCCAGTGGGGACTCACCATCCTCCGTGGGGATGTAGATGTTGAGATATAGACAGTCCTCGTTGGGGTCCTGGATGTACGTGGCCACGATATCCAAATTGGAGGTAAACCAGATGGGCAGCATGATCTCGGGAACAGCATTGTGGATGTTCTGGGGGCAGACTGGTGAGAAGTGGGTAGCGTTCCTGATGCCAGACCAGGATGGTGGTGGCTCGGGGGGGCATGAATCTCTTCTCCCCGATGGGGGGAGCAGCATAAGGAACCCCCAGGTACTGGTCCACGGGCCCCAGGATCTCACTGGGCAGCGGCACGCGCACCCCTCGTAACTTCCCATAGTGCGTGTTGACAGTGGGAGAGTAGACCTGGCCTTCCATCTGCACAACCATTGAGGCAAAGCTCAGGACCCAGAGGGTGAGACGCAGGTCCCAGCTGGCCACCAGCTCAGGCACTTGGAGAACAGGGGGGAAGAGAGGGCTTTTCCAGAGTATCAGCCACATTGTCTGGGAGAAACAGCACCAACATCCAGGCCTGAAGCTCCTGGGGCGAGGTCTCAGAGCAACCCCATCACACCAAGCCTCTGATGCACCCACGAGGAACAGACGGAGCAGAAGAGACAGGAGTCAGGAGCGCGCAGCCCAGCCACACCTTCTGCTGGGTGAGTCGGGAGCACGGACACAGGTAGATGTGGCACCAGCTCCTCACAGCCTCCCAGCTGCCTGCTGCTGCCTGCCTGCCAGCGGCCCAGCCTGGAGGTGACTGCTGATACTGTGGAGAGATGGAGGGAATTAACAGCAGACTTGCTCGGGAAGAGTCGAAGACCTGCAGCACAAAAGAAGCCAGGAACTCCGGCTGAGCCCCCCACCCATGGGTGCTCATTGGCTCGGCCACCACCTGGGCAGGTGGCTCCAGGAGCAGGGAAAAGCAGGTAGAACAAGCAGAGCATGTGCAGACACACAGACTGTCTGCCCATGCCTGCAGAGCCCATCCCCAGCCCTCAGGGTCTGCCCAGAGTATGGGTGCCAAGATAAGCTGACAGTGCTATGTCCCTCCCCAAAAGAGCCTGTTGGACACCACTGGTGCAAAGCACAGCCCCTGCACAAGACCCCACTGGTACCTCTCCTCTCCTGGCTGAGCCGGAGCCGCCTGTGCTCCTTGCCTGGGCTTCACCACAGCACTGCTCCCCTCTTCGGGTGCCACCACCCCTCACACACCAGCAAACTTGACCCACACGTCCTAGCCCGGCACCCATCTCACCCACAACACAGTCCCTATCAGCTTTGCCCCTCCACGGGGCAAAGCAGTGAGACCCCAGGCTGGACCCGGGTGCTGGGCGGGCAGGAGCAGAACAGCCAGAGTGTTTGTGGTCATGTGCCCTCCATCCCAGCCGCTCCCTGCCCGGGGAGGCAGAGCTGCCCTCCCACGTCCCCGCCCGGGCTGGCAGCATCAGGAGGAGCAGCTGTGGCAGCCCCCGTGCGGCCCGCGGGGAAGGGAGGGCGCTGCAGATGGGGAGCCGCGGATGTGTGTCAGCGAGCAGAGCTCCTGTGCCAGGGAGCCCTCGCTGGAGGCTGTGTGGATCCTCAGTGCTCTGCCCTTCACCTTCCCGCACCGCCTGTCGCATTTAGGGCTTATGTAAGTGCCCCCCGCCGCGGCTTCCCCCGCCTGCACCGCTGCTCCCGGGGGAGCGGGGCACGGGGAGCC
>JAHLSL010000175.1:3335303-3372533 GCA_025920805.1 Petroica traversi | reverse complement strand
CCAGCACGGCCGTGCTGCCTCGCAGCCCGCCCCGGCTCTGCAGAGCCGCCCCCTCCCACCTCCGGCGCGGCAGCGATGCAGAAGGAGCATCCAAGATGCCGCTTGGCGCAGGCTCAGCTGCCTCGCAGGGCCGGCAGAGGAGGGGGCTGTCGGCCATGACCGCACACACCGGGAAGCAGAGCACGTTGTGGGCAGAGACAGTGCCCGGTGTCCCCAGGTGTCCCTGTCCGCCCCAGCGGCAGCGTGAGGGGAGCAGAGCCCTCCTGCCACCAAGAGCAGGGCTTCCTCCTCGGGGGGCACCGAGCACGGGCTGCCGGCAAGCAGATTCCCTGGCACAGAGCATCAGGGCAGAAGATGGGGAATGCAACAGCCTGATCCTCAGGCAAGGGGACAAGGAGAGATGCACAGTGGGCACAACCCTCTGTCCTCATAAACAACAGTCCCCTCCATTAGGCCTAGCCAGCAACACCTTCCAATGGTTCTGCATGCACATGGCAAGAACCTGGAATTGGTGCAGATGTTTGGGGACAAGCAGGGCACAGGGGGCTGCAGTGCCAGGCAAGCCCCAGAAAGTAGAGAGCAGCTGTACATGTGCTGCCAACGAGGAAAGGGCTCAGCTCCAGTTCTTGGGACAGCGGACACAGGCCCATGAATCGGGACAAAGGGCACTGCCATGGGGCACTGCCATCCCTTCACAGCTCCCTGAGCTTGCCTTCATGCTGTAGCCCAGCCTCCAGAACTACTTATTTGTCCTCAGATGAAAAACACGTGCAGCTCCTTGCTGAGTCCTTGTGGCCTCACCCTATCCCACGGATGGGACAGAAGGAAGACACTGGTCAAGAAAAGCTTCCACAGGGACCACAGGTCCAACTCCTGAGGAAGAACCCAAGAGAGAAGAAAGGTGCTGATGACTTCCAGTTCAACAGACAGGAGGAGCAGCGAGCACCAAGACCAGACCTCATGCCAGCAGGCTGCACTAACAGGGCAGAAGTTCAGAATGCACATTTCTCATGCAGAGAAAGCACCCTGGCTGTCAGGAAGGAGCTAACAGAGGAGCCTTGGTGCTTATCAGCCATACCTTGCTATGATAGGAAGCAAGAAGCAGCACTGTGAGTGCACAGCTCCTCCTATACTGCAGAGGGAAGGAGTTTTGAGCATCTGCTGTGGTGGGGAAAGCTGGGCTTGGTGCTCAGAATTACCCTGCAATAGAAGTCCCTCTTTGCTTTATACTGATGTCCTGGTGGAACTACCAGTAAAGCTCTCAATCAACATACAAATCCTACAAAGCTTGCACAAACCTTTGTAAGTATGTGAACACCAGCTTATGTAATAAACAAGGAAGAAGAGCTTTCCTTCCCAAACGAAATTGTTTAGCCTTCACGAAAGCTGAAAATGCAGACATTAGTTCTATTGAGGAAGAGATGAAGACCATGTGTGGAGGGTGCTGCTGGGCTGTACTGGGAGGAACACTGAGGAGGAAAGGCAGGCTCTGAATACACACTCAGTTTGCAAAGTAAGCTCTCTGTATTCATCCGAGAATGTCTGCAGTATGGAGTTCATCTGGTATAAATAAAGTACAAAATTTTACAATGTCTTAATCATTATTTTAACAAAAATACTAAAAACCGAGTAAAAACTGAAACCAAAGTGGGAAGGGAGACTATCAGCCACAAGGGATTTCCATAAACATTTGTAGAAATTGGATAGTAAAAACACTTTCTCTGTACAATAAAATGCTCCGCCTGGCATCTCCCTGTGAGACAGACAGCAGCAGCACTGGGGGCACAAGGACAGAGGCTGGGGGCTGCCCCAGGGTGTGGGTCAGGCTGAAGAGGCTGTATCCATCCACAGTGATGTCTCTCTCCTGAATCAGGCTGAAGTGCCACGGGTCAGTAGCGTCCAAATGGGTTGTTGTTCTGCTGTGTCTGTGTATCTGTTGAGGTCAAGACAGAGTTAAACAGTCACAAGGTCTAGTTCAGAAAAGAGATTCCCCTCCCCACACCACCAGTGCAGTATGATGTGTGTCACAGGCCAGGAGAAGTAAAATATAACCATTACAGTAATTCCTGTGCTGCAGATCTGCCTGAGCCTTTGGGCAGCAGCACAGCCAAGATACCACATTCTTTCAGGAGGAGAGATATGTGCCAGTCCTGATCCTGAAGTTTCCAGGGAAAATCTTGCCATCCCTCATGGTGGAATTGGAGGACCATAACAAAGCCCTGAAAGCTGGCAAGGAACTGGAAGGATCAATTTATGGATTAATTATTTCCGATTTTGAAAGAAAATCAGCTCTATAAAATTACACTACTTCTGCAGCCATATAAGTTGCTGAGCTAGCTAGTGTCACTCATCCTAAGGCACTCCCAGAAACCAAAGGTTTCAGAGAAAATTTCCCTGGTTTCTTGTCTTCTCTGCACAGGCCCAAAGGACTTCCAGATGGCACAAGGGCAGGAAACATGGTAAAGTTACATTCAAGAACCTCATGAACTTCCAAACTGCTGGGACTGCTGTTTCATGATTTACAATGCTCAAAATATATCTCAGTACTGTCTGATACATAAAATTCTGTAGGTTTTTTTCCTGAAACAATATCAGCATGTAAGACCCTAAGCCATTAAGTAAAAGAAGATGAGTGTAACCTGGCTGGCCTGCTGCCCTTCTCAACTCTTCTGGACAAGCAGGGATACCCTGGAGCCTCCTAAGGCAACCTATCCTGGACCCAAAACACCACTGTACCCCTCCTGCGGTGGGTCTTGGTTTACTTCCTACTTTCCACTTAATCCCTGATGCTACAAATAAGAACTCCGAATGCTTCCAGGGGGAGGTGATGCAAACCCAAGGAGGCAGCATGGAAGCTGAATGCTGACACAAGGCTGCATGGGACCCACACATCCATTCCAGATACAAGAGCTCCATTTGCTGTACAGAAAGGTTACAAAAATATGGCTGTTCTGCTATATCCAGATTCGTAGAGTAGGTGTTCCTATACTTTAATGTCCCAGCTGAGATTCTTTGCCACAAACTTATAATTTGTGAATCAGACTAGTGAGAAGCTTAGCACATTAAAACCTGGTTTCGGGAGGGTTTTGGTCACAAGGACTAAGAATTTTCCATCAGGAAACATGTATAAGCATAGTTTCCAAGTCCCCCACTCCACACATTACCAGATCTGGCACAGTCTCACAGTCAGTGCAAAATAAAAAAAAAAAAACAACAAACTATCAACTGTGCTGTCCATTTCTGAGCATTTTCATAGCATTTCTGCCATTTTTACAGCAGAAAAGCCAGTAATGTGACAGAAGGTAATGACAGCAGGCAATTCAGAAGGGAACAGTATAGACCCTGGATTCTGTATCATGATCCTCCAGCCAGTAATTCAATAAAGATTATAGGAATACAGTGCCAGACTGAACAACATCTATGCCATTACCCTGTGACAGAAGCCCACAGACCACCACAAACACAGAAAGTGTGCAGCTACATTCTCAGAGTACCCCTCCTGCCTCCAAGAAGGCTTGTCTGGCTTACAACACAACCACAGTCTCTGGATCATCACTTGAGTGCTCCAGGATTACAGCCTTCCTGTGCCCCTCAGAAGTCACCTGCAGCAAAGAAAATACCCCCAGATGATTACAAAGCTGCATACTGGATCCTTTCAGGAAAGCTGTGTGGCAGCCCATACAAAGGCTCAGCTCCCTTGTCCCTCTGCAGGCAGCAGGAGGAAGGTCTGGAAGGTTGCTCACAAGCTGGCAAACACTGCCCTCCCTGCTGCTGTGCCCCCTTGGGCTGGTAGCTCTTAAGTCCTGATGCCACCTCCCTGCCAGCATAATTTATGTCCTCAGACAGACAGTCTGGCTCAGCCTTGCTTCTCTACACGAGAGTACCTGCAATAGAAAACAGCAGGAAGGAGACTAGCAACAGGATCAAGAACACTCAGGCTTACTGGAAAGCTGCTGCTGAAGCTGTCGAACCAGAGCAGCTGTTTGCTGCTGCTGCTGTGTCTGCTGAAGGCCCTGGCGCTGGAACTGCAAAGACAGAAAACACAGTTATAGCCACAGCACCTGGCTGGCAGCCTCAGCATTCACACAGGCCCTGGGACGCACAGGGAGGGAGAAAGGGGGGATGCAGGTGGAGCACTGCTGGATTTGTGCCGGACTGTCACGTCCCTGTGCCTGCAGGGAACACTCACAATGGGCTGCTGGGGGGGAAGAGCCTGCATCCCCAGCCCTGGGGGCTGGCCCTGCGCCTGGGGCTGAGGCACTGTGGACACCTGGGGCTGCTGCTGGGGCTGGGGCTGCGGAGGCTGGGGCTGCTGCTGCTGCTGTTGCTGCTGCTGCTGTTGTTGCTGCTGCTGCTGTTGCTGCTGTGAAGACAAAAGAGAAGGGACCATCAGGGAACTGTCAGGGCAACTCACAAAGCACCAGGGCACAGCAAAGCCTTAAGGAGGAATGACAGTCCATGCAGTAGAACACTCTCATGCACCACTTTCCTTACAGGTACCTAAATTACTCAAATTTCACCAGGACTCCAGGACCCAGGCTGAGAAAAGCCAGGAAATACAGGGACAGCAACAAAGTTTTCTGCAAGATGAGGTATTTACAGATGACACGAAGAGAATTCCATGACTACTGGTCATTACTAGGAGCAAACAAGGTGCAAGAATAGAAAACTAAGAACTCAAAAGGCTGGTTCACCTCTTGCATCCTAGTTAAGATCAGCAACGATGAATAATGAGTATTTGTCTGACTCATTCTCAGATTTTTTTCAGAGGAACAGAGCTCCTATAATCTCCTTACAAAATCCACTCCGGGTCAGCTACTCCTACTACTGGAGTTTTCCCTTATCTCTACCCTGAATCTCATATGTTGTGTTTTCAGGCCATTTCTGGTTCTACAGCCTAGGGATAAGAAGAGATAAGGGGGTTTTTTGCTTTATTTTGAAGATAAAAAATTTGGAGATTTATCTCTCCTTTGCCTTTGTCTCTCTAATGCAACACATCCAGCTATTTCAGACTTTCCTTCTCAGTCATGTCCCCCAACTCTTCAATCTACTTTGCTGTCCTTCCCAGCCACTCATGACAGCTGGTGTTACACTTCAATAAAAGAATGTGGATAAAACTGGATACAGTGCTCAAAACCAAATGTTTACAGAATTAGTTATGCTGAGAAGAATATTCAGTGTGTTGGAGTCAGAACATACCCAGAAATGTCAAGGTTTTTAATTTCTCCTAATTTTCAGACAATTCTCCCATCTGTTAATGCAGTTTTTAACTCTCTAGATTAAAAAAAAAAATCCTAGCAGACATAAAAAAAAACCCCTGATGCTATCATAACAAACCCAACATGGCGATGGTAGGTACAATTCCAATCATTGGCTCAAAAGGACAAGGTTCAAACCTTGAACAGACTCAGAAAACAAACAAAAATACAATCAGGAGAAGGAACAGTATCTTGTGAAAGGAGGTTAGAAAAACCTGATCTTTGGAAGCTGCAAGTGCTCCCTAGGAATGTACACTGGGCAAATAACAGGGAGAAAGAACAGCCAGTAAACAGGACACAGTGGACAATAATAATTCATACAAGAACCAGTCATGAACACATTAAGGCTTGCATCAAGGATTCAAGCCAAAGGAAGTGAGTTTCTAGAACAGCTTTCCAACTTAAACCAGTTTGGTCACAGGTTCCTGACACAGATGCTGCAACCTGGGTACAAGAAAGCAGATGACCGACTAAATGAGCCAGGGTAACAATTTCATGTCCTACCTTCTTGCAGCAGCTGTCTACCCACCCCCATAAGACAAACCAAAAGGCCACCCATCCTTTCCACAAGCCACTGCATCGTGGAAGTCATCTCTAGCACCAGGCACCTGGCACGCCTCTGGTAACACAGCAGGAGTCACACTAATGGGGTATCTTAGGCACTCCACCTTTGTGGGTTTTTTAAGCAACCCAGCAAAGTCAGCTGAAAGCTGAAGGTATACATGAAGTTACTGAGCTAGGAAAAATGTTAGCAATTTGTCTCAGGCATGTTCTTCTAAATATGAGTGATGGAGAATGCTAAAAGAAACGCAAAGTGAATAGTCAGGGGGTGCTACTTATCAAAAGGACGAAAAGCTGCTGACCATGCCAGAGGCAGTTCTCTTGTCCAGTGCAAGGCAGCAATTCTCAGATACTGCTGACTGCAGCTCTCTGCAGAAACCACTGTCTCTCGGTCAGGCCACTCTCTGAACAAAAGGACTCAGCACTCCGTGCCATGTCAAGTCTCCCCATATTCCACAGGTTTGCTAAACCTTGTCATAAGGTATTGGATCCACCAATTAAACTATTTGTGATTTGATACATTTCTATAACTCCTAGAAATGTATCTGTATTTCATGTAACTGTTTAATATTCGTAAGTCCATAATGCAAATCCATGGAATCCTCATGTCTGTTGACTCATGCCTTGTGATCTTCTTTGAACCTAGAGAGCTGGGTCTAACAGTTGGCTTCGGATCAGTTTTTCACCACCTGCTGTAAGAAATTCAGCATGTGGTTCATGCCAGATTTTTTGCCATTGTAAACTGTAACCAATATTTATTTTGATCTTAAGAAATGCAGATATATTCCTAAAGATGATCTTGAACAACTTCCCTGCTTTTTTGCGGACAGGGGACTTTTCACTTTGTTTCTAGCTCCTGCCACACTTTAACGACAGCTAACTTTCTGCACAATCAACTGGAGCTGGAAGAGGTGGGACACAGGCCAGAGGATGGCACAGACTTTTAGCTCATGCTGGGTGATTGGCACAAGGCTGTGCAGCAAGAGTCTCCATCAGGAGGGGCCAGCTCTAAGGAAGGAAGAACTGCCTAGGAAATTACCACAGACAGTCTGCACCAGAGTGACATCCTTCCTGACACAGAGGGGCAGAGGTAAGCAGCACTGGGCAAGCCTCCTCCAGCTCCAGCACCCTTCCTCCAGTCAGCAATCACTCACCCTCAGCATCTGTTGTTGCTGCTGCTGCCTCAGGTACTGCTGTTGCTGTTGGTCAGGAAGGATCTGGCTGGGTCGAATTCCTGAGGGAACTCCCTGTGGACCCAAATGGTTCATCCCACTCATCATGGGGGTCTGTTGTATTGACTGATGAGGAAACCTACAAGAGAAAAGGACAAGCTCATGAAGTAAAGGATTCACAGACAGCCAGGTCCCTTAATCCAAACACTACTTCTGTCATCAATGAGACAGCCCAAAAAGCCCCCTGCAATCCATGCTGTCTCTGCAGAGAGACAAGTGGTTTAATACAACCTGTTTTTCTAGAAGCCCTAAGTAACAGTCATCATCCCACTGTTCTGCATGGCTTTCCCGCTGGATTTCTGCCTGCTCAAGAACAATGGAAATTCTCAGCTCTAGCCCTTTGATGATGATCTGCTGATTAGGTTTAAAACCAGAACTATGACTTTCACAGGTAATTCTTCCTCATACTTTTCTATGCCATCTTTCTCTGGCTAGTAACAGTTTTCTGCCTACAACTAGCATTTCCAAATTTCATCCTATCTTTCTGTTTCTTCCTTGGTCTAAAAGCTGGATAAAGATGGTCTTCTGAGGAAGCAAAGTACAGCATGAAGAATGAGGTTTTCACAGCTTGCTGTTAAGAGTTGTCTGAGCAGAGCAGGGAAACCCTTGATGAAAAAGAACTTGTTAACATCCTACAGGGCAGGAGATACCTCTGTGTGTTGCCCAAGGTGTGCCCATAGCCAGGGGCCTGCTGGTGCACGTAGCCACTTGGTCTCTGCGGCATCTGTCTAACAGGATCCACTAGAGCAGGATTAGAGCTGGGGTGGGAATTCTGATAGGGCTGACCAGAATAGGTAGGAGGCACCATAGTGCCTGACTGGGAGGGGTGCTGCTGAAGACCTATGTGGGAGACGTAAGGAGTGTAACCCTGAAATGAAACAAAAAGGTATTTTTTAGTCATGGGATGAAAAGGAATACAGAATACAGGACATCGGCTGCCTGTAAATACTGTCACAGGAAAGACCACCAGGGAGCAGAACCAAGACCTTTCATGCTTAGCAGCAAGAACAAAGCTGCTGCCCTGTGCTGGAGCCAGATTCCAGCCCTACCAGCCCAGTCACTGCCACTTACCTGGGAGGGCTGCAGTGCTCCGTAAGACGGTGTTGGAGCCATTTGGCGCACGGGCTGCTGGCCCATTATGCCCTGGCCCTGCTGGAAGGCAAAAGAGAAATGCTTTTTCCAACACCTCCAAAGGGCAGGAACACTGCTGCTCTCTTCTCAGCAGCTCCCACTAAAACAGAAAAGTGCCATCACTGTTTAACCTACGAGGTTTTTGCACAGCAGGCACATGCTCACGATTCTGACTCACCCTGACCTAAGACAAACAGGCCACTAAAAAAACCTGCCAATCTCAGCTAGGATATGCCCCTCTCATTCCCCAGCAGCCACCCAATGACAGCTTGCTCCAACTGTTAAGTGACATGGGCTCACAAAGCAGGTGGCACCAGAGGAACAGACACCAAAAACAACGTATTTCCAGAGCAGACACAGAGTTGGGCAGTTCTGGCTAAAAGGGCCAGAACAGCCTGGCCATGCTATACTGTGAAGTCAGCAATAGCAAGAGCACAGGTCTGACTTACCAACTTTGCTTGCAGCTGCTGCCTCAGTATCTGTCCCTGTGACACTGGAGGCTGCTGCCTGTACACTGCTGGCTTGTAGGAGGGGTCAATGCCCATCACGCTCCCCCCCCATCCCTGCATGCAGCACACCACTATAGGGAGGGCGGCTCTGGACCAGTTTTCCCAGTGGCATGCGTACTGGTCTGTAGGATGTATCCAGGCGAGGGCCACCTGCAAGAGGAAGAGAAACAGGCAGTGTAGTCACAGGCTACTGCTGCATCTCATAGCTCCAGAATGACTGTTCATCACTCTATCTAGACATGACAGGCAAAAGGACTAAGTGTAGAGACCTGCACAGGACCATCTCACAGAAGAGGTTCCCAAAGAGGTTTAATATGTTTGGCTCTCCTGTGCACTTACCAGCTGGAAGTGGCTGATTCTGCGCATAGAGACCCACTGGTGATTGCCCATATGCCAGCCTTGACATGGTGCTTCCTGACTGATGGTGCAAGAGATCTGTAGGCATACCAACTCCATATGTAACCCCTCGGCTAGGGCCCAACACAAAGTCCTGCAAAGACAAAGCAGTGAGAAAAGATCAATGTGCACTGGGAATTCATGAATGGAGGAAGAGCATTAATGGGTTTAAAAGTCCACAGGAGGAAGCCAAGGATATTATCTTAGCTGGGCAGACTCTTTTCCTCCCATCAGGGATTAATAAAGTGTTTGCCTTGCCCCAAGCTAGAGAGAGCAGGATAAAGCTCCAGTACCCATAGGTGAGAGGAATCGCATCACATCTTCACCATAACATCACTCTCAGGCTCTTCAGGAACACTCTGGGGAATGTTCTGTGAATAGGAGTGTGGACATGGGACATCCACAGCTGCTGGACCCTCCATTACCTCAGTTTTGCTGGCAGACTGGTTGCGTTTCTTGGTTTTGCTCTGTTTCTTCTTGCGTTCTTCAGTGGAGGTGGCAGGATTGGAGGTTGTTTTATCAGCCTTGGCTGGTTCTGCAGTCTTTTTCTCTGGCTCTAAAGCCACAGGTATAGGAGGCTCTTCCTCTTCAGGGGGCAGTGGCAATGGCTCCAGGTAGTAACTGCGGGGCTTGGGTTTCAGGTGTGTGTGATACAGAAGAAGCCTCTGCTGCTCCTCAAACCTTGACACCTTGCGATCCACCCGGACTGTCCCAAACCATCCCCAGGAGAGTGGGGCTGAGTGCTTTAAACCCTCAAAGAGATCCCAAGGGGAAATCTTCTGCTTTGTAGATACTTGCAAACCCTTTAAAGCAAAAGAGATAAGAACCTTCAAGTCCCTGTTGTTGCTCCTATGAGGGTACAGTAAACTGTGCTTTGTTCAGACTCTACTCCAGATCTCCCAGTAAACAGTCTGAGCCCTTGCTAGTGGTCCTTGCTCCTACCGGTGGTAAAGCAATCATTTCTAAAGGCCTTCATCAACAACTGTCTAGTCTCCTTCATTCTATCTCTGCCAGTCTCCTGCACACTGGCTCTGCCCAGTAACTTACATGACAGGGATTATGTGTTTCTCTTTACACTTCATATGACCATAAATACAATTCCCAAATTCAGTTAACATCTCAGGTCACAGCAGCATGCTATCACCAAACATTAACACCCCAGCTTTGCCCTTTCTAGACATGGTTATGTGCCAGCTTGTCTGCGTGCAGCCAGCCACTTTAAGCTCGTCAGGGAATGAGGCACTGCATACAGATGCCTCCCAAGCTGTGCAGACTTAAGGCATCAGAGGACAAGGTGACACCTACACTCAGGAGCTGTGATACAGACAAAAATGCTTCTCTTACCTCCTTCTTGAAGATGGAATCAAAGCCAGCTATTTTATTGCCTTTAGTGTCAATGAGGGATCCCTGAGGTTCACAGGTGATGACATCTCGGGTCTGCTTGGGAAGTGGCAGTAGCTGTCGCACCTTCTCCAGGCTGTCAGACTGACGGTCCCCCAGCTCTTTCTGTGAAAGTGGAAGAGAAAGGACTTATAGAATTTTTCAGGACAAGCCATCCAAAGCCCACCTATGCCTCTTCTGGTATTGGCCTCCATCCCTGCCTTACATCTCACCTTTGCACCCTTCAGGCCTACAGAATCATAGCCGCCACCCTCACTACTTCATCTAAACAGTAGCAACAGGATAGGTACTGTTTGTAAGACACAGATAAATCTGCATAGCTGGACAACTACAACATAGCACACTCTCATCTCCACAGGGTCTGGTGTCCCTCACCCTGAGTTTCTTGACAAGATTCATGTATGCCCGCTTGTTCTCCTCCATGCTGCCCTGAGAGATGCTGGACATATCAGCAGCCAGGGTGCCGTTGATGAGAACACTCAGCATGTCCAGCACGGTGGTGAAGAGCTCACTGTTGGTCAGAGCAAAAAGGTCAGTCACCTGAAAAGCTGATAAAAAGCCTCAGCCATCGTTGCAACACCAAACACTATTAGATCGTCAAGACTTTTGCCCACATTTAGAAGTGTAGTCTTCAGAATAACCTCCCACACTAGTCCTCCTTTTCCTTATACACCACATTTGTGTTTTAATCCCATTTGAATTAGGTGCAGTATCACTGATTAAGACTGGACTCCTCTGTGTCCATTCAGCACCTCTAAAAAGCAGACTCAGCTCTTCCCTGCATATCTCTCTGCACCTGAAAAGCCAAGTTTGCTCTGAATATGGCAGAGTGTACTTGGCCATCAGGCCCGAAGTTGTAGCCTGCTGTTACTCTGAAGTGTCTTTCAGCTGTCAC
Organism: Petroica traversi; assembly: GCA_025920805.1. Lineage (NCBI taxonomy): Eukaryota > Metazoa > Chordata > Aves > Passeriformes > Petroicidae > Petroica > Petroica traversi. The sequence continues at coordinate 3,361,150 of JAHLSL010000175.1, read as the reverse complement.
TTTTGACATCATCTATTGAAACAGCCAGCTCACATGAGAAGCAGGCCACGGTAACAACTGCCTCCCTTGGGAAGTGTATAGACCAAAAGTCAGCCAAAAAGTTACTTGTTTGACTGCATGTCCACAGTGCCACTGCTGATGATGTCCAGGAGAAGCACAGCCCATTCAGTTGTCTGTTGTGTGCTGCGTTGGACCGTGTCGAACATTCCTCCCACCTGGCAGAGAAAGGTAATTTAGTCAAAAGAACAGCAAGAAACACTGAGATTTTTAAGTGAGAAAGGAGCTTAAACCAGAGCTTAAGGGAGCTTAAGTCCCACTGAGAGCTGAAGGAGACTGCTGTCAGCAGCCAAACCTGAGATGCAAGTAGTAGTGCTGTGGGCTGCAAAGGCATTCAAAGGGGAAGGCACATCTACAAAAGAGACCAAGTCTTTGTATTTCATCCTGATTAAACAGAGCAAGGGGGTTTATTCATGCGTCCTGTCCCACTCAGGGCTCAAGATCTAGAAGCAGCACAAGTGTCTCTCCTACTTCCTTGCCTGAGGACATAAATAGACCCTCCAGTGTGTGATTGTTCCACAGGAAAAAAAGGCAGACAACTCTTCACCCCAGATGGTTAAGCTCTTTTTCTGCAACTGCTCACCAAATTCAGCCGCAGTTTCAAGGCCTCGTGCATCAGCTGCTTGGCTTTGCAGTCATCTTGGTACTGATCTTCTCGCCAATTTGTAACAATCTAAGAAATGCAGAAAAGAGGACAGACCTCACCAGCTGCATGCTGACTCTCAGAGAGAGCTGCTTGTACCACTCACTGTCTGGTGACTCAGAAATGGTCAGCTCAAGCTCTCTATACCAAACAGGGTAAGACAGGTAACATCCTGAGGCCGTACTCAGAGCCTGTCTGCTGGAGGGGCAAGCTCTTGAGGAAAGTGAGGGGAAAAACAAGACCCCTACCTGCTGGACCTGACTGTACAGAGAGGTGAGGAGGCCTTCCCGTTGCTCATCCTGTCCTTTCAAACATGTCAGCACCAATGACAGAAATGGCTGCTGGCTCAGGAGGGACATACTGTGAGAGAACAGAGAAGGAGCTATGCTACCAGGCTGGGGGATCAGCACAACAACCGCTGCCTGCCCTTTCCCCTGGACTCACCTCTTCTGCTTCTGGCGGTCCCGCTCTTTGCGGGATGATGACCCTAAATGCTGTCCTTTCTCCAATTCTTCTCCAGCAGCTTTCAGCACGTGGCCCTGCACTGATGTTGGAAGCTTGGCAATCAGAGGAGCCACCAGCCACACTCCTGATCTCTCCAGGGAGCTGTGACAACACAGGAGAAGAAAGCTGTTTGCAATGCAATTTAAGATTCAGGCTTGTCTGCAAGGGGGCTGCACACTGGCTTTACACCAACCTGAGGATTGGTTTGGATTTGTTGCTGGCAGGTGTAACACTTGTTGAGCTACTGATATTGTTGACTCCATTACCAGTACAGCTAGCAGAGCTGGTCTCTGCTGACTGCTGAAATACCTCAATGGTGGCCTTGGCTATATTTTCCAACAAGGAGTTCATCTCCTGCAGGTAGGGAAGAAAAAGACAGTCAAGTCCTTCTCTGAGAGCACCTACTGCTAGCTTGAACATTTCAACTAGTACAGTACAAACTCAGCTTTGCCAACTTACCCAAGGCTGCTGCTCTTGGGGTCTCAGATTCATTGCTTCCTTCTTGTGCTTGGCTTTCACAGGCCTGACTCCCTCACTGTTTACTTTCTCTCTATCCCCACCTCTCCCCACTAACTCACAAGCAGCCACTTCACCCTCCCCTGTATGATTCCCTCTGAGCAGAAACTCACATTGCTTGCTGTCTGTTTGATCATGAGCTGCAGCTCCAGCGAGGACTGCCTCATGGTCCACTGGTCCAAATTCTGTAATGCACACACGTACATCTTCACATAATTCCTTATCTCAGTTCAGCCTACACCAACCCACACCCTCAGGTCCCACCATAACGAGTGTCAGACCCCTCAGAGGGCTGCATTTGTATCAGGCAATTACTAGCACACTCAGATTCTGCCAGGAGGCTGCACCTGTAAGATCCGTTTAATCCTCTGCCGCTGAGGATTTTCTCCCTCCTCATTGTCCAGGAGCCGGTGTGGATAACAAATCAGCTGCATCAGCCTCTGGGCCTGTGTGCTGCTCAGGACAGGATCCTGCAAGTCATTGCTGTCCTCACAGAGGGACTTCAGACATCGTTCTCCTACCCACTCCTGCAAGATGAAGGCAGAGTCAGCACAGTCAAACTGATGTCTGATTCCAAACCAACGCCCCTGCCTTCAGTCTCAGAGAGATGCATGGAACACATCAAAATCATAAAAGCCTTATTAGTATGCAGTTATGCTTGATAATCATTTCTCTTCATGAACTGTACTATCCTGATTCAGAAGGCGTCAGGCACAGCACAGCAATCAGAACAGAGGAAACAAACTCTGACAAGTCAGCAGAATGAAACACAGCAGTTGTTCTTTCTTTTGAGAAAATATTGGTGTGATTAACAGAACACAGTCACTACCATGTCCAGGCTCCATCAACACTGCCACTTGTGCTTAGAAGATCAGAAGGGATCACTTAAAATTGTTTGGTCTATTTTCAGCACAACAAAGCTCTGGAGCTCTCCTAAATTAGGTAACTCAAGGTTGCAGCTAGCACTAAACCAGAACATGTCTTGGGGAAAAGCACACCCCTTAATCCTCAAATAGTGATGGAAAATACACTGCCATACTTAGTAAAAACCAATTATTTTACTTCTCAGACTCAGGAAAGGAAAATGACTGAAAGGAAAACGGAAAGAAAAAGTGATGCAAGCCATTTATAAAGTCACAGATCATGAGAAGGAAGTCAGTAAACTCTTATTGTCAGCCTCTCGATTTCTGTTGATGCTCCTTAAATGTACGTTAAGGGCAGCAGATTCCAAACATGAGGTAGGTACTCCACTCAATTTACAGTTAACCTGCAGGATTTGTTAGTGCAGATTTTTTTCATATTTAAAAGCTAGGCAAATTCATTACATTAAAATCAACAGAGGACTGCTATATAAGCACTTCTGCATCTGCAGAGCAAGCCTGATCAGAGAATTGTTCCACTGACAAGTGACAACAAAAGAAGAGATGAGGATCCAGTTCATTATGCACAGGTGCTGATGCTAAGCCTAGAAAGCCAGAAAGGCCCTTCAGCAGTGGACAGCTCTCTAAGCACTGAAGCACAAAAACTGAAAAGGTCAAAACTCTGGTTTGAAATCCTCATGAAACCACAACCTAGATCATTATCTTCATTCCAGAAGAAGTTTGTTCTTTGCCAATATATGAGATTTGGTGACCTCTCCAATGACTATTGCATTTCCCCCCTTCAGTGTTGCTACATCATAATTTCTTGATTATAATCTTCTCTTTCTTGCCTAGTTAATAGACATATCCTTGGGAAGACTTTTTATCACTTGCTCAGCTTCTTACAAGAACTCAGACTTCATTCCTAATCCACTTTATTGGTATGAAGAAGAAAGACAGACATGCTGAAGGGAAGGAATGCCATCCAGAGGGACCTGGACAGATCTGAGAGGTGGGCACTGGAACAGGTTGCCCAGAGACTCTGTAAATGCCCCATCCCTGAGAGTGTTCAAAGCCAAGCTGCACGGGGCCCTGAGCAACCCGATATAGTGAAGGTGTTCTTGCCCATCTTGGATCTTAATGGATCTTTAAGGTCCATTCCAACTCAAACCATTCTGTAAATCTATAAAGAAACCTTTAAATTAATTATAATCTGCTTCTCTTCCCCATCCCCTCACAATGAAATCTATTATAAAATATATATCTGAACCTGAGAAATCACAACCTACATTTTAAGGCACTGACAGTGCAAGTTCACTGCCCACAGTGGAGGAGCTAATATTAAAAACAGCATTTTACCAGACCGTTACATGTGCAGGAGCTCTGGCACAATTTGGTGGTAACTCACAGGTGTTTACTGGAATTCTGACTCCTACATAACCAGTGCTGCCAACAACTGGTACGAGCAGTGATACCTTACACTGCTACTCCCTGCTGTGCACAAACACTTTTACTTTTTTGCTATATGGATTTTGATCAGCAAGGGAATATCTACTTCTGTAAATGCTACAGTCAGGTTTCAGTGACCTCAACAAAGTTGAATTTATACTTAAAAATAAGTGGTTTCAATTCTTTTTTTCATAGGCTGATAACATTGCTGTGCAGCAAGCCAATTAATAAACAATAGCATGATGACAACACACAGCACTAATGGTGTGTTTACATATTAGTAATATAAAATACACGTTTCAGATTGTAACACATCTTTCTTGCTGAGAGAATAAACTTACAACCAAGGCTAAGGATACCTTTCAACATCCATTTTCATACAGCACAGTATCATCCACTCCACTCTGCAACCTTATTAGCCAGGTTCCAGCTCCTCAAGTGTCAAGTTTCCACAAAGGAATACAAATACTGGTGCTGTCAGATTAGGCTAAGCAAAAAGGCTTTTGTTGTCGTTGTTTTAATTAACTAAACAGGGCAATGCAAAGCCCAGGGATACTTAAACAGCCTAGCTGCAAGCAACACTTAAGCTGCATTCTTAAAGACACCACTTATCATTTTAACAAACCATCTGTCTTTCTTTTGCTGATCTTCTTTGCCTTCAGCACACATCTCAGCATACCACTCCCAGCACTCCCCTCCTTGGACATGAGCCCTGTGCTGTTGCCAAAGCAAGGGGGATGCAGTCCCTGCATACTGCAGCACCTCATTCTTGAGCACTGCTTGTCTCTGTGTTTTGCTAACAGTAAGCAACCCTCAGTATTGTCACATGACAGAAACACTGCAAGTTCTTCACTGATCTTTCAAAGAAATACCTGCCAAATCCAACCTGAAGAAAGTCATATGGGATATATCTGTGCAGAAGGGATAAGGACAAACCTAGAGATTGGACAGGCTCACCTGTTGACATATACTCCTCAGTACATACTTGGCATAAATATCCAAGCTGGCTGTTTCTACAGTTACTACTCGGCCACCAGCCTTCCTGGTGCCCAGCTCATCATCCATGAGATCATCAACACCTCCAGGGTGAGAGAAGCCAGAGCCTTTCAGTTCTGCATCTCCTAAAAGGAAAACACAAGTGTCACATAATCAACAACTCTAGCCACAAAGCCTGACTCTAAAAACATCTTGAGATTTTGTAAACTCTCCTTTGGATCAGTGACCTCTCTGCAGCCAATAGACTCATAGAATATTTAAAACTACAGACAAGCCACATATTCACCAGATCTCCTCTGGCCTTCTGCACAGCCAACACCTACAATAGAGTACCTTTCTCCCACTCCCATGAAAAACATGCCTATAGGTTCAGGTTAACACAGGTACACACCCAGAACAAAGACAGCCTTCAGCACTGCAAAGACTGCTCCATCCACAATACGATTCTGGGAGGCTGCCAGTAAGTGACGGTCACAGGAAGAGCGGATTCCCACAGTTGGTTTGTCTGCAAAAAGGACAAAGGGGAAAGGCAATACTCAGCAAGAGAGAAAGGCACGGGCTCCAGAGCTGCCTGAATTATGTGCCAGCAAGTACTATAAAATCCAGCTCAGAGAATCCCGAGGCCAGTTCCTTTCCTAACTGTAACATGGGGTTCATTTAATTAAGTTTCAAGAAGCATAGTGCCAATCACATTGTGACAACTGAACCATGAAATCCAAATGGGTGCAGAGCCCATGTCATGAACTCCAATCTCCAACAGTACCCTAGACCTAAAATACAGGCTGGATTTAGAAATCTGAGCTATGAGGATACTGGTGAGAAGCCAAGAACAGAGCTTCCTGGAATCTTTCCATCATCACACAAAAAAAAAGGAGTGCTGTAAAACAGCAGTTTCTGGCACCAAGTTAAGAGGCTATACAAAGCTCAAGACATAAAAGAAGAAGTGATCATTACTCTAATGGCTTAGTGACAGCAAGGCCACCTCTACTGGCTGGTTTCCCGCCTCCAAGAACCTTCTCCCCAATGACTGGCTACCATGGAGTGACATAAAGGGAAGGATACCGTTCTTTGTTCTATGAAGAATGCAGTGCATCAAGCTTTGCCTGCTTTATTCAAAGCAAGCAGGTTATGATGTCTAACCATAAGGTCTTGTATCTCTCTTCTTGGGGTGCAAGAGCCTCGGTACTTTCACAATAAAGACAGACTCTAAGGTTCATTCACTTACTGCCATCTTGCTGGCATGGGTTCAGCTGTGGAGTCTTAAACAGATGGAGTAAAATCCGGCAGGTCAGACGTGCTCCTGGTTCTGAGTCCTGTTCACTGCAGGCTACATAAAGAAAGTAGACAACTGAGATTTCTTAAGCACCAGGACAGCTGACTCTCAATCCAAAAGCTCTTCACAGTGCATTGCCCTGGAGCAGCCAGCCGAGAAGCTGTAGCAGCCTCATTGTATTTACAAATATGGAGCATGTGCAGCAATTAACATGCAAGCCAGCAAATCCATCAGTATTATTATCCCCAGTGACATGCACTGCATTCTACCTGCTTCATCTTTCCAACTTCACCCTGTCAAGAGCCTGAATGCTGCAATCCCCAGAGCAGAGACCTGAAGGCTGGTGGCAGAGTAAGGCAGTGGCACAGGTGCTGTAAGCCTAGCTGGCTGTTCTAGCCAAAATACTCAGCTGAACATTATTACCAGTGGGAGGCATACTGCTGGAGTTCAGAGCTGATAATAGCTCCCCATGCTTATTTCAGCTTGGACACAAACTCGAGAGAGCAGGGCAGCGAAAAACCTAGCGCAACCAGTTTTTGGTAGAAATCAAAAGGCCCAAATTTCTCTAAAGCATACATTACGTTATTAAGTATAAAAGAAGTACTGGAGACATGTTTCACAACTATGGGGTTCACCAAGTATGCATTAAGCACAGGCCTTTGGGCCAGAAGTGAGTCAGACAGGCTTGTGCAGGGATGCACTTACCAGCATTGAGGAGTGAGGGGATAGCAGCACAGCGAATCAGGTCCTCCAGCAGCAAGCACTGCCGGGCAATGAGAATGGCAACAAAGGTGGCCAAGGAATCATGGAAAGATAAGTCACTGACCTGAAAGAGAGGAGATCAGCCAGTGATCCAAACAGCCTCTACCTAATTCCCTCTATCAGCAATTCCTAGGAGCTGGGGACAAAACGGCCCATAACCCCTAGTCAATGTCCATGGTCTGCCCAGGCTGCAGCAAACACCAATGGCAGCCCCCAGTATTCAAAGCCTTTTCCCTGCCCTCAGGACAAAGTCTCCATCCCTTGTTCACTTTTGCCTTCTCCCAAGGGATCCCTCCACTCCTGCTTCAATTCCTTTTCCCCTTTTGAATGTTTGCACTTGCATCAACATTGCAGAGGAGATCATTGAAGCCACAGGTCCCATTATTGGAGGAACAGCATAAAGCTTTGAGCACACCCAGCCACTCGGCACTTAGAGACTTGCAGTAGCCAGTTAGCTCAGCACACAGGATAGCAATGTCGTTCACCCTGTTAAATAAATAATAAAAAAAGCAGAGGGTCAGCTTTGCAACTCATGCATGCCATCAGGTCAGCGATTTTCTAAGGGACCCCAGCATTGGCTCCTCCTTCTTCACACCCCAAGACAGCCAAGATATGTCTACTGGGCTTCCTTACCCTCACCTAAAGAATCTACTTTCTCAGTAGAACCATGAAAGCTCAGCCTCTCACCTGTCTGGATCATGGTGTCCCACACATACATGCATTAGTGCATTACAGACGAAACTGTAGCGGTTGGCTGGGTTTTCATTGAGGCTCTTGCCCAGGTTGGTATATGTAAAGTTATGTGCAGATGGATTTTCAATAGTGTCAATCATGAACTCTGGCTCCCATAGCATGTTGGAGTCAGATGGCTCAACATTGCAATAGATTGTGTTCTTCACCTTGGAGCAGAAGTCACTAAATAGGACAGAAAAGAGATTAGGAACACAAAATGGCCACTGAACTCTAGTGAGTAAAGCCAAGTTCCTTGTTGAAACTAAAGATCACTCTGTACCAATAAAGACATTTGTTATTTTCTATTAATTCCTTTCTGTCTTTGCATTCTAAGACATGTGGAACATTCAGTTTGTTTTCCACATCAACCAGAACTTTGCAAAATTTCTACCAGTACTGCTCTTCTACAGGGAGGTTATTCAGTTCCTCCTAAGTCATTTGAAACCTCTGGTAATTTATCCACTCACCCTCCTTTGGGCCTAAATCCACTACAAGCTTTTTGGAGTTTGTTTCCCCAAACCACAAGACAGAGTTGTAAACTCTGACATAAACAGGGCATAAACTATGACATAAACAGGGGCCTAATGATACTCTTTTTTTTGTCTTCTCCATTCCTTTCCAAACAATACTTAACATTTAATTTGCTTTCTGACTGCTACCCTACCCTATAACGAAATTTTCAATTATGTATCTGTTACAGCTAAAAGATCCTTTATTCAACTGGTAGAATATATCCACCACCATATAGAATTTAGGAAGGAACAAAGACAATCCTATGTGCATTATTCTAGGTTTAACAACACTAAACTTCATCTGCTACTTTATCACCTGGTCACCATCAATGCACTACTACAACAACCTGCAGCCAACTATTATATGCTAAGTAACAGTTATATGAAAAGTTTTGATATCACCACTCACACTTTTGAGGCATAAAGCAGCACAAGCATTAGCAGAGTGCTTTGGAACTCCTCAGTCACTCCTTGTTTCCATCTGTAACTTAGTGCTTGCCTGCTAGAGGACATTCCTTTTATCTGAGGCCATTTACTTTAAAGTTTTGCTGAACAGCTTCTGGGAATTCAGTTAGACTAGTTTCAGGTTTCTCATTTCTTTAAGTATGACAACTCCTTCAAAGAATGCCAATATGACAAACTATGACAACAGCAATCCCTCCTGCTCTCAATTCAGTCCAGAGAGAGACTTCCAATGCTCTCTGTAGTCAGGAGTTTGGCCAGTTGATATAAAGGCAAAAAACATTCTCACAGCTCCACAATGAGGAGTAACACCAAGAGACTGAATTTCCCACAACATTTCACTACTCCTATTAGCATTTCCCACACCTGCACTGGAAATGCTAATAGGGAGCAGGGACTGAGAGAGAAGGCAAAGTGAAGCATTGTACTGGCAAACAGGGCTATCAGAATTACCCATTTACAGGATCAGCTAAGCAAAAAGCCTGGGAGATCTGTGGACTCCATCTCTGGGTGGCTAAGGGAGCTATTGGAGGCTCAGTTCCCAAGATAAGAACTGTAAAGGACACAAGGCCACAGCATACAGTAAGCCAATGGGACAGAACCTAGGGGCAAAATCAGCAGAGCAGAACCCAAACAGCCAACAGGAGCATAAAAAGGAGTGCAAAGCAGCACAGGAACAAATCCAGAACCAAGCAGAGCAGGTTCAGAAACTGCCTAAGGGGTATTAGAGAGCAGAGAACTACTTTGAAGATGAACTGCTCAGTCATCAATCTAGCAGGAATGAAACTCTCTGCATCTGTCCTCCAGGAATGGGTAGGTACAGACCTGTGGAGGTTCAGAGGACCACTGAGGTAATTTAACAAAAGGTGATGATTTAAGAGTCAAGATTATTCACTGAATCATTGAGAGGATCTCAGGGGCAATCCCATCAAACAAGACCAAAAGTAAAGTTTAAGTCAAGGTGCTATAGTGGGCAGCACCCATGCATCTCAGCTACATCAGACTCACCTAAAGAGCTCCCCAAATTTACTTTTGAGGTGACTGCAGGAGGTATACAGGTCGTAGAGATAGGCCAGGATACAGCGCTCTGCTGAGGAGCCATCCGAGCGGTTCATGCCATGTTTCACCACCCCACAGAGACTGCAGAGAGACAAAAAAATGTGAGCTGAACCCTCAGGCACCAAGTAGCTGCCTTTTAGGAAGGACATAGACATCCCTGTCCCTTATGAAGCCCCAGAATATACAGTGCTTCCTTACACACGGTGAGGGGGAGATGCCCTTACCCTTCGAAGACCTGAGCCATCTGGTCCTGGTTCAGGATAAGGCAGGAGTGGTAGTGCCGCAGCACAGCCACGATGCACAGGCACAAGCTGGTGGTATAGCTGCCAACAAGGTCGGAGGATTTCAGCAGCAGTTCTGCCTCCACCACGCTCAGTTCATTCAGCAACTGCACCCAACGACAGAAAAACCCTTCAACAGCCACAGGGGTAAGGTATGGTCAGAAAGGGAGGAGGCACACCAAACCCACAGCCTATAGGACCTGCCAGGAAAGGCACTGCCAGGCACTTTCTGCTTAGGGATGTACCTCAAAACAGTTGGCACAATGTCTCAAGCAGTACAAGGGGCTGTCGGGCTTGGGTATCATAAAGTGATTTGGGATATGGCCACAGGCAGTATCAAGCAGCTTGTTTGGTAGTTTCAGCCTGCATAAATCTCAGTCTGATATCCTTTCCAGGCTAACAGCTACAATTCCATCAGCTAAGCTTCAAGAGACACCTGGTACCGGCTGCAGAAACAGCAACAGGATTTTAGCAGGATCCAGAAGGCAGCTTGAACTGCCATGTGCTAAGGATCTTTCCAGAAGAGCAAGGCAGGCAAGGGGCCAGGGACAGACAATTCCCTTCTCACTCAGAACAAGGCCCTGCTGGAACCAGGGACAGAGATGCAATGCAAGTTCTTTGGAAACAAACCCAAAGTCTTTGGAAGAATAATCCTCAGAAAAGAACATGCAAGGCTATCTGACACAGACAACCTATTCCTAACAGCTGCAGCTCAGGAGCATCACAACGACCATATAATCTAACCACCTCCATGACACAGATCAGAGGGACCAATGATGACCAGAGCAGGCCAACTATCACAGCACAAATCTGCTGCCTCTCAGGGGGACAAATCCCACCCCAGGGAGCACCTAAGCACACTGCCCTTACCTGGATAGCAAAGTCGATAAGACCACTGATATTGAGTGAATACTCCATCAAGTCAAATATGAACTGCACGTGCTGTACCAGAGGCAGGTGGTATGACATTCCCAAAGCAAAGCTGGTGATCTGTTCCAAGACATTACGAGATACCTGCAAGTGCAAGACAACACACAGTACTATCTCCCCTTCCAGAAGTCCCTCAGCAGGCTCATCTCCTCCCAGGAAACTGCTCTCAGTAACACAAAGAGACATAGTCAGGGCCTAAGAAGGACAGCAGTTTTGAAATTTTCGTACCTGAGATGTGACTTGGTGCTGATCAAAGTGAGAAAGGTGCTGGAACTTTGCAAAGATATCTTCAGCTGTTGGGAATGCTTCTGGCTTGCTCTTTTTCCTCTTCTGGCCCTCCTCCCCACCTACCAAAGTTGGAAAGATCAGAAAACAGTATCAGGCTGCTTTCCTCACCAGAGAATTAAACATCAACCATCATCTTCTGAGAGTTCCTCAGCAAGATCAGCCTCTATTATGAAGGACAGACAAAAGGCCTGAGTCCTACACTTTTAAGTTGATAAGGACTATCACCTTAAGTTGGTAAGGACTATCTTGAACTGAAAAAAAGCCATTAAGAAATTCGTAACCTAAGAATGACAGTAGGGCTAACTTCAAGTTCATCTCAAATGATACTCATACTCCTTGGAGTACCCTTTTGTCTGGATTTGGAGATATATCTGTTCCCTGAGGAGAACAGGCATTCTGGACTGGAGATGCTCAGCCACAAGAGTTTCTTTGTCAGACCATTCCATCTTTTAAAGCATCATCTTTTTACCACATTCTAAGTTGCCTTTCAGGCATCTGACTAAGAAAGAAAATTGTAGCCAGATTCTCAGTGGTTGGACATCAGAGGTTTTCTGTTGATTTTGACCGAGCTATCCAAATTTCCTATCCTATGCATTTAGCATGTGCCTGAAGTGTAACAGCACAACACATTTAGCGAAGTCTTTGCCAAATATACATTGGCAAAGTATTTTCTGCTTCTTGTGCAAGGATCTAAATGCAAGAATAAATAAAATAAAATCTGAAAAGCCAATGTTTTGGCCAAGGTCTCACTCTGAACCTTGTATGACTCAATTCTCTCCTGAAGACAATTAAACAGACATTGCCAGGAAACCAACTGTCTTACTTGTTGGTTTGTTTGAAAACATAGCACCATTCCAGACTTATTCACTAGTACGTCTTACTAGACACTGTAGATTATGTCAAATCTTTTCACTGTGAGACTCCAGACAAGGGAGTCAGCCAACTGCAAAGATGCTCCTGCTCCAGAAAGGAGTGTTTCAAGCTCTACTAACCTGTCTCTGCAGTGCTCTTTCTGTTTAAGACTTTTAGAATGTCTTTGGTGATTTTCTTGATTGTATGCCGGGCATCGTCCCGTTGTTTTCCAACCCCAAAAAGAACAACAAGCCTTTGGTTACACTCATGACTGCATGACTCCTCCTGGGGAACCGAAAGAGACAACTGCATTAGCAACTACAAGGTTGAATGCTTTAATCCTGTTTTACATCTGGGTCTCTGAAAGAAAAAGAAAACCTTCATCTCAGAAGATTCCCTGGGAGTAAGGAAGGAGCCATCCAGAAAAGCAGGACTCCTCCTTACCCAACCACAGCAGGGAGAGACAGCAGCCTCATGACCAGTGCACAAGGCAGCAACAGAGAAGCAGCCAGGACCAAGTCTTGTACCTGGGGAATAGGGAAGTGTGTTGCATACTGGATGTGCCGAGGCTGGTCATACAGGGATGCTAGCATTCCTTCCACAGACTTATCCTTCAGTAGAGTCTTTGCTTCCTTTTCAGGATCTGGCTTTTCAGGGGAAGGGCTGGCTTTAGATTCACAATGCATTGGTGGAGAAAACATCTGGGGAGACATAAGAACAAGAAAATGTAGTTCTTCTGCAACAGTGAAGATTGCTGAAGGAATGTACATCTGCTCAGGACTAAAATGGATCAGGAAAAGGAAAGGCTGGAAAAACAGCCAGTTCTTAAGGTAATAAAACCAAGGTAATGTACTAAGAGACTATTCCTATTTTTGCTTCTGGTCAAAGTTGTATATTAAGTAAAACAGAACAGGAAATAACACAAAGGAATAATAAATTAATGGCTTAGAATTTTGGGAACAACCTCTTCCACAGAAGAAATGAGGATCCTGGGAAAGCATAGAGCTTTACATCACACTTGCCTGACATGTACCTCAAAAGGTCAGAAATGACTGGGAAGATGTAGGTTCTCAGGCATTTTTCAAGCACCACAAGTTAATTTTACTACTAATTGTTTCAAAGTGTTCTGCTACCATGAACTATGCCCACAGATATGAAGAAATGCAAACCTGAAGTACTGAAGGCTACACAGTAGGATGAAAGCGGACCATTGTCTTCCCTCAGGATCAAGAAAACCTCTGCAACTCCCAATTTGGTGCCATCATGATCATTCAATTCCCACCCACTTCCAAGCAGTCCACTTCCTACCCTGCCCAAACACTGGGCTGGCAATAGCCAGAGCATAAGAGGACCCAGGAAGGACTGGAACTCACCCTGCTCTGATGAACACCTACCTACATAAAGAGGTTTTATGGGCCGTTTACAGTGTCAACGGCCTCACAACCCAGCCACTTCCAGCAGATACACAAAAGCAAGGCACGTGCTGTTCTTGGGCTCACTACAACACACTGACCCTACTTACTGAGCAACAGGTCAGAAATACTGGAACATACCGAAAAGTCTGTCTTTTCCATGTCATCAAAGAGCATGCTGGGGTTGTGATCAATGTCCATGGGCTCTGAAAGACCTGTGTCCTGGGAACAGACAGAGCAGCATTACATCTCAGTGATGCATCAGGGAACAAGAGAATATTTGTTGTCTACAGCACTGAAGTCCAGGCTGGACAGTGACAGCAATATGCCAGCACATTCTTGGTGCCTGGCACACCAGAGCCTGATATAGCTTAAATATCATCAACAGGCTTCACACAGTACCTCAGGATATGCTGCTCTGTTTCAAGCCATGCAAGATTTTCGTATCTAACCTTCTGCAATCTGCAGGTCCTTTCCAGTCACTTAGAACATAACCTTAAACTGAAACGCTAAGGAAATAGGTTGGGGGAAGGAAGAGCAGGAGTCAGGGGTACATCCTCCAGCAGGTAATAGCAAGGAGGCTGCAAAGCTGGTAAAACCAGGCAAATACAACACAGATGTACAGGAGGGCCATGGTGCTCATGCTCTCACCTCCAGCTTGATGCCACTGCTTCCCTCTGTCTCCTTTCTGTCATGTTCCTCAGCAGGGTCATCAAAGGGTGAGGGAGGGCGAGGCCCATGAGAATCCATGGCAAGATCACCCCGGGAGATGAGCGTGCACATGTAGATGTTGTGGGAGAAGACATCATGTCGGATTAGCTCACAGAACAGTAGCACCAGATTAAAGAACTCCACCTTCTCATTTTCCTTCCCAGGATCAGCTGAAAGGACAACACAGTCAGTCATAGCTACTGGAGTAGTTCTGCACCACTATAAGCAATACCAGTCACCTAACCTAAGGCAAGGGAAAGCATTTCCTGAGACATCAGCACAGGGACTGATCCACAGTTCTGAGATTACAGCAGGGACTAAAAGAAGAAAGTCCAGTTTCAAAAATTAGCAATTAAGTAAGTCAAAAGCTCTCCAGTGTCACAGCCCAAAGGCACTGGACTTTAGCCTGGAAGTGTTATTCCTGGATGTGTAAACAGCTGTCTGCATCATTCAGACCTGTTATGCTATCCCCCTTAACCTGTCTGCAGATCTTCCACTGAGAGCCAGAGCTCAGTTACCAGCCAAAAACCTCCCTCTAGTTCTCAGGCTAAAGTAATTCTTGATTAAGCTAAACTCATTTCTTCTTGGTCAATGCTCTGTTAACAGAAGTGCCTCTGCATCATCTTTCTATCATCTGGCCCTTCAAGTTGCATTTTCTCCCTCTTCAAGATAAGCTCTGAATTGCAAGGAAGCCAGATAGAGAATTTAGATACATCCAATACTTACATACAAGAGAACTGCACACAAATTCAACGTTTGCAACAAAGGGAAAGCTAGAAATTGGGAGACCACAAGTTCTTATTTACATACTTAGCATAGGAGCTTGAGTGTCAAGGAACTGCATAAGGACATCCTGAAAGACAGGAGCACTGGCTGCTGAGAGAGAGCCTGAAGAGATGGAGCCCTTCTCATCCACGACTTCAGAGTCCCCACATCTCTGCGGAAACAGAAAAAGTACCGACTGCTGACACAGAGGAAAAACTTCCTATCCATGTATCTCAGAAAAATTCTCTTGAAGAGTTATTTTATCTTGCTCTTATAAATGAGCCACCACACAGGTTTCTGCAAGCGATTGCACTGTCTCCAAGTATGTCAGCATTTCTGCACTGCAATCAGCTGTCCTCAAATGTATCCAAGAAATGGGATATGCACCATCCCACAGGCTCATGTATGACCTACATTGGGTCAGATGGAACAAATGCCATACTTAGCAGCACCAGTGACAAGAGGCACTGTGCTGATCAGCCTTTGCCTATCAGTGTAATCGGAGTTAGGTAACCTCTGCTCTCCTTTACTGCTCCCAGCCTTCCAGGAATGAGGACCTACCTCAGCCTCGATCTCTGCTTGACGCTTCTCGAGGAGTTTGGCCACCACCATGGCCCGATGGCGCCCAGAACGTTTGTAGCTGACAGCCCACTCACACAGCAAGGCCACCACTGCATCATCGTCTGGGGAGATCTGGGGGATAGAAGTACTGCAGTGAGAACCTGAGCCAAACAGAAGAGGGGAGCAGATATAATAGTGGGTCTACTGCCCATGAAACAGAGCCTGAAGACTGCTACGTTCCCCTCCTCCTAACAGGGAGGACAGATCTCAAGCTAGAGCCCACCTGCTTTGACTCCATTTTGCAACACAAGGTTCACAGCTCCTGCCAAATCTCCAGACTGACTCTGCTTCATAAAATCATCTCTCTTCCAGCAGCCCATCTATAGAGGGCTAATCACAGCACTGAGTAAAACACAACTTGGACATCCTCATACAAAGTATTCAAATTGCCAGTACTGCAGCTCACTTCCAAGAACCAATGCAGTAGTGGATGGACTATGGTCCTACACATCATGAATACATCACTTCCCAGGCTAAGAGGAACTTGAACTGTGAGCTCCCAGGAATCCACAGCCAGCCCAAAATGGGACCAGGCTAGTACTGACATAACAAGTCCCTAGCACCAATCTGGTATGCAGACTGACATATTTCATCAGTGAATTCTCTCAAGCTTACACCTAGTTGTTGAACTTTCTAGAGCACAGAATCCCCCCTTCTGATTTTAGTATCTCCCTAACAAGGCTCCATGAAATCCTTTCAATGGAGATTATGTCTCTTGGCTAAAGGCCACTACCCAGTCAGCTCTCTGCAGACACAGGACAGTAACAGTGGGATATAAACAAGAACAAAACCACATCCAAGACCAGGGCCCGGCAGCAAAGTCCCAGAGCACCTCATGACTGTCTTTGGTTGGACCCAGTCCAAATATTCTGTTATACAAGGAATCCAAAGAGTTGCTGAAGTCAGATCTTTCAAAGCTGTGACTGTCCAGAACTTCTAAGGTATGCAAGACACGGCCAATAGTGAAACCTAGAAGAGAACAGAAAAGAGAAAAGTGTATTTGGCACCTGGTACGAAAGATTGCAGAGCAACATCAGATGTGTTGCCAAGGTCAGAAAGGCCTACACTTTGTATCAAGACCAGTTCCACAAGGAAGAAAAGATGGGTTGTAGCTGTAGGTGAATATCTTCTAAGTGGAACAGAGAGTTTGGACCCTTTATCCAAATTCCAGATGAACCCTTCTCTAAGGGAAGTGTGCTGCATTCCTGGGGCCCAGGTTAAGGACATGAAATCATGAAACTTCATGACTCAGACTGTACCCTTTACTGGTCTCCCACACAGAAGGAAATGAAGTTGTAAGTGTAATCCAAAGACAATCAAAAGGGACTTAAGGACCTTGGGACCAAGCATTAGCAAGGGATTCAGGAACACAGGTTGTCTTCTGTCCTTCCAGTTCAGGCAAGACATTGGAAGAAACAGATGGACCCAGTATATTAATGTACGGCTCCACAGCTGGTGCTGCCACCAAAGTACTGTTTTCTTTCCTGTGTAGGGAGGGCCTAAACAGCACCAGGCATGCTGGACTGTTCAGTGTATGAGAAATTGGCTGGACAGTCACATCAGAGGGCAGTGGTCAAAGGCTGAGAATCCCAATAGGCATCAATGAAGAGTGGTGACACGGACAAAGATCAAGTGCACCCTCAGCAAGTCTGTAGATGACACCAAGCTGAGTGGTTTGGTAGACACTCCTGAAGGATAGATGACATCCAAAGGGACCTGGACAAGCTTGAGCAGTAACCTGTGGGAATCTCATGAGGTTCAACAAGGTCAAGTACAAGGTGCTGCACCTGGGGCAGGGCAACCCCAGTATCAATCCAGGATGGGGGATGAACATGGAGATGGAGAGCAGCCCTGCTGAGAAGGACTTGGGGTGCTGGTGATTGAGAGACTGGACTTGACCCAGCCATGTGCACTCAGAGCCCAGAAAGCCAAGTGTGTCCTGGGCTGCAGCAAAAACCCTGTGGGCAGCACGGAAGGGAGAGGATTCTGCCCTTCTGCTCCACTCTGGTGAGACCTCACCTGCAGTGCTGCCTCCAGCTCTGGGGTCCCCAGCACAGGAAGGACATGGACCTGCTGGAGTGAATCCAGAGGAGGCCACCAAGTTGATTAGAGGGATGGAATACCTCTCCTAGGAGGAAAGCCTGGAAGAGCTGGAATTGTTCAGCCTGAAGAAAAGCCTCTAGGGTGAGCAAACTTTCACACTAACAGGAGCTTACAAGGAATCTTGAGCAAAACTTTTACAAGGGCAGGACAAAAGAGAACTTAAAGAGGCTAGACTTAGACTAGATGTTAAAAAGAAATTCTTCCCTGTAAAGGTGGTGAAGCAGTGGGACAGGTTGCCCAGAGAAGTTGTGGATGCTCCATTCCTGGAAGTGTTCAAGGCCAGGCTGGATTGGTCCTGAGCAACCAGACCTAGGGGATATATTCCCATGGCAGGGGAGTTGGGACTACTTGACTTATAAGGTCCCTTCCAATCCAGACCATTCTATGATTTTATGAGAAGTTTCTGTGAGCTCATTGCTTGGGATCATTGCCCAAGGAAAGCTGTACCAATCAGGCAAGGATCCACCCAGCTTAATATCCTGACTCTCACTGTGGCCAACAGCAGATTTTAGGGGAAAGCATCAGAGCATGGCACACAGACAAGAGTATAGTTCCCTAGTACATATTTCCAGCCTCCAGTAACAGAAACAGCTGGAGAAATGGACCCTTAAAAGATTTTCCAATGGAAAGAAAAAGAGCCATGTCTTATATACTCACAATAGTAAATAGGAAAAAAAATCAAAAAGAATAGCCAGACAGGAATTTTGTCAGAGTAGCACATGGATTAGGGGGGAGAGTAACCTGCAGCAAGTTACCTGCTGTGGTTTCTTGGCACTTGTCAAATGACCAGCGAACCTCCACAGCCTGGCCACGTTCCTTTATCTGCTGCTCAATTTCACGCAGTTTTGCCCGAACCTAGAAACAATGGACTTGTGTAGACATACAAAAGGATACCTTAGAAGTCCTGTGAACAAAATTACTAGAAAACAAAGAGATTGACACCAATTCTATTTAAAGTTAGATTTTGCCCCTCTTCACAGGATATCACCATCAGGCTTATAGCAGAATGAGAGCACTTAATTCCCTGGGAGTGAAACAGCACCTCCAGATCTGCTTATACAACAAGAAAAGAAAATTCTGAAAGAGCTAAGATACAGCTGTTATCCCAACCACAAGAGATCCCTTTTCTGAAGGCTGCTCACCTGCTGTGTAAAGGCTGAATTCCCCCCTGGCATGGGCAAGTTGGATGGGGCTATAGGCAGGTGATCCAATGGAGAGCCAGTCTTTATCCTGCTATCAGTCAAGGAGTAATGCCACACAAGGGCACTTGGGCAACACAAAATTATACTCTGCAACACACAGAAAAGTCAGTATCACTGAGCAAATTAAGGTCAAAACAATTAAGTTACATTTCTACAGAAATAATCACTGCTTTATCCTATCACCCAGGCATTCATTATCCTCTATACAGCATTTTTACTATCTGGGTGTTTTTTTGATTTTTTTTTTGTGCTCTAGACTCTGAAAGACCCTTTGGATCATATAAAAATCACACCTCCAACACTTAATCCAACCCTCAGGGTCCAGAAGCAGAGTTTAATTAATGACTTACAACTCTCATCAAGAGTAAAGTCTGAGAAGAAATAGGAGGTAACAGACACAAATTAATTAAACCATACTGTTTGATAATCACAAGTGTGATTATTATAGTAACAACACTGTGCTATATGTATTCTCATTCTTTTATGATCTTGTACATTCACATAAACACAGACAAAACTTCACTGAACAATTCCTATGGTATTCCCCTACAGTTTCTGTCTCACAAAGCAGTTTTAGACACTCAAACCAAAGAACCTGCTTATCTTGAGAACATTTCAGCAAAGGTTAATTATGTACATGCTTAGAATTATGTAAATTCTTAGAAATGCACCTGTTTCCACTGAGACATAGTAAAGATCAGACCATCATTAACCAACATCAACTTTTTAAGCAAGTTGTGCTCAAACTCCAAATCAGCCAAACCTTTGAGGTGAATATGCTCATTTATTTTCCTTAACATAAGCTCCCCAAACACAAGACTTTTATATTAAAGACATGTTTTACCTATAGAAAATAGAAAAACCCTTCTAAACTTCTTCAACAGAAAGCAAACAACACTTAATAAGAATGCAAAGGGGTTATTTATAACCCTACATAGCTCTCTAACTCTTGCAGAAAGATCCTTACTTCTAGCCAACTGTACTACAGGAATTTTCTTTCTCTCTCTCTCTTTTTCTCTATTTGAGAGCTGGCTGGCTGCTTCTTGATCCTGTCAAGGCTCCTTCATCTCAAGTTTCTCTCTTGAGCAGCAGGTTCCCAAGCTCTGTGCTCTCTGTCTCTCCAACTCCTGCTCCATCCTGCACTCTCTGGAACCTTCTCTGCTTTAGCAAGTCTTTTCTCCCTGGAAGAAACAATCTCCACTCCTCCTGTATGGACCCACCTGAGTCGCTCTCCTCTTGAAGGAGAAAAACACAATCATGAATAAAACTGAACAGAACTTGCCTCTCTCTTTCTGACACAAGGACAATAAGGACTGAATCCAAACGGCACCTGTTCTTCAAGCATATATCATTAAGGCTTTGGCAACTTTGCCCTTTTACTGCAATGTAAGGTTTAATCAATCCCACCCATAAAGATTATGAGTTTAGAGTAGTACCTTTACAAAGCCTGCTGCCACTCCTAAACCATTACATTCTTCCATAAAGTGGGAGGGGCTGTTTCTTGTGTGGGCTGTTTGCTTGTGGAGTTTTTTTTTTTTGTTCTGTGGGAACTTTTTCTCTTATGAGGAGATGTTTGTTTTTAAGAGCTGACAACATTACAAAGCACTTTCATTTCTGCCATAATTTCCTTTCCTGGATGACAACCTGCTATTGATATACACAATGAGAAACAGCCCTTTCTTTCTTTCTTCCTCCTTCTTCCTCTTCTTTTGTAAAGCTTTCCCAGCCATGCAAGGCACCTGTGAGTAGAGCAAAATGCTCTATTCCAACTCATTTTTCTTATGGAAGTCAGACAAGGGCACTGCTACAGCACTGATGTCTGACAAAAGCTCTTTAACATACCAGCAAAGATAATCATGTTTTGATATTTCTGTACTTAGAAAGCTGCTGACTCAGACTGTAATGATTTTTCTGTGATGGCACATGATGTAAATTGTCCTTGTTGACCCCAGATCACCATCATTTAAACATACCTGAAGTATGCAGCTGAGCCCATACACCACTGGCCGGTGCTGCGGGCACAGTAATAAGTCACTGAAAGGACTGGGAGGAGGATTCCCTGCAGCTGGCTGAGGGGTGGGAGTTGAAGGAAGAGCATTCCCTGTCTGGGCAGACAAGATGTGTGGTGGGTGCCCTCCAGCACCATCCAGCTGCATAGCAAGCCTGCGGGTGCAGAAGTAGGCCAGACGTCTGGACAGGTACGCAGACTGCACAAACTCTCCAGAGTACTGCAGGGAAGATGGAAGGAGGGGAAAACATCCTTGTCACAAGGAACATGAGATAAAACCCCGACCTTCCCGAAGTACTACAATGTGTGACACTGCCTTGAACAGGCAGTCCCTTTTTACAGAGAACTCCTTAGCATCATGGATCACCCACTGGCTACTAAGCATCAAAATAACCCTTGAAATGCTCTCTGGCAATGACTTCACATATAAAAATGTTCCCACACCCGGCCTTCCCAGAGCTTCAAAGGTTTTCCCAGAATCTGTTACAATAGAAAGAAAGTAAAAAGCGATTTCCATGTACTGCTGCACAATCAGAACTATCACAGCTGTGACACAGGCAGGGAAAACGTGTAGGGAAAAAGGGTAAATGAAAATAAAAACCAGAAGAGTGCAGGACTAAAAAGACATCCTTGCATGAGCTAAGAAGGATGCTCATATGGACACTCCCTGGAGTTCTTGGTGCAAAATAACTCATTATCCCCTTAGGCAATAGGAAGGGAATGGCCAAAGCAGAAGCCAGCACTCTCCTAAAGCAAGCTGAGTGTGTATTTCTCACCCGCAGTAGCAAAGGAAGGAGCATTTTCAGAAATTCATCTTCTCCTGACCGTATCTTCTCAAAGCACTCGAGGACCCATGTCAGGAATTCATGCCGGTCCAGCATGCCATCCTGCACAACAGATAAAAGCAGAGCAAATGGATTAAAGTTGAAGTAACCTCCAGTAAGGTAAGGAAGAGTAGCAGCAGCTTGCTTTCCAACCATGGAAATAACTCTGAGAGTTTTCACAGTTCTGTGCTACCCCTTGTCTAATACTGAGCTCAAAACTACATCTAGTCCTAGTGGCCTGCTCACAGAAAGAGAGCATTTTGCAGAAATAAATCACTTGGCGTCCACGCCCCTCACCCTCCGCTGCTATGCAGCCACCCAGGAGCCTCTGCCAGTCCCTCACCTGGAACATGAACATAGCCAGTTTCTCATTGTAGTCCCACTGCTTCAAGGCCTGGTCCACCTCTTGGGGCATTGGTCCCGATGGTGAACCACAGCCTTGCCCTGGGAGCTGTCTGTAGAACTCTGCAATTTTCTGAAGCTGCTCTGACAGGTACTTAGTGATGATCTGCGTCCATTCTGGAGGAAACAGGTTAGCAGTGAACACTGTAGCAAGCAGGACCAGGAAAGAACCACGATGGTACACAGCTAGAAACCCAAAAAAACCAGAACATAGCCAGGGGGACTCTTCTAGACCACAGCAATCTGGGAAAGGCCAGGATGCAAAGCATGTTGAATCCAGTAATGTTTAACGAAACTGGAAACACAGACGAGGAGTAACATACCAAATTTTCTGGGAAATGTACATACTTAGGAAGCAGCTAATCAGTCATCACTAAATTGCAACTTTACAGTCTCGGTAAGAAAAAACCAGGTTAGGCAGCAAAGGAGCTCAGTAGAACTTAACAGGGAGAAAGAAAAGTAAGACTCCCAGAAAGTATTTATAGCTGCTAAGAGTTATTTTTCAGTGAACTCTCACAGGCGGGCCTGTTGTTCAGACAGTTACTCACATCAGAACCCAAGGATTTATCAGCAGGAAACAAGTTTATATGGATTTCCAGGCTACCTCTTACAAATCAAGAGCAGGCTGAGGAGGAAATATCTGTGATGGACAAACACAGTGCTTCACACAGAGTGCTCACCAATGAAGGGATCAATGACATGACGCTTTTTCACCTTCGTTTCTGTGATGGCAGCATAATAGGCACAAGTCATTTTGATGAGCCATGCTGCTCTCATTACTGGAACAGTGTATTTTGCCAAATAACCAAAGACCTCTTCCTTCTTGCTAAAGATGGGCACCTGTAATGAAACGGAGAGGGAAAACTGAACCAAGCACTTCGAATATGAACTGAAGCAGCTAAAGCAGCTATTCCTGCTGCAGGTGTGAAAAAGGCAAAAAGGGAACAGAGCAACGGAGTACCTCTACCTCAAAAAAAACCTGCTGCCAAAATTCACCTGTGGTCGGAAAGCAACAGTATCAGAGCTGCATTTCAGTATAAGCAGTAACAAAACAAATTGGAAGAAGACAAAAAATGTAATTACATCACTGTAAATCCATGCCTGGATCCTGCACACATCCTGGAGGTTGTCCTCCAGAGAGCACATCAAGAGCTATGAAAGATACAGACTAAGGACTGAGTCAGTAACAGAGTATCTGCCATAAAAAGTGAAGACAGGACTTTTCACTGGGTATACAAAACACAGTGGTTTCAGAAGTCTTGTAATATCACCCATACTCAACAGATGACTGTGAGAAACAGGGAATTGAGCAGCAGAGTAGGCAGGAACTCATTAATCCAAGATTCAAAATTCAAGATACAACGTAGGGGGATGCCAGTGCAATCATCAGACTGTAGGACTATAAACCAGGAAGCAATAACACATCACAGGGAAACGTACAGCTTGGGGCTCATTTCCACACAATACTCTGGAGAGCAAAAGTATATCTGTTTTCCCAGAGGAATGAAAAAAATTCACAAACACCAGGCCCATTTGGCTGGTATCTTCAAGCCCCTGAACTACTGACAGTTAATTTACCTGCTGTTTCTTACATTCTTCCCAATTACTCAAAGTCAGACTACTTGGCTACTGACAGTTGCTCTTTCACATCCAAGTTCATGCAAATACATGGAGTTCTTGAAAGGTTCAAGCTTTCATCATGACCTCAGGAAACTGACAGCCAAAATGCATAAGAGGACAAAGTTTATAAAGAGTCAGATTCTGGGAAAATCTGGTTATTTGATTTTTCCCCCAGGAGTGACTCAGACCATTTTGCAACAGGGAGTGTTTTTCCACAGTGCATACCAGATTCACAAATACCTTATTTGTAGGCCTCCCCTGAGAGAGAGCCATCTCCCTTGCCATCAGGCCTGATAAAATGCCAAAGTAAGACCCTTATTTCATACTCTACAGAACTCACAGCTATAAGGGATAATCTACCCTAGACTCCAGGGCAAAGAAATACTGTAGCCTGGCCAAGACTAAGTGATAGCACATCTCACTGCAACAGAAGTCTGGGAAGCCATTTAGGTGATTATTTTAAAAAAAATTCTCACTATGACTTTAAAGTACTTGAAAAACCATCTACAACAGAAATGTCCTAATCCGAACAACAGACCAAAGGCAACTGTGGCAGCTCTTCTGATTTATTTTAAGGTTCGGTTGTTTTTCAGTCGTGTCCTACAAGCCAAAAGGCAAAGGTGAAGACACCTCCAAATAACAGAGAAGAGACCAGTTCCCTAAATGTGGATGACTACAGTCATGGCACTACAAATCCTGCATCCACTCTTCAAGTTGAAAGCTTCACAAGATGTATAGACAAGAAACTTCTCCAAACAGTAAAAATCTTCAGAAAACCTCCAGAAACAAGCCCAAATTAAGTTCTCTGCCCTGCCAGGCTGCCTCTCCTGTAACATACCTTCTTAGCAAGATGAGTGAGGGGTTTAGTTCCAGCCAGATCTGTGAACCAGTTGTTTATGGCACTCTGAGAACGTGCTGTCACCAGCCAAAAGTTATCCTTCTGATTGACCTGGGGTTTCCGTCTCCCTGTGTCAGGCAGGGTGTTGCACCGCAGCTTTTCTGCAATAATACTGCTAAAATTTGAGCTGATCTGGAGAAGAAGAAAAAAAAGGATTAACTGCTTTTCAGAGGTCAAAGACCTGATCAGTGTGCTCAAAATCTCATTTATCATTTCTACCAGAAGTGCCACCAGTATAAACTTTTCAAACTCAAAAAAACTGCCAATAACTCCTTTGTTATGCTTGCAGAGATGAATGTTTCTAGACAACTCATACAACAACCAAGCAGGTACTCAAGTTGAGGTGGACACAACCCTTTAAAAATACTTGTCAAACCAGACAGAAGACTTCTCAGACAGAAGTCAGCCAAGGAAAACAAATATCCTGTGCTTATTGATTGCCTTCCAACCCAGGTTTTAGTTGTTTTGTCAGGAAGTCAACATCTTGATTTCAGAGACTGGAAAAATGCAGTTGAAGCCTATTATATAACCCCATTTTTTAAACTTCCAGATGTTTCAAGAAATCATACTTTGGTTTTGGCCATCATGTACCCAAACCAATACGGGGACTTTCCCTCTCCTACTACCACAGCCTTCTGCTTTAACTGCAGAACAGGAGTCCTAGATGCTGGCTTAATGAAGACTGCAGACATAGACTTGCCCTAAAATGCACTAAGCCAGACAAGAACCGCTCTCTCAGAGATGGGACACAGTTTTAAACGAATCCTAAACTTTGATTCTACAGAAACGGAGAGTCAAGTCTGAAAAACACCCAACGAAAGGGAAAGATCTTCTAGTTCTCGACACAGGGAAGGGACTAATCCTAGGACTGTCCAGGATCCAGGAGCCTGCCCTGCCAAACCCGCCCCTCGACCGTCAGGACGTCTCTCACCTTCGCCGGATTGAAATTGACATTTTTGGCACTGCCGTGCTCGTCCCCAGAGACCGCCGGCTGGTTATTGAAGCCTTGCTTGACATTCAGCGCAGTCAGCTCATCCTGCGGGGGAAGGACGGTCAGCAGGGCCCGGCACGGCCCCTCCGCGCCCACGGCCGTAGCCTCTGCCCC
>JAHLSL010000175.1:3294694-3325303 GCA_025920805.1 Petroica traversi | reverse complement strand
CGGCCCCGGGTACCGGCCCCGGGCATCGCAGTAGGTACCTCGTCTTCCTCGAATGCCAGGGCATAGGGGCCGGGCGAGAGATGCCGCCGCGGCACCGTCTCCAGCTAACGTTACCGGAGGAGTCACCGGTACCGACGGAGCCGCGGTCTCGCCGGGCGAAAGAATGAGCCCCAACCAGGAGGGGAGCGCGGCGGGATCCGCCGGTCCCTGTCCTCTACATCCCAGGGCGTCTGGGCTCCTTCAGCCTCCTGCCTTCTTTAGGTGTTCACGGCTGCCGGCCGGGAGCGCTGGGACTCCGTTCCCCTGGCGGCTCCGGGAGGGGAGGGGGCGAGGTTGATGGTGGGTACACAGTCGAGGTGCCCGTTAGAGTTCAGGGGGCTTGGACACACGAAAATTCCCCTGGGGAGGGAGGCGATGCTCCCACAACCCGGGAGTGCGAGTGGATTGAGGGGAGGAGGAGGAGGGCTGTGTCCCTGGGGATGAGGAAGGTGGCCCTGGGGCCAATGCGAGAGGCTGGGGAGGCAGAACTGAGGGACTGTGGCAGGTGGTGCCGGTAGGAGACACCCTGGGCTGAGCTGGTGCCTTTGGGAGTGGGCAGGATAGCCTGGCCCAGTGCTGAGAGCCAAGGAGGTGGCTGTTCTGCACCTTCACCCTCTCCTTCCAAGACATATCTGCCTGGTTGCTTGATCCATCATCACCTGGACAAGCAGAGTGAGGAGAGCTGGCAGCACCAAAGACTAAGCCATGGTCTGGTTGCACAGCTCCTTACTGGGGACCACCTTTCCCCGGGGGGAGGCTCCTCCACCTCAGCCTTCCAGGAGGAGAATACCTGTGGCTGTAGCCCCTTGGGTATCCTCATGGCATCTCATTTCTCCAGGCAGAGGGACTTTGTAGGGGGCTTTTGCCAGTCCCTTCTGGCTTTCATCTTCTGTTAAACAGAGAAATGGATGCTTTTAATCTCTTTCCATTTTAATTTGAGTTTTGGGGTTTTGTCCGTGACTTTTACCAGAGGAAGTGAAGAGGACACTTCAAAATGTCATCAAATAAATCTGTTGACACCGGAGCAATGGTGTTTTCACCAGAAGTGCAGAATGGTGGAAAATAGCCTGAGCTGCTTCCTGCACTGTCTGTGTGGGTGCAACTGCTCTGCTGCCACACAGCTCATCCCTGTTCTGTCTGCCCCTCACCCCGGGGTGCTCTGCCACGCACCCTGTGGCTTTGGTGGTTTGCAGAAGTGCTTGCAGTTTTCTCGTATGCCACTGTTGTTGCCATGCTCCAGTCACCAGTCTGCGTGAGTGCACTGGAGACAGTGGGCAGTGGTGTCAACAGGGCCAGAATTTCTCAGGAGAGATTTCAGTTCAAGCCTGGGAGAAGAGATGCATCCTTTTCATCCAAGGGTGCTGCCTGGGCTCCCACATGTGAAGAGGAGGTGTGACTTTCTGTGTGACAAGGGTTAGCACCTGCTGTACCCGCACCTCGGGGTGGGCAGGCTGCAGGTGCAGGCCCTGCTGTCGGGTGGGAGTTGTGGCAACACAGTTGCTGGAGTACAGCAGCTCTCTGTGTGCCTTTCCAGCATCCCTGCCCTCTGTTCCTCTTGGCAGGGACTGGAGATGTGCTGGACTGGGCATTGCTGGGGGAGTCTGGGCCCCCCTTGCTGAGTTGCCCATCTGTGTTTTCTCAGGTGGGCACACCCAGTAACAGCTGTGCCCTGTGCTGCAGGACCCACTGCCATGATGTCTGCTTGGGCAACATGTGGGGAGCTCTTCTGTGTGCTCCTGATCACATGGAAGGTACCAGGGCATGGTTTGCCTCTTGGCTTGCCAGGGCAGGAGTCTGGGAGCCCCTCTGCTGTTTTCACAGCCCTCTCCTCTTGGTACTGGGCAGGAGGGCTCCCTGGTGGTGGTGAGGCAGATGGGCTGCTCCATTCTGGAATGTGTTTTGTGTCATGTTTCTTCTGATCCGGCCTTGAACCACTACAAGAAATATAATCCCTAGTTTGCCCTTTGTTTCCACTCACCACACAGTGCCTTCTCCCAGACTTGTGTGTCTTGTTACCTGTCCTCCTGGTACCTGTGGCACTGAGCAGTGCTCTGCCTGATAGCCATGAGTATCCCTCTGGCAGCACCAAGCTGGCAGATCTCTGCCCAGGCTTGGCTGGGGTGTGCTGCTGCAGCAGGGGGTGCTCTGGGGAGAGCTAAGCAGACCGTGTTTCCTGCAGGTAGTGAAGATGTCCAGCAGTGACTCCGAGTGCCCCCAGCTCCTCTTTGTGAAGGTGCTGGCGAGCCGCGGGCGGCTGGAGGCAGTGACCCAGCAGATGGGCTACCACCCACAGTACCTCGACAGCTTCCTCAAGACACAGCACTACCTGATGCACATGGATGGCCCCCTGCCCTTTGACTGCCGGCACTATATTGCCATCATGGTGAGCCCTGCTGGGATCTGCCACATGGGACAGGGGACTCTGCTCAGCCTTGTGAGGCTCTCCTCAACCTCCAGCAGACAGCCTATACCCAGGCTTCTCATCAGGGGCCAAAATCATGACGTCCTGGAGGCTGGGCGAGAGGTGGGCGTGGGATGCCTGTCCTGCTGGGGCAGTGCACGGATGCTGATGTTCTGCTCTTGCAGGCAGCTGCCCGGCACCAGTGCCGGTACTTGGTGAACCTGCACGTGCTGCAGTTCCTGCGGGCAGGGGGTGACCCCCAGTGGCTGCGCGGCCTTGAATTCATCCCCCCCCAAACTCCGCAACCTCAACGAGATCAACAAGATCCTGGCACACCGGCCATGGCTCATCACCAAGGAGCACATTGAGGTACTGGGAAGGGCTATCAGCCAGGGACCAGGATGGCAGTGGGGACAACGGCTTCCCCAGAGGCTGCCAGCACCCTGCCTGTGTTACATTGCTGGTCTGTCCATGTTCTACAGAAGCTGCTGAAGATCAGCGAGTGGAGCTGGTCGCTGGCCGAGCTGGTGCACGCCGTTGTCCTCCTGGCACACTGCCACGCACTCGCCAGCTTTGTCTTCGGCTGTGGCTGCGAGCAGGACGAGGGGCTGGGGGGGCCGAGGCTTGCTGAAGCCGTTGTCACTCGGGAACCAGTGCTTCTGCGAGGCCACCACCGGCAACAGCTGCAGCCAGGAGCTGCTGCGCATCAACCGCAAGCGGGTGAGCCCCCAAGGGTGGGTCTGCAGGGGATTGGGGGGGTGCTGCTGGGACCACTGCCCTCACCCCCAAGCTTGTGTCTGTGCAGTCCCTGGACTCCTGCATGGAGCTGGATTCCCTCCGGGACCGCATGCAGTGGATCCATGTGGAGACTGAGGGCAGGGACGAGATGAGGCTGCTGCAGCAGGACCGAGAGGAAGGTGAGGGGCAGGGAGCAGAGGTGGGTGTGCAGGGAGCCAGTTCATATGGCACACCTGGGTGTTTGTAGCTCCTCCATGCCATACATTTTCCATGATGTGTGTGTCAGAGGAGCTCATGGGATGCATGTGGGGCACAGCAAGGGCTGGCTTTTGATGCCTGATGTGGCTGGGAACAGGGCAGCTGAGCACTGTTCTGACTCGTCTGCAGGGCTCCCCCCCTCTTGCAGATACTGATGGGGAAGTCACCGGTGCCACCAACCTTGCATGCTACATGCAGGACCCTGACTTTGGATATCAGGACTTTGCCCGGCGCGACGAGGATCAGACGCAGGTATTCAGAGTCCAGGTAAGACTCCTGCTCTCTTGGTCGGCAGCAGCCCAAGCTGCTGCCTTCTCCACTCCTCTCCTCTCCTCTCCTCTCCTCTCTCATGGGCAGTAAATAGTGGCAGAGTTGCCCATGCAGACTGGCCCTGCCCCACTGGGGTAGAGAAGAGGGAGGCGACTTCTGTCCCTAAGAGTTAATGATTTTTTCCACATGGCCCTCATGGAAGCAAGGGTCAATATCATTGAAGAGCTGCCTGATAAGGGATGTTGTGGTTTGGGCAGAGCCACCTCCAGAGCACATTCACTGAATTCTGCTGCTTCCCCAGGTCTCCAGCCCTTCTTCCTAAGAACATGCTCCAAGCTCCTTTTTGCAGTTGCAAAATCCTCTTGCTGTGCTCAACAGGATTACTCCTGGGAAGACCATGGCTTCTCACTGGTCAACCGGCTCTACTCTGACATTGGGCATCTCCTGGATGAGAAGTTCAGGATGGTGGATGGTCTGCAAAGCAGTGCCATGGCCAAGCGGCAGGGCTGTGAACCCTCTGTTTTCAAGCGGGGCATCTGGAACTATATCCACTGCATGTTTGGCATTAGGTAGGGAATCCAGTCTCGGGGAGAAAACTGAGCTGACCCAGGCGGGAGGAGGGTAGGGCACTCGGTCTGGCATGCAGATGAGCATGGAGAAGAGACAGAGGTTAATCAGCTGCCTGGATGTTGGGACAGGCAGGGAAGAGATACTGAACTACTCTGGCCAGGGCAGGGGGGCTTTGGGAACAGGATTTCAGTGTCTGGTGGCTGTTGCCATATGTCCCCCTGCCCTTTGGCTGTGCCACGCCCCAGGCAGACCACAAGTGATGTGCTGGCTGTGACTCTCCCCTATGCTCCCCCCCAGGTACGATGATTATGACTATGCAGAAGTGAATCAGCTCCTGGAGAGAATGCTCAAAGTTTACATTAAAACTGTAACCTGCTACCCAGAGAAGACAAACTCAGAAATGTTTGACAGGTTCTGGAAGCAGTTCAAGCACAGTGAAAAGGTGGGATAGCCAGCCGTTGGCTCTGACTGGCTGCAGTGGGGTTGGGAGCAGGCAGGGGCTGCAAGCTGGGGTGCTTTGAGAGGTGTATGGGAGATCTTTGAGCCACCAAACCAGACTGAGGCAGGTGGGGGTGAATGGAAACTGGCTGTTTGTAAGGAGTTGGATTTAGTGTGGCATGGGGCTGCCCAGTGTGATGACACCAGGGGCACCAGCAGTACAGGCATTTCCAATGTCATTACCCCAGTGGTGCTTCCTGGTGAGCCCTCTGTCAAGCTCTAACTCACAGGAGCGCTGCTGTGGGTGTCAGGGACTGTACTGCTGCCAGCCTGGAATGCTGGTGCCAAGTATGCAGGGGACTCCCTGGCACCCAGCTCTGGGAAGCAGACACAGCCTACAGGACTGAGAGGAGGGGGAAAGCAGAGCTGCCTGAGCTGGAAAAATTGGTGGCATTTTGATGACAAAAGACTTGCTTGCTCAGGTGGGCAGTTGTTTGCACTGCTGAGCACAGCACACTTCAGCTGCCTGAGCCTCTTTTGCTGTTCCCCCAGGTCCACGTGAACCTCCTCATCCTGGAAGCCCGGATGCAGGCAGAGCTGCTGTATGCGTTGCAGGCCATCACCCAGTACATGATCTCCTAGATGGTGGGAGCTGCGCTGCGGCAGGGCTGGGCAGCCTCCTCTCTCCCTGGACTCGTGTGGGACCCGTCATGCTGGGAGGGATTTCCCGACGGCGAGGGATTTCTTGATTTAGTTTACTTAACTGTCTTGTTCCTTTTTGTTGGTTCCCCACCCCCGCCTTGTGGGGGTCACTGAGTGGCCCTGTTACGTGCAATTACCAAACTGTGAGGCAAGTCCGTGCTGCTGAGATGCTGGAGACTTGAATAGGTCCAAGGAGGACTGCCAAAAACATGGGGGGAGAGGGAAGTGGGAGGGGACTGGGGCCAGATTTGAGGGGTGCTCCTTGCCTGGGTGCTGTGGGAGCCTCAGTGGCAAAGGGAGGGCAGAGGGGACAACTGGCTTCCTTCCCTGTGCTGCAGTGGCTGCTCTGCTTGCAAAGCCACCCTTGGGCACCTGTCCTCATTGGGGTGGTGTCTCTGACTTGGGAACAGTGCAGGCAGCGTGTGGGTGTGTTGCAATGTTCTGAGTTGCAGGGTTAGGCAGCAAGAAGCACTGGCTCCTAGCAAGGGCCCTTCCCTGGCCCAGGACAGCAAGGGGATGCACTTGCTGCCTACATGTCATGTCCTTTAGGTCTATGTGCCAAACCCTTCTGGGATGGACAAGAGACGGCCCAGCAAACTCCAAAACTGTGAAGCTCTTGCTGGCAGAGCATCCCTGTGCTTTGCTTTTTCCAGCAGCAGGGTGAGAAGGTCTTTGACAGTGTTCAGGCACTGGAGATTTCTGCAGGAGACTTTGGCAGTCCTGTGCCCCTCCTCTGCTTCCCATCAGCAGAGAGGCAGTAGGAACAAGGGAAGCTTATTAATGTGTTTGAGCTAATGTGGTTTGTATCTGCTTACCACCATGAGAGCGCTGTGGTCCTGTGCGCAGTCACTTGTTTAACTGCATGGTGGAGGAGCCTGTGGTCAGCACAGGTAAGCTACAGAAAGCTTCTCCTTGAATGTGGGTTGGGAGGCACTCCTGGGACTGCCCCAGTTGAACAGAGGCAGCCTGCCCAGCAGCCTTGCCCTCTGCCTGGGGGACAGAAGCTACACCACCATTCCCCCCCATCTCCCTGGGCTGCTCCCTGCCCGTGCCACAACCCCTGGCTGGAGACATACAAGGGCACCAGTGCAGGCTCTAGAGAGCAGCCAAAAAAGGGGAATGAAGCCACCCGTTTTAAGTGGGAGCCTGAAGCAAGGGCAGCTGTCGAGTCAGCCAGCACACGCTGCTTCAGTCAGCCTGTTTACTGCGTAAATGTATGGGGAGAAAACCTTGTGTATGGAAGCTACAGAAAAAAGCCTATTTTTGCTATAAATATATTATGTTTGACATGGATGTGTGCTTTATTGCTGCCAGATGTTGGGAAGGGGATCCAAAATTGTGAGGCTGCTCTGAAGGCAGGACAGCAATGCCTGACTGACCACAGCCCTGAGATGGCCCGAGTGTCAGAAAATCCCAGCATTCTCAGCTGTGCTGGGGTCATGCACTGACAGCTCTGGTCCATGGCCAGCAGATGCTACACCTATCCTCAGCTCAGCCATGTCCTCTTGCCATGCTCAGCTAAGCAACTGCAGCAGCATTGCGTGTTTGATAGGAGAAGAGGGAAATTTTTCAAGGTGCTTTGGTGCTCCAGCAAGGAGGAGTAAGTGTGCCAAAGGAAGGAGCTGGCTGGTACCTGGTCACAGGTGGCCAAAGTGTGGGTGCTGCTTCTGCAGCTGAGGAAGAAGCATTTTGCCCACACTCCCAAGCAGATGCTCAGTGAGCAAGGCCAGGAACCAGGACCAACTCTTTCCAGATCCGTACTGCTTGTGCTTTCCCTCTGCTGGGGCTAGGCAAGCTTGTACTGGGCCAAGCTGGTGCCTGGGCAGTAAAATGACAGAACAACTGGTGCTGGGCAGTACCAGCTGAGTCAGTACTGGTGCTGGAACAGTGATACCAGTGGAAGGATGACTGGTGCTGGGACAGCTGCCACCAGGCTGGACAGTGCTGGGACTGACTGCTATACTATCACTTAGCCCCAGCAAGGGCTGGGCAGGGATCAGACAGCTGGGTGTACTGCTTGCTGTCAGGGGTAGCACTGGTTAACCACAGCAGCTTAGCTGCCTTCCAGCCAGCTTGCCAGTCTGTCCCTGCCACAGCAGCTCTATCCCCTGCAGGGCTGGGATGAGCCACAGCAGCCAGCTCCCCACAGGGCTCATTGCTCCCAAAGCCAGCAGTGCCCTGCAGTGCTGGGCAGCCTGGGACTGGCACCGAACCTACTGCCAGCAGCAGCATCTGCATCTCCCACTACTACCTGGTGCTGAAAGGGGACAAGGCAGAGACAGCATGGCACTGTCTGGGGGTGAGGGGCTGCCTGAGCCAGATGATGTGAGGCTGGCTCCCGTTGACCTCATCTCTACACCTGCACTAAGGGCTGGCCTTGCAGGGGCTGGGGCAGCTGCCACACACTCTGGCTCGCGGGCAAACACCAGTCACATCAGTAAGATGAAAGGCTCCATGCTCTCTCAACCCTGACCAGAAACAAACAGAGCTGCTGGCAAGGACAGGAAAGTCTGCAGGCAGTCATACACAGCACAGCACAAGTATGGCAATTTCAGTGCTTGGATCCCTGTCCCAGTGCCCCCTGCATCCTTCATGTGCTTGGGCCAGGATATTCTTCCCTATTGCTCTGTGACTGGAAGAACTGCCAGAGTACTGAGTACCTCACCTCTGCAGGAACCTTCCAGGATATCCTGCACGTGGGAGCTGGGACACTGACTGAACCAGGGATTACCAAAGGGAGGATGCAGGCACATGCCCAAAGCAGTAACTGAGTTTCCTGCAAAGCCTGTAGCAGAAAGAAGTGCTGGCAGGTACAGCCAGGACTGCTTTTGTAACAGCTGAGCCATTCCCAAGCTGCACGGTGGGAGGAATGGTGTGTCCTAGCCCATGGACAACTCCAAGTCACACTGCAGCAATGGTACTGCCATAGCTCCTACAACCCACCCATTCAAAGTCAGGCCTCTGGCTGCTGCTTTTACCACAGCCATGAAGGGGAAATAATAGCACAAAGGAGCTGGGGTCAGCTCAGGAGAAGGCAGCGTGTACCCACCATCTCCCTGTGCCCCAGCCCTCCTTCCTCCCATACCAGAACCACCACAAAGGACACATGCAGTAGGGCAGCAGCCTTCCCTGCTGTGCTTCCACACGTGGGCCCATCACTGGTGGCACACAGGTGTTCATCAAGCCACAGGAGCTGAAGGCAAAGCAGGACTCTGGCCAGAAACACAGCTGAGCAGAAAAGCTGTTTTTGCCCCGGCTTCATGCATTGCTGCTCTGCAGGCAACTACTCCGTAGGTGAAAATACTTATGGTGACAACTTGGGAGAGTGCAAATATGATGTACTGAACCCACAGAATACAGCAGAACCCTTGGTGACTACTGAAGACAGTATCACACTCATCAAAAGCAACCCTGAGCCAAGGCATTCAGGTCCCATTTTGTTCTCCTTGGCAATACTTAAATGGCACAGGCCAATTCTCAAATAGGTATAAGAAGTGTTATTGGCTACTGGGCAAATACATGGTCCCCTGTTGTGCAGCAAGTTTTGAACACATCCACTTTGATCCAACCAGCTGCAAAATCTTCAGCATTTTGTGTCTCCAACAGCACTCATCATTATGTGCCTACAAGAAACCCTAAGTACCCAAGGAACAGCTCTCCTAAGGATCTCCTCCTAATTCCCCATTTTTATAAATTAGTTTAAATCTTGAAGCAGGACCCTTAAGAGCCCCTGAGAGTTACTTAGTTATTTGTTTAAATTTTAGTGAAGAATAGAATTCAAAAATAATATATTGAGTATCCAAAGCATTGAATGAAAATTTTCTGGCTGTACACATATTGTGCAATTTCACAAATTAGTCTTTACCTTCAGCAGTGTTAGAGCATCCCCAGCTTGCTTACCATGTGTCTAACCAGGCCAGTGGAATCATAGTCTACACTCCTTGTTTCTCTCTCATCTCACCTGCCACCACTGCTGCTGACACACAAAGCTATTTGAATGTAGCTATACAAAATAGAGTCACCTTCGGCACTCAGGTTTAGAAAGGCAAGGAATGAAGGGGCCAAAACAACTCTAGACTGGTCCTGCAGGATTTTAAAATCCCCAGGGCCAGTTTTAGGGCTTGGCGCCCCATGGATCCCCATGCCTTGCCAGCAAGTTGTAACAAGGGGCTCTACACACTCCAGAGCTTGCCAGAGACTCTTTGGGTGGTCACACTGCAACCCTTCTGCCTCTGGCCAACTAAGGGGCATTCCACTGAGCCCTAGCATGTGAGGATGGCAGAGGAAAGAAGACAAGGGCAAGGAAAAATAGCTGACCCTTGCCATGAGAACAGAACAAACTGGATGAGACACAGAGCAGAGGATTACAGGTTTTTATTTTTCAAACATTCCCCCCTAGTCTAGCACATTCTACAGTCTTGCTAGCACAGATGGTAACAAAGCCTGTAATGGTTCAGAAGTTACACTGCTACAGAGAGCAAACAAAAGCAGAGGTTTATTTTCTAAAAAAAAAAATTATTGTGAGAAATGGGTGGAAGAATGCACAGGGGATGCGGTGGCAGCTATGTCAGGTAATGGTGCCTGCCCTGTGTGCAGCAGACATCTGTGCTAGCAATGCAGAAACCTTTCCTGGGATCACACCAGGTGAAGACTCCACTGTGCTGAAGTATCATTTCACAGACCCACCCCCCCCTGCCATATGCAGGCGGCTCCTTTCAGGAGAAGTAACTTATCTTCTATGTAGCCAAACCTCTCAAGACACCCTGGGGTACCCCACACCACCAGTGCCACACCACTGCCCTTCTGAAAAGCAACCAGGGCTCTGCTTTTATGTCCCAGAACATCCCCTTCTACCACACAACATAACATTGCCTCAGCCAAAGAACCATAAATGCAACACTGTCAGCTCTAACACCTTCAGCTTCTGCTGCCTCTTCTCCCTGCTTTATACCACAGTATTAGGAGTGATTTTAATTCCATCAGATACTGCTTTCCATCAGCTACAGACATGACAGGGTGCAGGGAAAGACATAAAGGCTTAGTGAAGAGAGGGGATCCCTTTCTTGAAGGCCAAGCAAGTGAGGTGAAGGGTTACCACATGCTCCAAGCTTTCACACGGACAGATATTTCAGGCTTCAGAAGTCACCTCTTGCTTGCTTTTCCCCACATTAATTACAACATGTTTTTCATTAGACATGCAACTGAGGCAAGCCCTAAGCTATTCCCTGTGCCTGCTCATGTCCTAAAGTTGATTGATTTGCTTGTTTTTTGTTTGTTTTTTTTAAATAATGGATCCAAATTTTCACTTTTTGGGGACAGTCCAGGACACCACTCCCAAGGCACTCCTACCCATGGCACCAGACACAGGTTACTCAATCCTGGAGCAAGGCTAGCCTTAAAGCATTTGAGTGTGGCTATAAATAAGCAACTAAGTAAAAAAATTAACAAATTATCTACATAAAAGCTTTCTAGGCATTTCCTTTGGAAAAGCTGATTAGTGCTACTTGCTTCTATTATGACTCTTGTTTATGAATACAACCAGGCTCTGGAATGCTTCATTCCTCTCATCAGGATGATCTGAATGCTGTTTTTAAAGCAGCACAGGATAGGGATGACATGTTTCTAGACACACCAGCAAGGAAAATTCAGGGCTCCAAGAAGCTTTCAATTTTCCAAACTCTCACATGAAGCTGGAAGTATATGCTTGGAAGTAAAATAGCCTGAAATTATAAAGAAAGTTCAAGCAATTTCCTAAAACCAAGTGTAAATAAAAGCAACAAGTCTGCCTCCTAATTACCTGAATCCTTTGTGGCCCTGAGCTGCATGGTGGCTTCAGTGGTGTGTAAGATGGCATTTGATCCTCTGAAGATAGAGAAGCTTTGTTGCCTGAGCTCAATGAGGACAAGGAACACAGCATAAAGTAATGCTTCATGCCATGAGTCCCCTGCCCATTCCCCTCAGGCACCTATCCACGAGCATCACTCCTGTGCCATTGGCCCCTTCCCTTCTCACTCCACTCACAGCTGCTCTCAAAATCCCAGCCTAGTCCCAGGCTAGAGCAAAAACTAGCCCAAAGGATGGGGGCCTGCAGTGCTAATGCAGCATGAAGAGCCACCAGGACATTATCTGGGCTCCAGCAGCAGCAAGTAGCAAATGATTTGGGCAAGAATACAAAATATTGGACAAGTATTGAGCAACCCCCTGCCAGGTACAGCCTTTCCACAAGCAGTAGTTTAGCAACTTCAGAGTCTCCTGTATCCTATGAGGAAGTATCTCAGGCTAAAAATACCTCAAGGTTTATGAAAATGAAGTGTCTGTAGAACTCCCAAATTCTCTGCACCCCTGCCCTCTGTGCCCACAATACAAGCTATCCTGCCAAACATACAAAAAAGATGGTAAGTTGCTTGCTTGAGCCTGCAACTTTACATTCATGGTTTATTGAGCACTCCATGAGTCTTCTGAACACCATTCTCAGCACTAGTGCACTCTCAAGCTTCTTCAACCACTGACAGCTCCTGCTCTGTTGAGGAGACAGAAAGCACCTGTACAGACTGCTGCAAGGCAGAAATGTCACTGCCAGGAACCTGGTACAGCAGGACTCCAGCCAGAGGTGCTCCCACCTCCAGAAGTATGGCCTGGGAATATGGAAGAAAAATAGGTATGTGCTCTATTCCTTACTCAAAGGACAAGGTCTTTTCTGAACTCACACTGAAGAGCACTAACCATGATGAGCCCTGGTGCTGCACCTCCTTCAGCAGGAACAGGTCAAGGACACGAACCAGCTGAGATTATGTCAGACCTTCCTTGGGCGCTACCTGAGTGCTCAGGGCCAGGCTCTCTGCAGGCAGAGATCAGGCCAGCTTCCAGGTGCTGTCACAGTTAGGGGACACTGTGTAACACCCTGAAGGCAACACCTCTTTCCCACAGACCAACCCAGCCAGAAACAGCTCACCACAGATTTCTGGTCTGAAGCACAGGTTACCAATGCTTTCTTTTCTATTGCTTTGGGTTCTGTTGTCATGGGAAATGAGCCAGACTCACATTTAACATGACCACACATATTGGTGTCTTGTCCTCTGATACCTGGCTGTGAATCATAGGCCATCCAACTTGCTCTGTACATTACTGGATCAAGTTCCCTTCAGGACCCAAGCTAACAAGATAGCATATTATGTGCCAAATAACATAAATCTTTCCAGTCTGCACACTGCAGCTCAGAATGGCTGATTCTTATGTGTAGCACATGCCATCAGTGTTGTGGAAAGAGTATCTATCCACTTGAGTAATAACTAACCCCAGTGAGAATGTTCACCCATGCCTCAAGTCTGCAAACCTTGGGACCTCAGCTTAGGAGCTGCCTTTTTGTTTATTTGTTACAATGAGGTGTGGCCAGACATGTAGATTGTGGTAAATCTAAAACATCACTGGGAGGCCTACTATGAAGGCAGCCTTCAAAACAAAGGTTATCAAACTATTCAAAGGCTTTGATGGCAGAGCATGCTGCAGATATGACTTTTGAAGAATCCTTGTTGGAGGTAACCGGGCCATCACTCCTGTTCCAATCTCCACTCAAATAAAAATGAAAACAGAGCAGACAAGTTGGTAAAAGAGTATGGCCCATTGCACTGCATGATACAAACTTTCTGAACTGAAGCAACCTTCAAAAAGGACTGGAGAGTCTTTCTGCCAGACCAAGCCTATGAAAACATCCTGAAAGCACCATGTCTCCCACAGATCCTGCCACTGCAAACACCAGAATGGTGACAGGAACATGCCACTAATGCACCGAATTTATCTTTTGACCCCTAACTTCTGTCTTGTGAGAATACAGAGACAGCATGATCCCAGGTGGACCCCTGAGGGTCAGCCTACAGGCTTCAAGTTCCCCAGCAGTAGCAGAAGCTTCAGCAAGAAAACAAAAACCCTCAGAAACCAGAAAAGTGAGCTACCAAATACAACTGATCATGCCCTTCATAAGGGCTGCAAAGAGTGTCAGCAGATCTAGCATGATCCAGTCTACACCACCTCCTTAGCAGACTAGGGAATCTGTCCTGTGGATCAGCTACTTACAGGATTAGCTGAGAACCAGCGCTGTTAATGATTAGCATTCCCTCCATTGTGCTCTTGACTTGGCAGGAGTACCCAGCCTGAGCAGCTGTGGCTGAATGCCCTGCCAGGCACCTTCCCTCCGCCTCTTCTGGGGAGAGCAGCCATTTCCCAGTTACACTGCAGTGTCCTTCCCACTTTCCCAACAACATTTTCAGCTTCTTGGCCCAAAATGCCTTAGGCCTGCCCCCTCCCATACTGTAGTGTTATCTGCTATGAAAGGGTCAGATGCAGCAAATGTGTTTTGTTTCTTTTTATCCAATAATCTCGTTTTTCAATTAAAATATATAATATATATATTTAAAAATGTTTAGAAAAGCTTCTATGTAATTTGCACCTACTTTTACATATAGATTACAATAATGTACAACTCTTCCCCACAGTGGTTTGAAACCACGGGGACCTGCAAATTCCTTCTCCTCAATCATATACATCATCAAACGTCAAATGTGTTTGCTCCTAATACAGCTCTGAAAAAGAGTCTGTCACTGTTGCCTTCTCAGACGGAGATATGCATAATAGGGACACACATTACATTGGCTTCATATTCACTGTAGAAAGTTCCCAGATTAGTAAAAAAATATTTCATCTATAGAAAATGCCCTTCTGAAAAGCAACCAGGGCTCTGTTAAGGCCACACCCAGGCTTTCCATTTTGCTGCTGTAGCAAGACAGATCAAAAACAACCCCCTAAGAATGTTTTTATGTCCCAGAAAGCAGCTACTAGCACCTGTGCTTATTTTACAGCAGCCTGGTGTATCAGGAAAGTGCTGAGAACAGCATAGGGACTTCTCAAAACATGCTTCTGATTCAATGGGGCTCAGTTGGCACAGTGAAAAACTCAGTGTCCTCCTGTTCCACCCAGGGGGACAACAGGAAGCCTTCCATACCACAACAACCACCCTTCCCTGCAGAACGATGATGGATGCTCCAATGATGGGCACACTGAAACCAAACCCTGAAACAGCACACCCTTTTCCCACAGGGCTTCTACCAACAAGCTCCCACCAATTCCTCTGTGAGTCTGTGGGACACCAAGTGCACATCTGGTGGCTTAATCAGGAAGTCCAACTACTTTGCTCCATGAGGCAAGCCAAGCGAGAGCAGAGCCAGCCCTCCACCAGTCCGAGGCACTGGGAGACTTTCTGCCATAGCAGAGAGAGGACAGCCAGTGAGAGATTCCTCCAGCAAACCCAACTCATCACACAGGAAAACACTAGTGCCTGGCACAGTCTTCTGGCCAAGGTTTTTACCAGGGCTCCTCTTTGGACATGGGTGTCTCCAGATGGTCCAAGGCAGGGTCAGGTTTGTAGGAAGAGCCATGGCACATAACAGGATTATTATTTTTAAACTCTTCCTGTTGCAGCCAGATGCAGGTTGCCCCTTCTTCCCAGATGGGCAGCCCCTTCTGCCCAAGGCATGACATCCAGGGAAACTGAATCCAACATGCTCCATTCTCTTCTCTGCTGGGGTGGGAAGTGAAGTCAGAACCCAATATTCAAAACCTGAAGGACACTAGGAAGAAGAAGAAAAATAGAGTGACTGGTTAGAACTCCACTTCAGTGGGAATCCTGGATGCATAGATAAGGAGTTAATTACTATCAATCTGCCCCTACAGAACAAACAGACCACAACAGATCTTGATCAACAGAGAGCCCAGCTCCAAGCTTCAGAGTATGACTGAGACAAAAAGACAGAAAGGTCAAAAGTATGCACACTCCTCCTGTAAGCTGACAACACCAACAAGGCTTTGCAAGATAAGGAAGTTCAAAGAAGGACTTGGCTAACACCGGAGGCATTGCAGGACAGCAGCAAGGAAGAGGAAAATTACTCTTCACCTTAAACAACCACAAGTATCAATTTAGGAAAAAGACTGAGACAGATACTTTTAGAGATCACACACAAACTGTTTATGCTCACCCTCTTAAAGAAATCCTGTCTCTACCTTCCAAATAATTAAACATTTCTAGAATCTCAATCCCCCAGACAACTAAAGATCTCTTCTCAGGTCTTCTGCTTCACCTCAATAAAGTTGTCACAATTCGTTCAAATAAACCTTGGAATAAGTCTAAGCAGACTCAGAACACGGACATAACACCACCACTGTAGGTCTACGATCCACTTTGAAAGGCAAAACAGCAAGATAAATGTAGAGCATCCCATCAGCTGCATTCAGTAACAGTGAACATGAAATAAACTTATGAAAAGGAAAAAAAAAACACAAGAGGGAGTCAGCCCTGAACAAGAAAAGACAGTTAAAACAGAAGCCAAAGCAACAGGCTGTTTTGCAAATTCTAAGTTTATGAGGGTTTTATTTATTTATATTCTGTCAGACAAAAATCCAATGTTTGGAGCAAATGGAATTAGAGCAAGAAAAGCATGAATCCAGACCAAACTGGGCAAGGGATAAATAATTCTCCAGACTCTGAAGCTATAGGGAGTCTAACTGAACAACTTACAATAATTCAGTAATATCCATCAAAAGAGTGGATGGATTTTACACTCACCAACGAGACACAAACTACAGCACTTTACAAAAAAGGCAATTCTATTTCTATGCTGACTGTCTTCCTCTGTGTCTAATAGCTCAGTTTGTGGGTGCTGCATCGCTGCTGGGCAGAGACAGTTTCAATGTTTGATCTCTAATCTCCATGCAAAGAAACACAGGCAGAGTTCAAATAGACTCCTGGTGAAGCTGAGGACAAGCTCCTAGGCATTTAACTTGCAAGAACAGGATAAAATCATGGGAGCTTTGAGCACCAAGGGTAAAACCAACTAGCTCATATCTTCCTAAGTACTGCAGATAAGACTAAGTACTCTTTCCTAAAGATCTCCTCTTGTCTACAAAGAGAAATATTTCCCAGTTCACTTTTTCTTCTGGCTGTTCAAATCAGAATGTGATCACTGTGATTAACTAATAAACAGCTTTTGCTCAGCATTATACCCGTAAGTGACCCAGAAGCCTAAGAGTTAAGCCCACAGGAAGTACTCAGGACAGCTTTAAGTTCGTGATCACTTAAGAACAGCTTTTGCCAATGTGAATTTAACATGGAGAACAATGTAATAATAGAAAGGATATGAAAGGAAGAAGGCCTGCCACCCCAGAGCAATATATAGCTTTCCCCAAACAGTGATTTCCAAACAAGGACCCCAGGAAACTCACTGCAGTAAGGGAAAACTGACAGTCTTGAGCTCTTCACAGACATTGATGTCTGCAGCTCACTTGGTTTTGTAACTCACTAATTTGAAAAGACATTCTGCCTTTTTTTCCCAGGAACACTCCTACTTCTCTCCACATG
Organism: Petroica traversi; assembly: GCA_025920805.1. Classification (NCBI taxonomy): domain Eukaryota; kingdom Metazoa; phylum Chordata; class Aves; order Passeriformes; family Petroicidae; genus Petroica; species Petroica traversi. The sequence goes on along the minus strand of JAHLSL010000175.1, from coordinate 3,308,483 downwards.
TGCCCTGCTCCCCCTTTGCTTGAAACCTGATTCACCTGTCTGTTCTGGGCAGTCTTTTTCACAATACTTGCTCTCCTTTGGGAAAAAGGCTCCCTCTCATCCCCCTCCATGGACTCCAGCATATAGGCAAAAGAGAAAAGCTTTGCAAAGTTCAGAAAAGATAAACATAATCTAAGGACAGAATAAAAGGCTTGAAGCAAAGCACACTGACAGGGTGTGGCCTCTCCTCCTGGGGCAGCACTGCTGTGACCAGAGAACTGAGAGGCACGTGGGAGCTAGGCTTTCTGCTCAAACACAATAGTGATTCAGAACTTGTTCCTCATCCACTCCTTCATGTCCGGCACCTTTCCCAGAAAGTATCACCTCAACTTCATGCGTGCAACAAAGCAAATCGAGGTGTTTTCACATCACTAGCTCCTCAGTTTTGATTAAGCAATTCACACAGAATATAGAATGAAAAAAGGACATAACCATGCCTTTAAGAGCTCCTGTTCTTCCTCTTAAGCACTACATTATATCCATGTCTTCAGCAGACCCTAACCTTTGATAAATATTTCCTCAGCTTCTCTGCTTCACACTCTTAAAAAAATAATCTATACCTGGTGTGCTGTAAAAAGTCTCGTCTACGTGGCCCAGGAGTGCAGGACAGATTGCATATGTTATGGAAACACTTCTGTGAAAAATGTTTCATTGCTGAAAAGTCCACAAATATAATGGCCTGCCCTAGCATGACATAAAAACAAAACAACAAAACCCCTAACAAACAAACAAAACCCACAATACAAAAGCTCAGAACAATATCCAGCTGAAACACTGCTCGAAAAGCCACAGCCTCTGTCACCAACTTGCACAGTCCTAACACAGAAGGATACCATTTGGTTTCATCATCTAAATTTGTCTTTGAAATGGAAACGGAGTTTCTGTATTTCACCTGAAGATATTCAATTTAAGATACTCAGTAATTCAGCAAATGTACAGTTAACAAATACACATTACTATAAAAAGTCCCACAAGAATACAGAGAAGCTTGACTGATCCTCCTCTCTCTACAATAAAGAGATCTGTCAGGTACAGACAGAAGAACACTACCAAAAACCAAAATCCTAAGCAGTGGGTTTTCCAAGATGACTTGGAATAAGAGGGAGTTAAATTGTGTTTAAAACATCAATATATAGTGGTGCATCAATATGTTCACACGGTTTAAGTAACACCAGCTCAAAGGACAGCATCTTACTCTGTCTAGTGAAAGACACTTGTCGAGAATGGCTGCACTGACAGAGGTCACCTAGTCCAAACCACCTCGAAGTTACTCAGGTGCCTAGGAATGGGTATTAAAGTCAAGTACATGACAATTTCTGTCTCCATGATTTTGAAGCTCAAGGGCTTCCCACCACTGAAGCAGAATCTGCAATTTACCCTTACTTCTGTGGCTCAGCTGGACAGTACTAGCAGTTGAATTTGCAACACTAACAAATACTGTATCTGCCTCCTAAAAAGGAAATATTCTGGCAAGACTTCCACTTTCCAACCAACATCCAGCCTATATTCCAGTCTGTCCATTTTCCATGAGCTAAAAGTGTGAAGCAGGCCTTCAGCTCTAGTTTCCTAATTCTTCTACTGCTTCTTGTTTAAGTATTTCAAATCAGGGTGTCACACCCTCAAAAAAGAAGATATATTTAAAGTCTTGTTGTCATATACACTATTTGCCAAACTGACTCTATTTGTACAAATAAGACAAATTGCTGAAGAAGAAGCTTTGTTGTGCATGGGATAGCACTAACACATCCTTTTTTCTTCCATCTCCATCCACACTGCAGACTCCTGTTTCCCATTCTAATGATAGGATGCAATTCAGTAGTTAATGCTGGTGAACCAGCTTACCTGACTTTACAAACACTATTCCAGGTAAGGGTAGGGCAGAAGGTGTGATAACAGTGACGGTGTCCTGCTACACATAGACCAATGCAGACAGTCATGACATGGACATGCTTTGCCACCACACATACTAGAGAATTCTTCAAGAATAATAATAACCTGGATAGAAACACAGCATGTGCTTGGTTCAGTTCAACCATTCCGTACATATTGGTGGATGTCTTTATTTATGGAATCAGCACATGCTCTCATATCCACTGTAGAGCTGTAGGCACTGCCTGATGCCCTGTGATGGAGTCATCTTGGGTGACAGGAGACAACAAGAGTTTCATTCAGGTTGCTGTTCTATTTCATAAAGGAGTTGACTACCTGGTAAGTTAAACCCACCTACCTTTACACAGCTTTTTCTCCTCCTAAAAAGGAAACATGACTCTTCCAAAAGCTTTTTACTATGCTTTCAAAGAGGTTCTTTTAACTGCTGCAGAGTTGGGCACAGGAACCATTCTAGACAGGGCTGTTTCCACAGCCGGGTTGTAGCATTTTACACAACTACACCTACCTTTTTGTGCTCCTGAAGTTAACTTGGAACCCAGGTATGGTTGGAGGCCTGTGAGGTGCTGGGATAGCTGGGAGTAGGCAGAATAGGTTCAAAATTAAAGTCCAGTCCTCCATCCATGAGTTCACTGTTGATTATGTAATCCATATCACATTCAAGGTTCTCCATATACATGTCAATGTCCAGGTCAGTGGGCAGCCTGTCCTGGTTCAATCCCAAGGGAGCAGGGCTAGCAGATGAAAGGAGCACTGGACTGCCCAGCTGGACTGACTGGGCAGTTGTTGCAGAAACTGGAGCCTTCAGACTGGTGATGCTGGCAGTGCTTTGAGGGGATGTCACTATGGGAAGCGTTGATGGCAAAACACTGGCACCAACTGGTTCTGCCTGCTGCTCTGCAGGCTTTCCTCGTGGATTGCCTGAGCTCATCTTACTCTGGGCAGCTTGTCCACCCAGAAGCAGAAGAGTTCGGCTGCTCATCCTGTTACCAGTCTGTGGGAGAACTGGATCCACCTGAGTCATCATAACATCCCTTGGAGGCGGAGAGCTGGGTGTCAGAAGAGCTTCCAAGGTCTGAGGGGCAGAGAAATGGCTGACAGAACTTTGCAGTGAAATATCAACAGGGTTAAACAGGGAGTTGCCAAAAGTCTGGCCAGCTGCATTTGGGCTCTGCAAGGAAAAGCTGGAATCTCTCTGAATCTGACTACTCGAGGCAGATTGCTGGGTAGATAGCACAGATGAGCTGGGAGACATCAAATTTAACCCATCGATGAGCTCAAGCTCCTCAGTCACAGTTGGTGGAACATTGCTGGATGCACTGGAGTACACGAGAGAAGGAAGCAGCTCTTCGTCGTGGAGGTCATCCTGCTCTGTCAGGATTGGAGAAAGCCTGGCACTAATGGTGCTTGCATTGGAACTGGTTCGAGGCCGGAAGGTGTTCCACACATCAGAGTCCTCATTGCTTCTTGAGGATGGACTCCCAGGCCACTTAGGAAATTGGGAGCCAGGACTGTCAGCAGAGGATTCTGGTGCAGACTGAAGAGGAGGCTTCTTCCTGGACGCTTTACCTCTGACTTTTGCAAGTTTGCTGCTGTTGTCCATGGAGGCAGCTCTTCTCCTTGGTGCTTTTCCACTTTTGCCACCCTCAGGATTGAGCATCCACCAAGAGCTCTTCCCTGTGGCTTCATTATGGACTTTAATAAACTTGCTGTGCAGGGACAGGTTATGTCGAATAGAGTTCTGAAAAAAAAGAAATAAAACCCACACAATGTGAGGACCTGACAGTTGACACACCTCCCACCTAGAAACCTCACAAGCTTAAACACATTTAGACAGTATCCAGAGAAGAAAGTTATAACAAAAACCTATCCATAAAAACCTGCTATTTTTGCCTGAACATGCTTTGCAGCACTAGCAAGCAGTGCCATGTTTCACTGCACTATCAAGGGTGAAATCACCAGGACATCTAGCAGCTTTCAGCTAGCAAAATACTAGCACAAAATAACTTTAAAGACCATACAGAATTTGCAAAAAAATTAGGCATATCACAGCAAGTGAGCAAGTTCTCAAATACAATTTGCAACACAAGCCTACCTGAATTGGAGCTATTGCTGTTCCCACCCTTTGTCACCCCCTTTACCCAGCATAACCCTGACTTTAATTTTTTTTTAATGTTTATATGGCTAGTTTTCAGTCAGATTCACGCAGAGCACAACAGTGAATGCAACAGACTGGGTGAAGAGAAATGGCAAATTGCTTCTATTCAGTGTACCCATTAACATCTCCACCCCAAAACTGGAGAAACAAGAGAGACTTTAAGGAAACAAGAGTCCTAAAATCCTGGAGACTGCCAGCTCCCTCTCCAAGGAGGCTGTGTGCTTTTCTGGCGCCTATTTCTGACAGAGTAAGATGTTCAGTGGATTCACTCCCACACAGTACATGCTAGTTTCAGCCTTTCCCATCTTTCTGCTAGGTACGACACTTGTTCCTTGCTTCTCCCAGCTCCCTCCTTTTGGTTTAGCTTTGCTGAAAACTGCAAGCTAATATGTCTGTACACCATGATCAAACTCAATTTTCATCCTGCAACTAATAAACTCCCCAGTATTTTAGAATCAGGAAGCAACAATCTCGTTATTGGAACAGATCCTCCATAAACTCCCCTTGAGGCCTATGCATTTGATATCTGCATTTAATTTGATCAGATGGCCAAATTACAAATCATTAAAAGGTGCTGCATTGGAAGCACAACAGTGATCCAACAGCAACATCTTTTTAATATCAACCAAAAGTTATATAACAACCAGCTTTCATGCATACTCTCTTAATTCTCAACAAATTAACTGTGCTTCTATCATCTTTTTCCACCAACTCTCAACATAGTTCTTTCCTGTCTGCTGCTCTCCCTCTCCCCACCCTTTTCCTCTCGGAAAAGTCCTCACCATGCTAATTTTGGCCACCTCACCAAAAGTACTATCCTAGAAAAAAAGTATACATAGATAAACAATACAGGCAAAGTGGAAAGTTTTCATGGAGAGGGAAGGAGATCTGAGAATCATCCTTGCTTAGCTTTCATTTTAACAACCTTTGGCCGTTGAGGATTTGGAGAAGACTGGCTGCTTGCTGTAACTGGTATCCAAGAATACACATGTTCTTAATTGGAGAGTGATTGCAGAGCCAGAGCCTGATGGAACATGTGTCAGTCAATGCTCTTACAGTTTTATTATTCAAGCTGTTCACAGTTAGCTGTACAACACTCCTGCCTGGCACCTTCTCTAAACAAAGCTTTTAATTCCTGCAGGTTTTGAAACAAGTAATTCAGACTGGTGCACTGTCTCCTGCAAGGCTGCTGCTTTCATTTCCAAAGAATCCCACCCCCTTTCCCAGGTAAATGTGTGTAACTTTAAATGCACACTGCTGCAGCAATAAGAACCACAAAGTTGTCAGTAAGAATTCATTTATTCTCCTGAAAGTAGCCTGTGAACTCATGATGGCATCTTGCGTATCATAAGAAACAATTTAAGTAACTAAGTTTTAGTTGAAAAGCAGCTTGAAATAAGACACATTGGAATAAGACTAGGATTCACATGAGCACAGTGAAGCCTGGTACCTTTTATGAAACAGCCTCCAAATGATTTTACACGCTACTGCTGACCTGACATAATGGCTAAGCTGTAGGAACAGGTAATTGCTGTACCACTCCTTCCTTCCTCATCATCAAACTCTCATCCTTCCATATCACAAGCATCTGTGACCCTACAAGCCAGTTCAGAGAGCAAACTCTGAAAAGCAGCCTTATCTTTCTGTGAAAACTACTTTTCCTGCATCTTTTATCACTGCTTTTTGAACTACCTCAGTGTGGGGGTCAAGAACCAAAAACTGAAGAAGAGAACAAAATGTGCAGAGGAAAAAACCTAAATTTTTTTTTTCAAGAGGTTAACTGTTATCTCAACTGCAGTGCCTGAGTTATCATTTTTGCACCTCTCATGCAGACTATGGGAGGCAGCTCAGCACTGCACCACAGTGCTCTGAGCCCTAACTCACCTGCAGGACCCAGTGTGCCTGCAAACTGCAGGCTCGAGCCCAAAGTGGCCCAAACTCCAACTGAATCCACGCACCCACAGCCTGGGACTGCAGGACAGCACCACAATGCACCTCCTAGAGCGATTCAATACACCTAACACATGGAGGGCAACCTAAATTTCACTGAGAAAGCCATGGACAGATCAATTATGTTAAAATAATCAGAGATCTGCAAGTCAGACCTGACAGAAGAGGAAATGACAGGGTTCAGTCACCCGGGCAACCCTGACATATTTCCCTTCTCGATGTTAAGCAACCCACACCAGAAACCTTTTAGATGCTCAACTTCAGCAGTGTGGGAAGCTCCCAGCTGGTCTAAGCATCTGCAAAACACACAAGGTCTTGACTCTGCAACTCTTTGATAATAAAGAAGCATGACCTGAAGGAAAAGGTGCAGGCAGGAATCCTTCAAATCCTTAGCAACATCTTCAGCTATTACCATTTATTTAGGTATCTTATAGTAGTACTTATGGCTGCATGTTAAGCATTGCCATAAAAAAATGCCAGCCTGTGTCTCTAAATCCATCACAGATGAAAGATGATTCCTGGAAACCACATTCAGACAAAACCAATCTGAAATTAAGGACATATAATATGCAAAAAAAAAAAAATCAAGTTTGGCTAGAGATATTTACTGTACAGTGAAGGGTGGACCATTCCCTAGGTCATAATCACTGTGTGTTCGAACTAGGATATATGGACTAGTCACAGAAGTGTGGCTAGCAGCTCATGCAAACTATTCCCTAAACCTTAGTTACCAGAATTAAGTCTTCTTTGATAAAATCGCCTAGCCACAGTTAAAGGACACTGACACTTCTCACCATCAAACCAGGCCTGCCCCTACACCATTAGTGCTGCTGTGAATCCTGCCCAGCACCAAACAGTGCTTTGGTCTCACATCAGGGAATTAGCCACAGGAACTGGTTGCACAAGCAAGCATTCTCCTGCCCCATCAGCCTTCTGGACAATTGCCACAGATATAATGGAAAATGCTCAGGTGAAGTGAATATAGAAGACTGAAGGCCAGTGACAACCTTTCCAGGTTTGTAGGTACAGCTGGGGTTTCCTACCATAAAACTGAAGTTTATAGCAGCAGAAGGAAGGTCTTGTGCCTTGCTCAGCAGAGCTCATCCATGCAGCAGTGGTGCATGGCATGTGCTAGCACAGCACTCAGGGCCAAGCATAAGCTATGCTCAGAAAGACAAGACGCAGCAGCCATCCTTTCCAGGAAACAGAGTGGCTTCCTTCCTTTCCTGGCCATTCTCCGAGGAAACATCAAGTTTAAACTGAAAACCACAGAGGTATCAGATTTCTTAACAAAAAGTCTCTCTAAAGAATGAGTGACAGAAAAAAAAAAAAGGAAAAAAATATATGCAATCACTGCAGCTGCCAGAAATACACTCTCACTGCCTTGGAGGCATACAAAGAACTTGGTCTCATCCCAGTGCATGGCCGTGCTCCACTGCCAGGCCTATAATTGTGCCGAATTATCATTTGCCATGGCATTCTTGGAGGCTGCAAGGGGAGAACGCTCCACCTGCTGTATTTGTCAGTGCCTGTCTCTGCCACTTGGCTCCAAAGGCTTCAGGAAAAAGTTCTCCTTGTAGAGATTTTGCACCAGTAAGAAACAATTGCTCCAGAGCCAGGGAGTTGAAACACTTCCCCAGCAATCCCCTTCCAGACAGCACACACAAGCACAGATGTCAAGCTCAGCAGACGGGGATCTCTATCTTAGGAAGAACATTTTCCTTTCTGTAATCTTGCAGTGGGAGGCCAGAAGAAGATCATAGCTCTCTAAAAAGCAAAGACTGAGGCGATTTACAAGACAGGCAGGCATACACACCAAAAGCTGTTAGGATTAGATAGAGCAGAAGAAACTTGTTGGAACAAGTAATACCAGCAGCCCAGGAACAGCCTTCTTTGAGGACTGCCTGGAAAATTGAGCTGTGCTACAAGGAATAATTATTCAGCAAAGCAGCTTTCCAAAAGAAAACCAAACCAAAAACAAAAACTGTCAGCGAACAGGGAAGAGTAGCAACAAAATCTTCAAGTAATGTGACTGGTATTGCATGAAGTAGAAGAATCTTCACCAAAAGACAAGCTTTCTCTGACGTTTGAGGGGAACACCACACTCAACAAAGCTTCAAATAAAAAATAATTCTCACATTTCATACTTCTTCAGGGCATTATAATCCTTACAATAAGACATGCCTATTAGTGTCACTTTAAGGAGGGCTAAGTGTATGTTTTTACATTGTGATGGGTGTCCCTCTTCACAGCACTCATCAGTTTTCTTCCACCTAAAACACAGGACACCTGGTGACCTCACAGTTGCACTACTGTTCTATTTCTATGCACTGCCACCAGCCTCATTTCCCACTCTGCCCAGCACTCTGCCATTCTCCCATCCACAACACCCTGCCATGCCCAGCTGCCTCCCTCCCACCTCACCTATGCCAGAATACATGCTGTGGCCAGACCATTTAAGGATCAAATAATGAGACTAAAGGGCAAAATCACTCTGTGAAGAGAAAGATGGTGGACAACATCCACCTGTGTTTGCCAGGTTTCCATGCTGGACTCCTCAGTATGACATCAGAACAACTCTCCTTCAGTTTCTGTTCATTATTACCCTCCTACTTTAAGGAAACCCTGTTAGTCTGTCAGCAGCTGGGACAGAGAACATCTCCCTGCAGCCAGTACTAAGCCCATCACTAATACCACATGAATGCATTTGGGCCACATGAGGTAATGGCAAGAGTCCAGCAGTTTCTACCCACCCTCAGCTACACTGGATTCAAAGAGCCAGACCCTCCACCCCCTCTGCAAGGCAGCAACTTCCAAGAAACCAAAATAAACCAAAAGTAACAGAGAGCAGCATGTACAACACCATTAAAGAGTAAGTGGACTTAAATGAAGTACCAGCAATGACAGCAATGACATCACTATTCCAATTCAGTTCAGAACACATACTTCTTCATTTTTAGTGTCAGAAGATTTAATGGGGAATCATATCCTTTCAGGTACATGATCTTAGAAATAAACACTATAGGCCTTCTCAACACAATCATAGAAATCTGCACCAGGCTTAGGGCATATTTACATTTTGCTCAGAGTCAAGATGCTGAGCTGAAGTTTTATGTTTACTTTTGGTTTATGGCATCCATTCAGTTTTGCCTCAGTGAGGAAAGACAGGGAACTATTCTAAATGTCTTCTCAAATCTTTGAAGCCTTTCAGTACCTAAAGTAGGGCTACAAGGAATCAGGAGAGAAACTGTTTACAAGGGCATAGAGTGATAGAACAAGGGGGAATGGCTTCAAACTGAGATTAGGTTTAGATTGGATATTAAGAAATTCTTCCCTGTGAGGGTGTTAAGGCCCTGGCACATGCGGCCCAGAGAAGCTGTGGCTGCCCCATCCCTGAAGCGTTCAAGGCCAGGTTGGATGTGACTTGAAGTAAACCTGGTAAACTGGAAGGGATCCTGGCCAACAGCAGGGAGGTAGAATGAGATGATCCTTGTCAAGGTCTCTTCCAACCCAAGACATTCTGTAATCTTGTATCTTCAAATTATCATTCTCAAAAGTCAAAGTAAACCCAGCATGGACACGAGATGTTCCCATCCAGATAAAGGGTTTCTTAGTGAAACTGAAGAAAGCTTTCTTGATAATGATTAGGCCCCTTACCTGTTCAAGTTAAGAACCTAAGGTTTAGCAAGGAAAAAAAAAAACTGAAAGGATACAGGGATATTCTAGCAGCTATAATAAAACAGGAAATGTGCCTATTTTAAGGACTTATCATTGTTTATTTGCAGATTTGACTACAGAAAAAAAAGCAAAAAAGCTGTCGACTGGTAGTCAGCATACCGATAAACTTTTCAACTTTATCAAAACAAGTGTTCACATAATTTTGTATTTACTGAACTGGAATTTATTTGCAAGGCATAAAGATAGCCTGGCAGAATCTACCAGCTGCAGCACAGCAGAAATGGTCCAGAAGATGGACAGGCTTACTTTTATCTGCTGGCCCTTTCTCTTGCATGGAGGAGCTTCAGAGGGCCACAGGATGAGCAGCCGCTCCAACCTGAGGGAACTCTGCACATGCTCTGCCAAAAGATGAGGCATCCACAGCTCTGGGAGAGGCTGGAGACCGACAGAGCCAGCACTGAAGCACTGAAAGCCAGTGAAGTGACTCCATGACTGAGCCCTCAGCCAGGTCTCCTGATCCATCTGGTCAACAGTTCATATCAGCTATGGGCAATATGCACATAACCCAAGGCTAGAATGGAAGGCTTTTCAGGAAAATGCTGCCCACTCTAACAAAGATTAAGAGCTAGGCAAGTTTCCAGATAGGTGACACCTTCTGCTTTAGAAAAACAGAACACTTGGTAATTTTTAATTTGCAATACAGCTCCTTGAGCTGTTGCACATATATATAGACATATACATATATATTATGTATGAGGGCACACATGTTGTGTATATCCACGCACACATTTGAAATGAATTGGGAGTACCAGGATGAAGAGGTGTGACGGCTTCCCATAATTAATGTAACAGTGCAGAATCATTTGTTCTTTACGTTGTATACATAGGAGACACCTGATTTTTCTTTGACATACTTTTGGAGGGTGAAAAGCTTTGAAGTTTATTCTATTCCTACAAAAAAAAAAAACAACCCCAAGAGCTTGGGGAAAATACATGGTTTATTTCACTAAGAAAGATGAGTCCTTCATATTGCTCCTGACTGTGCCAAATTTGCTCATACTCATGGATGTCATGGATGTAACAACCAGTGCAAACTGCTTCTGCAGGGTTTATGCACTTTACTCAAAACCCTCAACACCTTCCTCTTGCAAGTAATATCAAAACCAAAAGAAATTATACTCTTTTCCACAGATATCCACAGACTATCCCGCAGAACACCCAGGGGAGGATTATGAAGAAGCCCCCCCACATACCCCGCAAGGACATTTCTGCCTTGCTGGTTAATTCCTCACTTCAGTTGAATTCCTGCAGGGGAAGGACTGACTGCACACACAGCAAATCTGTCCCTTACAAGGTGCTTGAAGCACTTCAAGAACAGCAAACACCATCTTCCTCAAAAACACAGATTCTTCTGGAATTCATGGAGGTTGCAGCCTGGCAGTCCGTAACAGCTGCACTTCCCCCAGTTGTACAGTGGAGTAGGACAGCTCTAAATTAATTATGAAACAACAATGAGTTTATGGGGTTTATATTAACTAAAGCATATTAAGAGTTTTTAAAGACACATTGCTTTTAATTACTTACTCAAAATTCTCTGTTAAACTGCACTACATACAAATAAAATATATTATCAGTTTGGTTCTGTCCAAACAAGACAGAAATGCCAGAACTCTAGAGCTGTACCACCATCAGGCATCAAAATCTACAACTACCTTTAACAGCAGCTTTGTATTTATTTCCTTTATCAAAATCATGCACCTCAAAACTGAGAAATCACTAAAACTAAGACAACTCAAGAAGTTTTTCTTTTACTTTACAGATTAAAAAACCCCAAAACATGCAAGCAGAGCTTCACAGCTCTAAAAATTACAAGGAAGAATAAAACCAAAAAACCAGACAGGTCCATTCCTCAAGTGAAGACACGTCTTTTGTTTATCCACTTTGTCTTAAATATGCACCTATTAATTTTACTCTAAGTCCACAAAAAGTCAAATGGAACTGACTTGACTGACTCCATGTCTGTAAAACTCGGTGTCTGACCTCCCTTCACCCAAGGCATCTGAATGCAAACGGACTAAGGTCACTAAAACAAACAAAACCTCTTGCAAACCTATGTAACTGTGTAACAGAAAGAAAGGCTAGAAGTGAGTTCCATGGTCACACATCCTGCCAAGCTCTGCCAACAGGATTTTGTGAGTGAGCAGGAAAGAAAATGTATTGTACTTCTGTCATGGTTTTCTGTTTGCTGGTTAAAGTCAAGAGCTTTAAACTGCCCTAATCATAAGACAGGCTGATTCCCACCACCGTTGTTCTGCGCACCCTCATCTTTCTTGGCAAGAAGTTTCTTTTTCTTCTCCTTCTAAAGCCAGAATTAGTCTGTTCCCAGGCTGAAAAAACAGAAACGAACTTCACACTGAAAAGTCAATCACAGAAAAGCTACAACAGCATCTGAGCAGGAATCTCACTGTCATGTATGCACAAATTCTCACAGTGAACTTCTGGAATTTAAATCTACCTGTACATGTCCCAGAAGCGACACATAATTAAAACACAGAGTAAAACTGAAGAATGATGGTCCTGTTACATGTGAACGGATATAACAAAAGAATAGCCATATTGAATCAAGCCAAAAGTGTACTTATTCCAGCATCCAGTCCAGCAGGACATTTCACTATATTCCACTTTCACCATGGTATCTGGGGAGCATTTCAGAAGCCACAGGGAACTTTAATCTCAGGCAGTACTGCTAAACAGATACTCAGACATATTCCTGACAAGAAAATGCAGCAGTTCTGTTAAATTAACATGACTGCATGCAGGAGCAGCAGAACCAGGAGAGCAGCCCTAGCCTGAGGAAACAAGAACTATCTTCCAGTAAGAACTCCGAAACCCAAGCACTGTCCCAAACTAGAACTCAGTGAGCAGAATTCAACCTACATATAGGAGTAAATAATCCATTTTAGTTTAACTAGATGCACTCTCTAGGAACTGTCAGTGAGATAAATGGGAAAGGTGAAAATTTTGCATTGATGTGTGCCAGCCTAATCTGTGACAGCTACATCCCTCTCACCACACTTCTGCCCTCTCAAGCAAAGATTTGCACTCACACCACCACGTGGTGTGCCACTTCAGAGAGCTGAGCCAGCTGAAAGCCAACCTACCAGAAACAGATGTTTATTTATTTATTTATTGTCTGAAATTAACTGACTGTCCTCACCTACTCTCAGTCAGACAAGCAGAGGAACACATGGCTGGAGCCACGGAAGCCCAAAGCCACAGACTGTGCTGGCTGAACCTCCTGCAGAACTGCAGCATGGATGAACTGCTAATAAATACTGCAAGCAAGAGTGTAATTCCAATCTGTAGTGAGAGCAACAGATCACACTCTTTAGAGTCCAGTCTCCATGGCATCCACCCCGATATATAAGGACAGGCTGAGGGGCTATTTTGCAAGCCAGCTCTCACATTTCCCTTTCTCTTTGTTGGCGTTTCTCAGACTAAAGATAAGGGAACACGAGGTCGCCACATGCAGACGACTGAAATAGTCTTGAGCTCTTCTAACAGAGCCCTGCCCTCGCCTATTTCCAGAAGGACTGGAGAAGACACTGCTGAGACTTTAGAGCAGAATATCGCCTTCCCTTTTCCAAACTCCATCAGAGGCCCCCAGCGCGGTACTGGAAACAGGACCCTTTTTCAAGGCACCTTCTTGAAAGCCAAGCACGCCTGCTATGACACAGTTATTTATATTGAGCTTTAGCACAGTCACGTGACAAAGAACTGCGGCCTTGTGATTAAAAACCCTTCAACCGAGGCTCTACCCTGCACAGAAACTTGGACTCAGCCTGTTAAATAACCCTCCTGGAAAAGTTTCTAAACACAAAGAGCGCAACGAGCAGCCTCGCAGAGCTATGCCATAACCACCCCCAGCAGCTGCTGCAGCTGCACAAGGCCGAAGCCTGGGCTGGGTCTGAGAAGAGCCAAGAACTTTCAGCAGAGCTAAAGCCCAGGCTCCGCAGCGTGGGCACCACGCGCTGGCACTGCAGACAAGCAGCAGCAACCGGTGAGCACGGAGCGGCT
>JAHLSL010000175.1:3261186-3279694 GCA_025920805.1 Petroica traversi | reverse complement strand
ACTGGAAATCCTTGGAACAATTGAGCAGCGCTGGAGAAGGCAGCTAGAGTTGTCCTGGTAGTGGTTGAGGAGGGTGCCAGTGCTGGGGCACTTGTTGCCTTAAAACCTGGCCCAGAGGTTGCCCGGACTGGGACAGCTCCTTGGGGTCTAGGCTGAATGCGACGCTTGCCAGCTCGGGGGGAGGTTTATTGAGAAGCAAGATGGTTTGCTGGTTATGGAGAAGCAGCCGGGTTGGTGGCTGCCACTGGGATCCTGATAATCCTTCTCCATGGAAAAGGGTAACAGAGTAATCCTTGTGTAGTTACGCTGATACATGTAGTGTGGCAAGGGGTCCTGGGCATCTGGATGGCGTGTGCTCTCTTTCCCAATGAGGAGGGAAGCCAGCAGGGAGAAGACACTGGTGGGTGGATGGTTCAGTGCTGGGCAGAGGTGCCAGGTGTGGCCATGGGCATTGGGAGTCACTTTCCTTGTAGCTTCTCTGTGCTGGATGCCTCCTTCAGAGGTTGCTCATCTTCAGGGCTTTTTGGGGATGGGTAGCTGCTGTGAGCAAGGGGATTGAGGATGTTACGTGTTTAGGGTGATTACAGCCTGCAGAGCTTGCAGACTGCTCATCAAGCACAGTCAGCAGGCAAGGGGTTTGCACTAGGGACTATTGTTGGTTTTTTGTCTGGTTATGCATCCCTGTAGAGAATGTGGTGCAGATACCGAGAGCAAAAAAGCAATGGTTGCATCCAGTGAGTCAGCCGAGCCGACCAGATTCTGTGCTGGAGGAATTTGTCTCTACATCATTGCTGCTGTGCACACCCATGTGCCAGGCTGGAGGAATGTGCCAGCGGTCAAGTTTAGACTGAATAATCTCCAGACTTCCAAGCCTGGGAAACAGTGGGCAAGCTCTAGGACATGCCTATGGGCTCCATAACTGAGCAATGAGCATTTCCCGTCATGGGCTGATTCATGGGTTCATCCCTGCATCACTGTGCAGGCGGGGTATGTGCAGCCCCACAGTGCCTTGGAGGGTGCCACCACCACTGGTCTCTGGCTAACCAGTGTGGCAGGGATGTGGTGCCAATGAATGAGCTGAGAGCAGGCTCCTGTGGGTATCACTGCCTAACCTGCCCCTTCCAGTGTAAGTCCTGCTGCCTGAAGGACACTGAGCTTCACATCTCGTTTTCTTGCAGGGCTTTTCACCAGCTGAGCTTCACTGAGGAAAGGACAAGATGTTGGGGGCAAAAATGACCAGTTTTGGGAAGAAGCTGATCCGCCGGCGCATGGTGGACTTGAGCTCTGATGACACACATTTTGCTCGCTGCCTCTCCACATTGGATCTTGTATCCCTCGGTGTGGGCAGCACTCTAGGGGCTGGTGTGTATGTGCTGGCTGGAGAGGTAGCTAAGGAGATGGCTGGTCCCTCCATCATCCTCTGCTTCCTGGTGGCTGCCTTCTCATCTGTACTGGCAGGACTGTGCTATGCAGAGTTTGGGGCCCGTGTTCCCAAGGCTGGCTCTGCCTACCTCTACAGCTACGTCACCGTTGGTGAGATCTGGGCTTTTATAGCCGGGTGGAACCTCATTCTCTCCTATGTGATAGGTATGAGGCCAGGCAGCATGCGTGGGGCTCCTTCCAGCACCGTGCAGGCAGCGTGCGTGGGGTTTCTGGGGGCAGTGTATGGGGTGGGATCATCAGGGAGGTGAGTGCTCAGGTGCAGGTGGCTGGGGCTAGTGTGCCCTGGTCTCAGACTAATGCACAGATTTGCCATCAACCAGGTACGGCCAGTGTGGCTCGAGCCTGGAGTGGAGCATTTGACAACATCATTGGCAACCACATCTCCACCTTCTTTGGCAGCAAGATCCCAATGCACCTGCCAGGAGTGCTGGCCGAGCATGCAGACTTCTTTGCTTTAATCCTGATTTTGCTGCTTACTGGTGAGTGTGAAGGAGAGCGGCTCTATGGTACCATGGGTGATGGCATGAGAGCCTGATGGGTCCCCCTCACCTCTTCTGTCCCTACAGTACTGCTGGCTTTTGGTGTCAGCGAATCTGCCCTCGTGAACAAAATCTTCACGGCGGTGAACCTGTTGGTGCTGAGCTTTGTCATCATTGCTGGCTTCATCAAGGGAGACATCAAGAACTGGCAGCTTTCAGAGAAGATTTGTGTCAACTGCTCACAGTCAGACTCACCAGATGACATGTAAGTAGAGCAACTGTGCCAGGCCAAGGATCTGGCGTAGGGCAGGCATAGGCCCTGCTGTCCCTGCACCTCACGGCAGCTGCTCTCCTCCATTTTTTCCAGGAAAAAAGCTTTTGGCTCTGGTGGGTTTTTCCCATTTGGACTGGAAGGGGTCCTGACCGGCGCTGCCACCTGTTTCTATGCCTTCGTGGGCTTTGACTGCATTGCCACCACAGGTACTGCCTTGGGTGAGGGTGGCATTTCCCCTGCACAACCAGCAGCTGGCCAGGAACTGATGGGGAGGATGCTACGTGGTGTGGGAGCTGGTCTCACCCCTCCTGGGAGGTTTCGCTGTGGAGTCTGTGTCTTCAGCCGGGCTAGACAAAAGAGCCTGCCCCGCCCCAGGAAAAGTGGCTCATTACACCACATGGTGGGAGCAGGGCTGCACCCTGCCTGCACAGGCAGTTCCCAGAGCAGTGGGGAGCCCTTTGACTGCTGAGCTGAGCCTGCGACAGTGCTGGGAATTGCTGATGCCTTCCAGTTGTTTCCCAGCCTCAAGCAGCCTTTTTCTAAGTGACTGGGTTCATGCAAAACTGCTGCTTCCTGGAGCACAGGCAGCTCTCTTAATTTCCTCTCATTACCCCAGAAATCTACTTAGTAGCTGGTACAGGCTGTTCTGCCTGACCTCCCTGCCTGTGCCACCCTGCCTCGAGGGGCTGCCAGCAGCCTCCTCCTTTCCTGCAGCCGAGCCCTTTACTGGGAGTGTGATGCAGCACACTTTTGCAAAGCCAGGGCACACTGAGGACCTTCGTTCAAGGAGGGCCTCCATTCAACAGGCTCTGTAAGGAGAGGGAGCTGCTGGCGGGGGGGGGTAAGGGCTGGCATGGCCAGGCGGGCTGCAAGCCCAGGCTGCAAGCCCAGGCTGCCTGGCAGCTCCATCACTTCTGCCAGCACAGCAGCATGGGCAGGGAACCCTCCTCTCCAACAGCCCCTGCTCGCTACCCATCAGTCTTGTGCTGCCATGGAAAGTCCCTACTCTGACTCATCCCCTGGGGGTACTTGCCCCGTGCTGTGTGGTGGAGTGGGGCACATGTGGCCTCTTGTGTCTGGACAGGGGAGGAAGCCAGGAACCCACAGCGCTCGATTCCCATTGGCATCATTGTGTCGCTCCTCATCTGCTTTGTGGCTTATTTTGGGGTCTCTGCATCCCTGACTCTCATGGTGCCCTACTTCCTCCTGAACAAGAACAGCCCTCTACCTGAGGCTTTCAAGGCAGTTGGCTGGGAGCCCGCCCGCTACGCCGTTGCCGTTGGCTCACTCTGTGCCCTCTCCACCAGGTAGGACTGGCTGTATTCCTGGCACTGCTTGGCACAGCACAGGGGCCGACAGCATTCATCCTGGCTGGGCTGGGGATTTGCTCTGTCCAGCTGCTGTCCTGCTCCTGGCACAGAGCCGGTCCCTTCCCCTTCTGGGTGGTAGATTGTGGGCAGCTTGCCTAATCGCTTTCCACGACAGCTTGCTGGGCTCCATGTTCCCCATGCCCCGAGTGATCCATGCCATGGCAGAGGACGGGCTGCTCTTCAAGTTCCTCTCCCGGATCCACAGCGGCAGAAAGACCCCTCTGATCGCCACCTTTGTTTCGGGGTTCTTCGCAGGTAAAGCTCCTGGCCACCTCCTCACACGCAACCCTGTGGTGGTCTGGAGCTGTGCTCATGCTGCATGTCCTCATTGCAGCGGTGTTTGCCCTCCTGCTTGACCTGAAGGACCTGGTGGACCTCATGTCGATCGGCACGCTGCTGGCCTACTCCCTGGTGGCCGTGTGCGTGCTCATCCTCCGGTGGGTGACTCCTCGTGTTTGGCGGTGCCCAGGGTGGATGTTCCTTTCATCATCCTGGGGGCTTGTAGCCACAGCTTTTTTCCAGGGGCATGCAGTCTGGGGAAGTGTCAAGCCCCCAAGATGGAGGCTGCTGATCAGAGCTTGTGTGTGTCTCTGGGCACATCCTTGGAGTGGCTGTCGCGGGCTGCTGCCGGAGCAGCAGGGATATAAGGGTGCTGCCTGCTGTTCCCGTGGGCTAGGAAGTTCCTCGGGCTCTGCTGCAAGCTTGTCTTACCTGCTCAGGTACCAGCCCAGACAGCCAAACTCCCCGAAGGCCATGGAAATGCTGGAGCTGAATGGGAATGAGGAGGAGAGAGTTATCATGAATCCGACCATCACTGATGCCAGTGCCCAGCACAAAGAGACGCTATCCCTGGCGATGCTCTTCAACCCACCTGGGGACACCCCCACTGTGCTCTCAGGGCGCATTGTCTATGTCTGTGTCGCAGTCATTGGTGAGTGAGTGGGAGCTGGCAGCTGGCGTCCCCGCCTGCCAGGGGCTGGGGTGTTTTGGTGTGTCTCTGCAGAGCTGGGAAGGGATGGAGAGCATGCCAGGCAGAGGAGAGGAGCCAGGCAGCACAGGTTGCCAGCCTCTGTTGGCAGTGCCAGCACGTGCTGAACCTTAAGCAGGGTGCCAAGCACAGGGACCAGCTGTGGTTCGGGGTGCACAGGCATTGTTGGAGGACATGGGTGCTAAGCCAGGGATGTGCAGGTGGTCATGGGAGATCTCTGTGATGAGCCTGACCCATGCTGGCCACCAGCAAGGGCAGTCCCCAGCCCCCAGAGAGTGTTGGGCTCGGGCAGTGAGGTTTGATCTATCAATGGCTCCATTGTACAGCCAGAATGGGGTGGCTCAGCCAGGTCTGGGTAAGCGTCAGAGCTGGGTCCAAGCCCAGCCAAGTGCAGCCTCCCTGCAGCTTGCTGGTCAGGGAAGTGCCTCCAGCAAAGCACTTTCCTATGGGGTGGCTGTTAGAGACAGCGGGTGCTGGACCTGACCAAGAGGAGTGGGTGCCTCAACCCAGCTGTTGGTGAGCCTCAGGGCCCCAGGGAGGCCATGTGCCATGCAGTCCCCCAACTACCCCCTCTCTTACAGCTGCACTGATCACAGTCATCTGTGTGGTCCTGACCCTCAACGTGGCTGCACTGAAGGATGCCAATGTGTACTGTGTTGTGGCTCTGGTGCTGCTCCTCGTGGCTCTGCTCATTCTCACCATCATCATTTGGAGGCAGCCGCAGAGCAATGCACGGTTAAACTTCAAAGTGAGTGCAGCCCCCTGCATCTTGGTGTCTGCTCCCCCATGGACCCTGTCAGGATCTGGGCATTGCAGGGTCTGCCAGGGCTTGCTGCCAGGCATTCATCATGAAAGCCCAGGGCCTTTCTTTCTCTGCAATGTGTCTCTCTGAGGTGCAATCCCCAGTGTGGAAATGCCTGGATGCTCTGGGCTGTGGCAGGGAGAGGTTCCCTCCATTGGCCTGTAGCATCCTCAAGCCCAGCGTGGCGCTTCAAGGCACATCTGACACAGCACTTCTTGTCCCTTGCAGGTACCTTTCCTCCCACTCCTGCCAATCTTCAGCACCTTCGTTAACATCCTGCTGATGGTACAGCTGAGTGCTGGCACCTGGGCACGGTTTGCTGTCTGCATGGTTGTGGGTAGGTGTCCTGTGGTGGGGAGTGCAGTGCCCACAGGTCTCTGCTGGGGGTCTCTTAGTGCTGACAGCCCACCATTACATGTCTCATTATGGAAACTGTCCTGCAGGTTTTATTATTTACTTCACCTATGGGATTTGGAACAGCGTGGAAGGGAAAAATGCAGAAAAAGCCTGTGCCACAGTAGAAAAGCCTCTGCACCCTCCTGGACTGGACCTCAGCCCTGGGCCTGCTGTGCTCTGAGGGCCTGGGCACCAGTGCTCCATGGACCTCTTTGCTGCTTGGGGACGAGATCATGATCCACAGAGTACATCCATCCCCTCTCCTGCAGAGAGTGAGTCCCAGAATGAATTACTAAGGCTTGAACATCAGGGCCTGAGCCAAAGTTGACCTAAGATGAACATTCCAAACAAAAGTTGTATGTTTCCATTCCTTAACAAAGTATTGTTATATGTGTTTATTTATTGGCAAAATGTGTTCACCTTTGTGTATCTAGACACAGGATAAGGCCACATCTGGCCTAATTAGGGGTGTAGAATCAAGGGCAACTCCCTTGGATCCTCATTAAGCCCTCACCAGGCTTTGGGAGAAAGCTAGCAGGAAAATGAAATTAGAATTTTTTTTTTAAATGTTAGCTTGTTTGTTTAGCAGTGTAAAATCTAGGCCACTGTCACAGCAAAGTGGGGGAGCCTCGTGGCCTGCAAAGGTGGAGGCACTGCAGGAGTTCCCAGGTCCTGCTGTGGTTCTCCAGTCCTTGTCTGTGACAGCTTCCCCCCCACAGCCGATGTCTCTCAGACTTGGATGATGTATCTTCATGGGGTGATGTATCTTTCTTAATCACTGCAGGCAATCTTTGGTAGCAATGATTAGCACTGCTTAGCTTATCCTTTTGTAATTCTTTGCTAATGGTTTGGTGCCTTGCTTAGCTTATCCTTTTGTGATTCTTCGCAGTTTTACATCATAGTAAATGTTCCTTAAGTTTTTGTCTGTCTCTGCCCTACCCACCAGCAAAACGAAATTGGCATAGTCAGCTGGGTCAGAACAAACTGTTGCTTTTTAAATCTAAATGAAAGGAATCAGAAAGGAAGACCTTCTCTATAGTTCAGTGGCCCTCAAGTGGGCTAAGGTTGGAGGACCTTGTGAGCAATGGGGAAGTCAGTTAAAAGAAGCTGAAATGCTGGATGTATTGAAATGCATCCAAAAATTGCATACTCAAAAAGGAAAACAATTCGTGGGTTTGGGAAGGCAAGGATGGATTTTGTTAACAGTATTTCAAACAAAACACCAACAAAAGGAACAGTTGTTGAAATGCTCTAACATGGAGAGACAGATGTGACTTGCAGAATTGAATTGCAATGCTAAAGTGCCAAAATAAGCTGCTTGCTGGTAAGTTGGATTTACCAGACTAGCTGAGAAGGCTGCAATTAGAGTAGCTCAGTACAAGGAGAGGAGGGGGCAAACGAATCACAAGAAAATGCATGCAGTGATTGCAGAGGTGGGTGTGCAGTGGCATCCTGATAAATGGGATGGAGATATTTAGGATTGTGTGGATTCTGATGAGGTTGGTTCCCCAGATGAATTTGCAGATGTGAGACCAGCATGAAGACAAGAGGTGCAATTAGATGCTAATGGTCAGGAGGGATACTCATAGAGGATTTATACTCAGCATGAAGTAAATGAAATATTTGAATAGTTTAAGCAAAGACCAGGGGAACCTCTTTTCTCTTGGATGGTGTGCTTGCATGACTAGGGAGCATCAAGGATAACGCTAGACTCAGGGGACTCTAAGAAGTTTTTAGTTTTGAGCTTGGATTCTTTTGTGCAGGATGCATTTTGGGATAACATTCATGATACTGATTTGTTAGCTTTGGCTGCTTTGGATGTAATACTAAGTGCCCTATAGAAAATGATTGGCCAGGATCTGAAAGACAGAGGTACACTTTGTGAGATTGTGTACAACAAGATGCCTGAGAACTTCTTGTGATTTTGTATTTGTAGATAATGTTACTGAAGATACAAATAGTCACTCCAATAGTTGTGCCTGTAACTTTATCACAATGACAAGATTTTAGTTATTTATTTTTTCTTTATATTTTTTTAATGAAGTTTTTTAGTTTTTTACCTCCTGTTATATCCTGTCAATATTTGGAATATAACTATACCCTGATTCAAGAGTTGCAGCCTACTCACATTGGTATGAACTGCTAAAGGAACTGTTACAACACACAGACCTGAGGCTTGCTGAAACAAGCCCAAGGGAATGGACAAGACTTTGATTGCTGTCCATCACAGCATGGCAGAAATACATAATGTGATCGAGCTGGTGAAGAAAGATGGAGAACACAGATGGTGGGACACTCTTTTTAGATGGGTGCCTACAGCTACTAGAATTCTCAACTGAGTGCTTCACCCTGGTGTCATTTTATTGATGCTAATCCTTTTGCTTTTTGTTCTGATAACTGCATTGTATGTTAAGGTTTGGACGATTATTAAACAATTAGCTTACCAACTACCTCCACTGATAGTAGACAATCCATGCAGTACCAAAGCATGAAATGTTCTCAAGCTCTATTTGGGTATTGTGAAGCTTGAATGACTATAGTCACAGGGTGTATTATGTGAGAAAACGACTGGGAACTCTGTGAACAGGTAACTGGGGGTACTGTTAGAGGAAACTGAGGGCTTCTAACAGTGTGGAAATTACAGGGTAGGTGTTACACTATTCCTTAAGTTAGTGTCTGTGTCTCTGACCCTACACACCAACAAAACACAGTCAGGACTAGAGAGCTGGGTCATGTGCTGCCTTTTCCCCTCACAGGGAAGTCCCCTGGCTGGATGGGAGTGCTGGTAGTCCCAGGCTGGTCTCTACCCTCCTCCAATCCTGCAGAGGGGCAGTGACAGCAGCACTGCCCTCCCGCCATAAAGTTGCTTTTCTGTGCACAGGAGGCCTCACGTAATGGTGCAGCTGTACTCATTTAATCTGTCATGTGGCTGTGTTCACCACCTCCTCCCTGCTTTCCAGCTGCCAGACTTGTACATGGCAGCCATGGCTGGAGCTCTGCAGGGAGGCATAGTACAACTTGTTCTGGTACTCATGGCACCCCCAGCAAACTGGTACTGCCCTGACCATGCTGTTTGGTGTAAATCAACTGTCCGTGAGATGTTCTCAGTGTAGCTGTACTTGTGTCCAACCTCATCTGCCTTTCTATCATTTTAAAGCCAATTTTTAAATCTATTAAACGAAATGTTTTTTAAGTGCTTTTTTCTGTTGGTCTTGCTGCATCTTGTATTAATGCCCTGTAGTCATGGGCCCCTGGGGAGGACCCTGCATGCCACTGGGCTGGGTGCCAGGCCAATGTCAGTGCAAAACAGTGGTTGGTCCCAACCAGCTGTGCTGGGTGACATCCCTGCCCAAAACATGCCAGTTGGAGCCACCAGTCCTTGCACTGTCCCCTGGGACAGTGAGCCTGTGAGCCAGGAGCTGTGAAGCAGTGCTTCAAACCAGCTCCAGCCAGTGCTGCTGGTACCTGGAGGGGCAGGACAGCAGTCTGTCATGGCCCTGCCTTGCAGGCCCTGTGCAGGGAGGGATTGTGTCACCAAGTCCCAGAGCAGTGGATACAGCAAAGGCCTTGGAAATGAGACCTCCTGGAGGTCCCAGCAATAGCCTGCAGAGGAAGCCTGACCAAAGCTGGGCTGCATCCATGTAAGAAGATGATTTTCCAGATTTTGGTCTGGTCTAAATCAGACCTGACATAAGAATCTAAGAAAACCTAATTTAAGGCAGATGCACTGTGCTTGGTTTTGGCATCTCTTGCTGTTTACTGGCAGTGGCGCAGGGTCACTGCACGGTCAGCGGTGAGGGACCCACACCGTCAGCTCTGCTTGGCCCCTGGGCTGGAGCTGTGAGCCCTGCCCCAGGGCTGTGCCTGCAATAAAAGGGGCTGTGGCTCCTGCTCTGGCCCCAGGCCGGGTGCTCTCTGCCCAGAGTCCAGGGCTGGGGTGCCCTGCCAGAGCCTCAGGCTCCAGCCCTCCGAGTGCAGGTGACTCCTCGAGTGCTCCCAACCTTCCTAGTCAGGCTGGTGCCTCAGTGTGCCATGCTGGTTTCACCATCCCACCTTGTGCATATCTTCTGCCCAGGGGCAGCACGTGGGTTCCTGCTGAGCCCTGACTCTGCCATGTCCTCATGCACCCAGTTTTGGGTGCTTTTACTCAAGGCTAGAGGGCAGTGGGCCCATGACAGCTGCAGCTGTTGCCCCCTGGTGTGGCACTGCTGTGCCTTTGTGCCTGTGTCCCCCACACGCATGTGCATGTCCATGCCCATGTCCATTTGTGGATCTGTGCCCATGGGCACATCTCTGCCTGGTTACAGGCTGTCCCACTGAGCTCTGCCAGCCCATCTCAGGCATCTATTGAGACTAGCAGAGCTCAGGGTATGGAGCAGGGGTCTGGAAGCTCTGGACAGTTCCCAGCATGGCAGCTCAGCAGGGAAAGCAGCTGTCTGGTGGCCACCAGTCCATGGTGAAGTGATGGGCTGGGGAGTCAGTGCCACTCACCTGTGGGTGCAGCAGCCCTTTTCACCCCCAGGCTCTGGGCCAGGCATTTTACCCTTGGCTACCAGCCTGTGGAGGCTGCCCCATCTCTGCACACCCACTCTGGGTGGTCTCCATGCAGGCTAGCAGGGCTGCCAGGGATGGCACCACATCCTCTGCTGGGCAGCACCTCTGCCTTTCCCAGGCTGCAGTGGCGTTACTGCACATCTTAGCACATCAGTTGGTGGGTGAATAACACCCAGCCAGGGCCTCAGTGTGTGCTGCCTATACAAACCATCTGTTCCCACTGCTGTACCCAGTGCACCAGCAGCCTGCTCTGATAGCAGCCCAGCCTCCATCCTGCAGAGGGGCTGGAGAAAAGCACATTCTTGGTGAAGCCTGTCAGGTGCTGGGGGCTCTAGGGTGGGTTTGCCCTCCTGTACCAGTCTAGAAGGGGCCGTTCTGTGGTTTGAGAAAATCAGCAGAAAGCAGAGCCTGACTGTGACAACAGACCCTTCTGCAGAAGGAAGCACCCAGCCCAAACACAGTTACATGTGGTTTGCCCTGACAGTTGGGACATTTCCCTGAAAGGCTTGATTTGTGATTTCCTCATTGACACTCCCTGGAAAGGGGAGCTGGAGGGCTGTTGAGTCCTGCTGTGTCTGGCCCAAGCCATGCTGAGCAGGCAGGTGGTTGGGGTAGCACTGCAGGGGAGGCCTGACTGCAGCCACCGGCTGGTGACAATGTGCTCTGGTGTCATGCCAGGGAGGCAGTGCTGGTGGGTTGGGGTGTTGGGGGTGCAGAGAGTAGGTGACTCCCTCTCCATGAGGCTCTACCACTTTCCTGGTGGACCCTTTGGAGAAGCTCCCTGGACACCAGCTGCTTGCCACCTCCAGGGGGGGCTGCTGCGTGGCCATGAGTGTGGCCATGCAGGCTGGGAGCAGGATGGAGATGGGGGGCTGTGCTGCTGAGCCTCTGGAAGGAAAGCTCCAGCTGCAGAGCCTGCCCCTTCACTGCTCCCTGGCTGGAACAGGCCCTGGCAGGCGGAGATGTAACAGCAGATTAAATTTTGATCCGCTTGGGAATTAAAATAGGCTGGCAAGTCTGCTCTGCGCTGTGACAACAAATACTTCCATGTGACGAGTTAATGTGCCATCTTCTTCCCTGTAAAACCAGGGAGCACTGTCAGATCCCCTTCCCTGCTGGCAGAGCGGAGCTGTGATGGCTGCCAAGTGGGATGAATCCATCAGCAGGGCCCGAGTCTTGGAATCTAGGAAATTGACTCCAGGCTGATGGGGTTACTGGTGTCACTGAGCAAACTGATACCAGCTCCTGATATTTCTGCAGCAGCACTGGGTTGTGCTGTAAGCCCTCACAGTCTAGGAGGGCTCCAGGAGATCAAAGCCAGGATGGGTGAGATTCTTATCACTCCTTACTCACCTGGCTCCAGGCAGGCCCCAACCCTTCTGTTCTCTGTGGTGAGCCTAAGTACACATGACCCAGTAACTGTGTGCATTCAGTAATCCTCTTGGCCCTGAGCTGTGGCACACGGCCAGCTCTAATCACACAGGCTTAAAGCTCGCCTTGCTTTGCCCCTGCAGGTCTGTCATCATGACTTGCTGCCAGGTGGTTGCTCTTCTCTTGGTCTCCTTTCTTCCCAGTGCTGCAGCTGGTGCCCTGGTTCCTGCTCATCCCCCAGTCTACACTGCTGCTAACCAAAGGCTGGCTCCTGTCACAGTCTGTCCTGGAGGTGACAACATGCTGTCATGATGCCTGCACCCCGTAAGATGCCACCCTGGTGCCTCAGAGGAGTTCCTCTCTTACGAGACCCAGTTGCATCCCAGGGGCAGCCACACCTCACTATGGTGGAAGCAAGCCAGTGAGTGGTGCAGAGAGGAGATGGCAGAGGCAGCATAGGCAGTGCAAGTGGCACATTTATGGTGCAGATTGGTAGTTTTCCATCAGTGTGGCCACTTTCTGATGAACTATCCCTTCTCTGCCACCATCAGGATCTCCACCGGCTGCACAGATGTGCTGGTTTCCCTACCTCATACACAACAGATTTCTTTGCTATCATAATTTTATGTCTGTTACATCCCTCTGTCCTCCTTAAGCTTTCCCATTTTCCTGCTGTGTTTACTCAGGCAATTATTCCATCTCTAATTCATATTCTCCACACAGGATCTCACACTGATGGGGCTTTGCAAGGCTGGACAGATGACTGCTTGTACTTCTCAGTTTTAAGACAATATCCTCTTCCATTTCACTGCATCTCAGGGGCAGCCTGCATCATAGGCTGTCATTGTTTAAACCTGCTGAAGAATAAATAAGCAGATCCTTCAAGTCCTGTGACAGTTATACAGGCACAGTAACCTGACTAGCAAAACAAACAGGTAGGAGACATTTTGACAATCTAAATGTAACACCCCTCATAGCTCAGTTATCAAGATTTCAGGGTAATGTAAGTCTTAAACTAATTTAACTGCCTGGTCTGCAAAAGGTGTGCAACAGTTTCTATCATCCTGGACGAGATAGTGCATGAAAAATCATGACACATTACTGGGCAGGGAGCAGCTGCCATTGTTTACATAATACAAACCAAATTTACAGACAGAATTTAACTTGCTCAATGGAGTTACCTGCCCTAGCTGAGAGGTTCTTTGGGACAGATCAGAAAGGGTTTACATTTCTTCTGGTGTCTTGTTTGGACCTAAGAACAGGCTAGAGAGTGCCAGCCACACTCTTCATAAAATAGGAAGAAACACAGGTAAGGGAATTCTTGGTTCCTTCCTCTCTGAAGTGGTCACTGAGCATTTGCTATGTTTTATAGGCTACTCCAATTGTCGGACAGGTGAAAGGACAGGGAAAGTTCTCCTAGAACTGATATGGGACCAAAGGACTGGTCTGATTCAGAGCAGCTGCATGCTTCATAAGCAACTTGTTTCTGACATCAGCCATGAGCTACTGCACAGCAGGAGAGGAAAAGCCAGCAACAAAGCAGTAGTGCAGATGAACATGGTGAGAAACTTGTGCACCCTCCTGGTGTCCATCTCCGTGTTTGTGAGTGACAGCAGCTTTAAGATACCAAGAGGAGATGTGTCCCCCTCCATTTGGTGTCACAGAGAAAGTGGCTCTGACACAAACTCAACTGGTGCAGGACTCGCTGTTGGAGTGGGTTGACCTTGGCTGGATCCCGGGTGCCCACCAAGTCACTCCTGTCACTGTCCTCCTCAGGGATGTCCCTACCCATGGCAGGGTGCTTGGAACTAGCTGGTCTTTAAGGTCCCTTCCAACCCAACCCATTCTGTGATTTGTCCAGGTTACTCAATGGAGAGGGTTCACAAGCTAGTAATAACCTGGAATATGCACTTTCCACAAAGCCTAGGAAAGCTAGTGTCTCCCTGTTAGCTGGTGGAGACATAGTTGGTGTCTTGATTACATCCATACGGACATGGTGGCATCCTTTATTTTGTTCCCAAGAGCTAAATAGCAGTTGGGTTTCCTCATCTTCCCACTGCCTTTGGGCCCTGTTATCCCAGCATTGGAACAGCCAGTCAGGATTCTACATACCTGGTGGCTGTAATGTATCTACATCACAAGGTTCTGATGAGGTCACACTGGTAGTTTCTACTTCTTGTCTGAATTCCCTCAGTCCTTCCTGCATTTTCTTTTCTCAAGGACCTGCTTCTTGATGGAACCCTTTTTCTCCTTCCTTCCTTAATAACTGATGATATAGACCCATTGACTTCCACGTCCACTGGGCTTTTTTTTCACGGCTGGGGATATTGTAGTTGTTCCTGCTTGGATCCCAATCTCTACTATCACCTCAGATGGAGTTTGTCCCCAGTCTCAGTCAAGTTACTCTCAGGGGGTGGCTTGGGTCCCTCTGACAGCCCGGAACTGTGGCTCAGCAGGCACATGCCAAGCCCCAACACAGGGGCAGAAGCTGCTGGTTACAATTGGGTAGGCACTTCTGTCAGTTGGCATGTCAGTCTGCCAGGGTTACTTGCCTGTTCAGGTGTAGTCCCGGGCTGTGGGAGGTGATAACCAGCACAGGCACTTGCCCAAATCCTTCCACACATTCTGCCACCCACGGACCAGCTGCCTCAGGGCACATTTCAGTATTGACTCGCCCAAAAATTGTCTTCTCTTACACCAGGATGACACCAGATTATACAGGCCCCACGATATGCCAACACTGTTAATTAGTAGTATTAAAGAGCTCACGTAAGGGTGAGCAGGAACAATAAAGCCACCCACACCAGCTGGGAGTGGGAAATGGGATCATCTCCACAAGGCAGCTTCCCCAGCAGAGCAAGGCCATGAGTGCCAGGGCAAAGCACAGAGCCATGGTTTGTACATGTTCCCAAAGCCCAAAGTAAAGAGATAAGAAACGCAGCCAACAAACTCTGAGTACCTGACAGGAGCTGCCTGCTCAGTAGCTACTATGGCTAAAGCACACTTAGCACAGAACTGCCACTGTCTCAGGCACCAAACAGGACTGTGGTGAGCTGACCCTGCCTGGATACCAGGCACCCACCAAGCTGTTCTCTCACTCCCCTCCTTTGTGAGAGGGGGCAGGGAGAAAGGAAGATGGGAATGGAATTTGTGGGCCAAGATAAAGGCAGTTTAATAAAGCAAAAGCAGGGTTGCATATGGGAGCAAAGGAAAACTAAATATTTATTCTCTACTTTCAACCAGCAGGAGATGTCCGGCCACTTCCTGGGAAGCATAGCTTCAGTACACAGAGAAGCTGCTTCACAAGACAGATGTTTCAATAAAGAATGCCCCCATCTCCTTTATCTTAGCTATTACTGCTGAGCAGATGTCACACTGTCTGGAATAACCCAAGATCTTACTCCCACCCCAGCCTGCTGGTGAGGTGGGAATGTTAAAGGCTGCCTTGATGCTGCGGGAACACTGGTCAGCAACAGCCAAAACACTGGTGTGTTATCAACACCTGCCTATCTACCAACACAAAACATAGCTCTATGTCCTGGGTTGGCCATATGACTTTTTTGTATCCCCAATCCTCCCTCCTGCTTATGCTGGATATTCAGCTCTGCAGCTTTAAGTTAGGCCCAGAGAGACAGAGAGTGAAAGCGGAGAAAAAAACACGCGTAGTTTGTCTGCAGGAGTTGCACCTTTACTCCCCCGGAAAGGCCTTGAGAGGCTGCATTCCAGCGGGACAGCGATATCTCACTCTCTCTCTGGCTGGATGCTTGGAAAGCTCTTTCCTGGAATCTTTCTTGGCTTTTTGCAGGGAGAGACTTTGTTTCTTTTGCCCTTTTTTTTGACTCCTCCTGGGACTGGTTGGCATCACCTGGGCCAAAGACACCAGGGCAATCCCCAGGGGCCCCCCCAGATTTCTGAAGGCGGGCCTGGCAATCGGCCCCCCCCCCACTGGAGAACTGAACCGGACCCGGCCACCAACTCTGAATCTACCATCTCTTCAGAGGAAGGAGAGGTTTCATTGTTTTCATATTATCCAAATTTTCTATGCTTGTGAATATTCTATTTGTTAAATAAATAGTTTTTTCCACTTTTCTCTAAGGAAATTTTCCCTGAACCTGTTTGGGGGAGGGGTGGTGGGAATCGGCTTTTCCTAGAGGAGACCCCCCCCAGAGGTTTCCTCCTAAAATTTGCCCTAAATCAGGACACACTACGAGGGCTGCTAGGGGTAAAATTACCTTCACCTCAGTCAGACCCAATACAACTGTTTATTTAAAAAAATTAACAGAAACTTTTAACAAAATCACACTGAACAGCAAAGATCTGAAAAGCCAGGCAGCGCTGGGGGCATCAAAAAGAGAAATGCTCTGCAGGCCCTGACCAATCCAAGGGCTAGATGTGCAGATAAGCACCTTCAAGTGGATGATAAGTCCTTGTCCACTTCTCTCATTCAAACAGTGATCCTGTTTATTAAGCAGGTGAGGTTGTAAATTAGAAACCTGAATCTCTTGGGCATCCCCACTAGGTGCCCAGGCACCTGGAGGGCTCCAATGGTGGTAAGCTTTTGAAACAAGTTCCATTTGAAAGCAACCACAACTGCAGCTGCAGCTTGGAGAAGCCACCTGCTTAAGTGCAACATGAAGAGTATGTCATAGCATAAGGTGTGTGTGACATGCTGCATTTCTTCTTGCCCAGAATCCTACAGAGCTGTCGATTTTTTCCCTTGTTGCCCTGTATCAGCACAGAACATCCTCTCTAGCTCAGAAAGAAGGGAGAATGAACACATGTAATTCCACAGTCTAAGGAGAGTCACCTTTTGCTGGAAGTTGTATCTCACTCCGTACCGTGATCCCAAATGTGAGAACAGGGCTAGCTCTGAAGGACAGAGCCCTCTATGAGCTAGGACCCATGAGGCAATTAATAGATTGCAGGCTGATGATTTGCCTTCTGCATCTGAATGATCTTGCCAAAGCCACCTCTTCCCACATCGTAGTCTGTCCGGTATTCATCTCTCACCTGGGGCACAGCAACAACGCACATATTAGTAGCCTGCACTGCCTGTGTCCTACTCGATTTCAGAATCATCATCCCCTCTTTGTTCAGTTGGTGAGGAACTGAAGTTCAGATTAGAAACACTTCAATTTGTTTAAGATCTCTTTAACTAATCCACCAAAAAGGTGCTAATGGGTGTGAAAATGAGAAATATAGATATATCTGACGGCTGAGATATTTTCAGGTAAGAAGCAAAGATCCAAAAATATTTTCATTCAGCTTTTTAGTCCATCTTTCTGAATTGCCAGGCTTGGTCTCCAAAACATTTTATTCCATCTAAACCTCACCTTTGCCCTTGGGGAAACTGCTGTGTTATGAGATTGGCCTGGCAGCCACACTGTTTCCCTCTACTCAAATTCTGGATCATTTCAAGGGTACTGGCTTGGATTAGGGAACATTCTGCTAATATTGCAGGAAGTTTGGAGTGCGAGACAGAAACGGCCCTAAGTTCTATTTCCAGCTTTTAACACCAGGTATCAATTACCAAAACAGCCTGGGAGTGACTAAACTTCATTATCAGGCCTTTACCATCTACACTTTGCTCTGCACAAGAAAAAACCAGCAAGTAAGCACAGAGTCTTACAGGATCAAATTCAGGGATGAACTGGCATTGCCTTTACCTGTCCTCCAGTCTTTCCTCTGCCATACTGGCGCCCCTCCTTGAACCCTGCATCCCAGTCCGTGCGGATGATGCGGTCGTCCAGCCGCGTGCCATTGATAAAGCGCATGGCGTGCTCAGCATCTGCCCTCGTGTAGTACCTGGGGCACTCTGTAAGGACTGCTAACTCTGCTGTTCTCTTGGGTACAGGGAAAATAAAGAAAGGAACTATTGTATTTGAGAAGCAGAACTGCCCCCACTGCCTTCCAGCCTTTTCTACTCTTCTCTGTGTGATCAAAAACTGCGCTCATGCAAATCCAAGCTAAGTCCAGCTAATGCTCAGAAAGGATTCTGAACTTTAATATTAGTACCTGCACAGACAAGACAATGGAACAAAGACATCAAAGCCTTGCTAAGGGCAAGAAATCGGTAATATGCCTTTTAGTACTATGCAAAACTTGACTGAAATAGAACAAAAGGAACAGGCTTCACAGGAGAGCTTTGCATAGACAGCTCCTGGCACGACCTGTATGAGCGTGTACCCTCTGCTTGAAAATGCCTCCATGGCTTATCCAGCTACTTCCTTCAGATATGCAGTTGAGGTGAGAAAGTAAACGTGCTCTGGACATGGAAGACATCAGTCTGACAACTGTAACAGCTCTCATTTTGGCCCTAAAATCATTTCAGAAATTAATGAATGGCTCTCTGCCAGCCTCCAGAGAGTACAGCTCTGGTGACACTTGTCACGTATGGCACCACTGTATAATCAGTCTAAGGGTGTGGAGAGAAGGTGCAAGGATGGACGGGACATGTCTGGTAGGAAGCATTTGGCTATTGCCTTTCCAGCAGCAGTACAGACACACCTGCTGTGCAGAGCAACTGCAGGTGCCAAGCACACCCGAGCTGACAGAAGGCAACCAGAAAGGATACTCTACAAAGCAGAAACCACAGGGGGTTTTCTTGATCTTGTCCAGACCCATGACAATCCTCTTGACATCTCCGCACTTGGAGAAGAGCTCCTGGATCTGCTCCTCGGTGGTGTAGAAGGACAGGTTGCCGACATACAGCGTGGAGGAAATCTTCAGGGATTTCTCCTGCAGCTGCCGGCTACCCTGCGGGCACAGAGGCGCACGCCGCGGGCTCAGCGCGCTCTCCGTTCCGCTCCCACCGCCCCGAGCCCTCCCGCC
>JAHLSL010000175.1:3224682-3260786 GCA_025920805.1 Petroica traversi | reverse complement strand
TGTTCCCGCCGCCCCTGAGGGGCCATGGCGGGGCCGCGGGTGGCGGCTGTGGAAGGTGCCGCGGATCCCGGGGTCTCCCTTCCCCATAAGCGCCGCCGCTGGCGGCTGTCGTTGGGCCGTGTGTCACGCCCGGCTGTCCTGTCTTACAGCCCTAGTGCAGAAGCTGCTGAGGGAAGAGGTGGCGTCCCGCATTGCCGCCCTCACCGAGGAGCTGTTCCAGGCAGCGGAGAGCATCTCTGAAGAGGATGGGAAGGCGGCGGAGGGAGAGTCCCCCGCTCCCAGCCCGTCTGAAGGAACGGGGGGTGCGTGTGCTTCACACCCCACAGCCCTGGCCCAGGTTGGTGCTGCAGCTCTATAAATACCAGCTGCTGCTGCTTCCCATCCTTTGCGGTGAAGCTGAACGTGTAGTACTTTCGAAATATAAAGAGAAGAGTTCGTTTCTTCGTCGTTTACCCCAATCGCGTGAAAGTCCAAAATAAAGTGGGAAATGTTATTTTTAAAAGTCTTTGCGAAATTATGATCCTAAACGTAAAAGTGTATTTGTCACTGACTCTGCCCTCATGAGACCCCACATGGATCCTGTGTCCAGGTCTGGGACCGCCAACATCCGAACGGTGTGGACCTGCTGGAGGAAGCCATGAAGGTGATTAAAGGGTTGCAGTACCTCTCCTGGGAGAGAGTTCAGCCAGAAGAGAAGGCTCTGAGGAGACCTTACAGCACCTTCAGTGCCTAAAGGGATTCCAGAAGAGCTGGGGAGGGACTTAAGAGCATGAAGTGCCAGGAAAGGGGAAATGGCTTCACGTTGAAAGAAAGTTGATTAAGATTAGATATTGTAAGGTTGGGGAGGCCCTGGCACAGCTGCCCAGGGAAGCTGTGACTGCCCCCATGTAGGTGACTAAGGCCAGATTGGGTGAGGCTTGGAGCAACCTGGGATTGTGAAAGGTGTCCCTGCCTGTGGCAGGGGGTTGGAAGTTGGAACTTCCAACCCAAACCATTCTATGATAATAATGGGGAAAGTTAGTGGTTACTGGTGATATTAAAGTATTTATTATTTCAAATTACAAGTAGTGTCTAGTTGTAATTTCCAGTAAAAATGTAAGCAGAGAGCACTGATCAGGAACACTGATTTGAAAGTCCTGAATTTGCAACAAGGAGCAAGATAGGTTAGCAAGGGTTGTAACAGAAAGTGTGATTAGTACAGTGTGAAAAGAAATACCCGAGCATAAAACTGGTGTCCTTCAGTTCTTCCTGAACCAGTTGGGCGAAATTATTTCTGAAGAAAGGAGAAATCATTAATTTCTAATCTGGCCACTTCAATAAGAGGGGCTATGAACTTTCTCCTGGATAGGCAAGAGTATTTGTAGGCAAGATCTGTCATGAAAAGTAAAGTGATGGAAAATGCAGCCCCTAGGGTGGGTTGCTAAAGCAGCTTATTGCCTTTATGTAGTGCTGTAGCTTTTTAACGAGTATGTAGTCAGTAGCCTTTGTTCTTTGTTTGCTAATACTAAAAGTTTCCCCGTGTAGGTATTTAAAGTAATTAAGCTACTTAGTGTTCTTCTTGATGTGCAAGAGAAGTGAAGCCTTACTGGAGATAAGTTCTCAAACGTGATAAGATTCTTAGAGTTCTTTTCCAATCCCTTCAGATCCTAAATGAAGAAGTGCTCCGTGGTCCATTCAGCATGCCTGTTTTCAGGTCACTGTCCAACATATCCCTGTGGCATCTTGTGACATTTTTATGGGAAACTCATAACTTTGTCTTCGATATAAAAGGGAATTGCATAAACATGTGGAGAGGCCATTCCTGTGAAACACATGAAAGATGCTGCTTTTTCCAGTAGTAAATTTCAATGGGATCCACATCCAGGACAAAATTAAATTGAATGGAATTCTCCTCTTCAGGTTGAAGAGAGTGCAGTCAACTTGTGGAACTGGACTGTGACCAAACACATGGGTGCTGTTATCAGTGATGAGCAAAGAGCCAAATGTATGTATTTTCTGTGCCTTCCTAAATGTGTTCCCTGTGCTGTAGCATGAAAATGAAGCACTCTGCTGACAGGCACACAAGTAGTGCTGTAGATTTGTTTGTGGCTTTGCAGATAAAGGGTAGAAAGAGAAGAATGTCCAGCTGGGCTTGTATAAACAAGAAGAAGCATCCTGGTGTAATAGTTATCCTCTTGTGACACAGAATCAGTGTAGGCATTCTTAGCACTCCCCCTTTTCATGCCAGAGCATCAGTAAAGAGGTGATGTGACCAAAGGAAGCTGTAATTTGCCTTTTTGATACTGTGGTTCTAATCTCAAAATCTATGGAAGTAACACAGATGCAAATTTTAGACTGTTGGTCACTTAATTTTTATCAGGTGAGATTTTTTTTTTAATGTAACTATCTCGTCCATGTTTACATACAGAAACATCTTTTTACTGACCTGCTTTAGCCAGGTACACAGCTGGTGGGTTCTCTTGGGTCAAGAGCAGGTCTGGGGGAAAGCAGAAGTGAGCTTTTGGTGTTTTCCCTCAGCATGTCCTTTCTGTGGTTCTGTGGGATTGCAGTTTCAGGCCTACATTCTTGCCTTGAGGGATTATAGTAAAAATTATGTATAATCTGCATGATATAAATTATATCAGGTAAAGGCAAAAGGGTAAGTTGACAAAGCAGAGCGTGGTGTTCTCAGATCACAGCTGAAGGGCCAGGGAGAGGCTGTTTTAAATACATTTAGTAGAGTCTTTTCCGTCCTTGATGTCTGAGGAGGGCCTGAAAATATTTTTGCTTTTTGCTTTGAAACTGTAAAGATTATTAAACTTCATTTCTCTATTTTGCTGAAGGCTATTTTGGGGCTTTCAACACATGTTACTATAAGCACCTGCAATGTAATTAAGTCTTTGAATACCCTGTATTTAACTTAAACTCTCTATAAATTGTTTAATAGGTATTTTAATGAGAATATATATTTTTTTCCTTACTGCCTGAAAAGCAATTTTAAGCATCTTGGCTACAATTCAGATTGCTTTGACTCCTGAAGCTTTCAGAATTTTGTCTCTTGTGATTTAAAATGCCAAATAGATATGGCAGGGCCTGACTATCTGTAAAAAGAAATGAAGAAGTAGAGAAAAGGAAACTTTTGAATGCCTGCACTGTTTCCTTGCAGTGCGGTTTGTTGCCTGCAGACTGATTTGCCTTTGTGAAGGCAGCAATCCTCCGGAGGGAACTATTCGGAGACAGATTTTGGTAAGGCTAATTGTGGGTGAGTAATGAAATACAGTTGATCCCTCAGGGAAGTCTTCAAATCTTACTACATTTGCTTTGGAAAGGGAGTGAAATGTATGTCTGGTTCTGGAAGAATAGCTGGTGTTTTGGCAGGAGTGTTGCTGACTCTCTGTTCTCATCACTTGAGTGAGATAAGATTGATGATCCCATTTCTTCTTGTTAAAAAAAACAAAGTACATGCTGAAATGAGACCTGTATTTTACAGGGATACATTGCTGAGCCATTTGAGTTAGGAATGTCTGGACAGTGTGGTTTGCATCGTATCTTCTCATAGGGTAAAACATGAGCAGCACATTCATTTATTTCAGTATCTTATAATATTGTCTAGTAGGTCACCATAAGTCTTACACTTCATCTGAGTGTTCAGGGCTTCATTCAGAAGTGAGAGTTGCTGGTCAGAAATTGTAGAGCTGAAATACTCTTTTCCTGTGTTAGATCTGTGTGACAATGAGATGAGATCTTATGTTGCCTTTCTTGAAAGTTACTGTATTTTCACAAAAGGCTTACCATTTCCTCCTTTAGATGTTTATGAAAACTGGGAAAGGATGGATAGATATTGGAAAAGCTGGTCTTGCAGATGCACTTCTAGAGAATGCCTTGAGTGTAAGTTCTGTTCCAGTTTTGATTTCTTTCATACACACCTATTTGTAAGTTCCATGGGTGGTGGCCTGCACTTTGTTTTGCAGAGTATAGAAAAGCTGTATGCAAAGTTACGGAAGGGGAGCGAGGGTGAAGCAGATATTCAAGTGCACAGAACTGATGTGGAGAAGAGCCTTTTCAAAGTGGTCTCTTACCAAGCTGAATCAGTATGTCTTCTCAGTTTTCCTTATAAGTGTCTAGATGTTTGGAGGGAAACTCTGACCCAGTTATTAGATACCTGAATGCTTGGCATTGAGGACTTGCTGGGGGATAGATTTCCTTCACTTAGATGTAAGATAGCAGATCTCATGCTTGCATTCAGTGTTGCAATCATTTAATGATTTTTAATTTCCCTCATTTATCACAGTCGTTTTTGCAGTGGTGTTTATATCTTCTAGTTCAGATTTGTTGCTTTATGATTTGGCTAACATGGCTGTTTATAAAATAAACAGCTGCCTGTATGAATCATAAATGGGTCAGTTCCAGCAGTGTCCTTTGCTTGACTGGAGAGCAGGACAAATAATTATAATTTAAAGTATGTAATTTAGAAATTGTAAGTTTTGAGAGGAATTGTTTTACCTGACTGAAGTGTATGAGAACTCCATCAATCCTACAGAGTGTTACAGGCAGAGGAGTGCAAATGCAAAGAATTTAGTTTCCTGCATTTGTTGATCACAACTCTGACCTCAGTACCTAGAAGGGAAGTGCTGTCTCTAAAATTCTCAGGAGCTACCCTAAATGGAACAAAGCAACAGCAACAGTTTTTAATTTGATCATGGAGACAAGAGGAGAGGTGATATAAATTTTGCTGAGTTATTGTATCATGTTAGGCTGTGTGTGATCTTGTCCCATGTCTCTGCCCCTTGCACACTACCTAAGGACTGCAGTGATTTTCTGGATGTCTTTATCATCTGACTATATGTGGAAATATATCAGAATATATAGCACTGTGAGGACAGATACCTAATCTCAAACTTAGCTTTACTGAATGTGAAAAATCCGAGCCCTATTTTAAAGAATGAGGGTTTTAGAGAATTTTAAAGACCAGTTGTACACTAACTGTTGTTGGTGTGCTCTGCTGCTTTCTCAGGCAGTTGCTCAAGGGGATTTTCAGAAAGCGGTGATGTGCGTACAGCGCTGCAAAGATATGTTGATGAAATTGCCAAAAGAAGTAAGTGAAATCTTCCCTTCTTTAAGTCCTGCTTTAGGGCAAATTTTAGGAGGAAACCGCTGCGGGGGTCTCCTCTAGGTAAAGCTGATTCCAACCACCCCTCCCCCAAACAGGTTCGGGAAAAATTTCCTTAGAGAAAAGTGGAAAAAACTATTTTTGTAACAAATAGAATATTAACAAGCATAGGAAATTTGGATAATATGAAAACAATGAAACCTCTCCTTCATCTGAAGAGATGGTAAACCAGAGTCTGGACGTCTGGGTCCAGTTCAGTTCTCCAGCGGGGGGGGCCGATTGCCAGGCCCGGCTGCAGAAATTGGGGCGGGGAGCCTGCCCGGGGATTGCCCTGGTGTCTTGGGCCCAGGCGATGCCAGCCAATCCCAGGAGAAGGAAAAAAAAAAAACCCAGCAAAAGAAACAAAGTCTCTCCTTGCAAAAAGCCGAGAAAGATCCCAGGAAACCCTCTGCTGTGAGCTTTCCAAGCACCCACCCACAAACAGAGTGAGATGTCGC
This sequence comes from Petroica traversi, assembly GCA_025920805.1. Lineage (NCBI taxonomy): Eukaryota > Metazoa > Chordata > Aves > Passeriformes > Petroicidae > Petroica > Petroica traversi. Next base: position 3,255,200 of record JAHLSL010000175.1, on the reverse strand, counting down.
TGTCCCGCTGGAACCCTCTCAAGGCCTTTCCGGGGGAGTAAAGGTGTAACTCCTGCAGACAAACTGCACGTGTTTTTTTTTCTCCACTTTCACCCTCTCTGTCTCTCTGGGCCTAACTTAAAGCTGCAGAGCTGAATATCCAGCATAAGCAGGAGGGACAGTTGGGGATACAAAAAAGTCATATGGCCAACCCAGGACATTTATCATTCCAAATTTTGAGAACCTGCTTTCCTCTCTGTATGTTAAGGGATGACATATGCCATAAAATTTTTTGAAAAGTACTCTGAACTGAAGATCTCTCTGTGGTTGTTTGCCTCTTTGAGATTTTGTTACTAAAAATGTGGCATGGAAACAGCAGAGTTTTTTTCAAAGTCCATTTTTTTCTTGCTTCTCTTAGATTAGAATTTGAAATAGAATGGTAATCTCTTCCTAAACAAAGAGAAGACAAATCAGCAGGCAAGGCAAAAAGATTTCTAAATTGAATACACCACCTACTCTCCACAGAACCAGCTGCATTTTACATCTTGATCTTGTATATTGCATCTTGTACCCATGTGAATATTTGTCTGGGCACAGATGAGACAAGAGCTGAGTTACAAAGTTTTTGATATGCAAGTTTATGACTACCATCAATACTAATCCTCATCTTCATTAAACTGTAGAGCTATGAAGAGAGGCTTCCCATTGCACTAAACAGTGGTTTTTGTAATTCTTGTGACACAGAGAAAACAAACTATCATATGCAGATTAGCTTTTTGTTTGCAGAGATGAAAGTCTATTATGTTTATATCAGAATAAACTCCCTGACATTTATTTTCATTTGTTTACGTGTTTTCCAAGTATTTAGGAAACATTTTGTTCCTATCTCTCTGGTACAGGTAATAAAAATCAAAGGGGCAGATGCAAATTCTTACAGGAAAATATGGGAAATATTGTTGGAATTTATTTGGTTTTTTAACCAATTAAATCCCAACTAATTTTCCATTGCTTTTTGTCATCTGCAGGCCTTGTTCAAGTGCATCTGAGTGACTAAGTCAGTTGCAGGGGTCAAGCTTTGATTTGAGTCATAAGAGCAGAGCTTCTTAATGTTGAAAATGTTCACTGGGATCTTTGCATTTCTATTCCTCATTTAATTCTAAATAAATTTCATTCTTTCTGCTTGAACTCCTTCATTAAATTATATTAAACTTCTTGTTATGAAAGCTTTTCACAAATCAGGAGCACTGATGCAGACAAGGTAAGGTTTCTGATCGTGAGAGAGTGATACAATTTACTCTGATTTAAAGAGTGGTATTTAAAAAAAGAGGAAAATGGAAAGAGCTAGTGATTGCTGAGTGAATCCAAAATCCTCAGTCCTCAACTCTTCCTGGCTCCCGTTGTACCAGAGAGTCCCTGGAGAGTATCATGAGGAAATTATTGTGTTGTGTGATACCAAGGATGTAGAGGATTGTGGTTATTGATAGTTTATGAACCAGTGCTCAGTACAGGAAACTTTCTCTTCTGGAAAGAAAGCATTCACAAATGAACCTGTGAAAAATAAGGTTTCACATCAGAGAGTGATTTCTTTTGTGTTCAGGCATATACCCGGTCTGTGCTTTTGCCTCTGGATTGCAAAAAAAAAAGATAAATTCGAAGTAAGATGTTGTGCTACCTTTCTCGTTTTTGTCTGTGAATTTGAAATCTGCAGTCACTTGCAAAAAGCATCAATTATATTTGGGAAAAAAAGATATGGCAGAGGCAAAATGGATGTAAATATTGGCAGCCTGCTAGCATATAAAATGACTTTTTTATCTCTTCTTTGGATGACATATGACAGCTGCAAATAATTTCAAAGGAAAGGCAAGTTGTTATGAACAGATGTTCTCAGGGCTGACTGATAAAGCTCTGAATAACCAAGCATTCATAAGCAGTTTTCTCCTAAAACTTGTAATTCTTTTTTAACCCCAAAGAGAAACGCTGGGAAGAAGCCTACCATGGAACAAGTAGAGTGCTCTTCACTTAATTGTGTAAAACTTTTGTTTAAAAAAAAAAGAATCACAGAATCGCCAGGTTGGAAGCGACCTTCAAGATCAAGTCCAACCCGTGCCCTAACACCTCCACTAAACCATGGCACTGAGTGCCACGTCCAGTCTCTTCTTAAACACATCCAGGGATAGTGATTCCACCACCTCCCTGGGCAGAACATTCCTGTATTTAACCACTCTTTCTGTAAAAAGCTTTTCCTAATATCCAACCTGTACTTCCCCTGGCGCAGCTTAAGGCTGTGTCCTCTCGTTCTGTCAGTTGCTGCCTGGAGAAAGAGACCACCCCCCACTGACTACAACCACTCTTCAGGGATGTAGAGAGGGATAAGGTCACCTCTGAGTCTCCTATTCTGCAGGCTAAACAACCCCAGCTCCCTCAGTGGTTCCTCACAGGGCTTGTACTCAAGCCCCTCACCAGCCTTGTTGCCCTCAAGAGATTATAGTATTACAGTTTTTCCTCTCAAATTTTAATTTTTATTGTTTAGTTTACACAGTCCTAGTCCTTTCAGTGTGATTTACTGAGGAACTGTGTTCCTCATGTATTTCAAGAATCTTTCTGTTTTGTGTGTTCTCGACTGGTTAATGATACCTCACTTTCCCACCCAATTAATGATTCCATTTTAGTCATCTTCAATATCCCCTTCCAGAAGGCCAGAAGTTATAACAGTGGATTTATCTTGAAAGTAAAATTCATTTTAGAGAACCTGAGCCTGGAGTGCCATAGATCTAATGTTGTTTCGCAAGAACATTATAGAAGCAGGAGTCTTTTATTACAGACCTGTTACCTGTCAATCCTCTGTTACAATTTTGGAGTGGAAACCTATGAATGGAAGCGGTATGAACAGAGCTCCTTCTGGCTCAGGTAATGTGCAAAAATCAAATAAAACAACCCCCTGCTTTTGAGATACAAAAATGTGTGTGAAGGAGAGGGGTGAGCAAAGGAAAGTAGAGGCCTCATTAAAAAAGGGAGAATACAGGATTTTAGCTAGACAGATACTTTGTGATGGTTGTACACTATTGTCTAAAATCTGTTTCCCATATAGATTTTCATGCCATTAAAATGAAAGTCATCTTCCAGTGGTCCTTGCCAATTCTCTCCCTAGCACTTCCTCCAAAGGGATTAGTTTTCTGTAGAGTCCTTGTCTGATGAAAGGCACAAACATCAAGGTGAAAAAGGAATGGGTAGAGATGGTTTGGGTAGGATCCAAATAAGTATTTGGTGTTACTAAGGGTGAGAAAATGTAGGCTGTCAGAAAGAGTATCCTTATGCCATGGTCACAGTCTTGGTGCAGAAAATTTGTATTTATATCTTCTTCTTCTTTTAATAGTTAAAAGAAAATGAAGGGAACAGATCGAAATCATTATGGTCATATATGTTGTCAAAGAGGATTTGTAGAAATGTTTAGAATTAGTTACAGCTGGTGCTTTGGAGATTATTTTATATTTTGTTCTTGTGGAAAATTAAATACTGAGTCCCGATGACAAAATCTGAGGAGGAAATAAAGCATTGCAAAGTACAAATAATAATCTGCAGAAAGAGTGTGGCTCCATCTAGTGGGTTAAGGTTTCCCTGGTCTGAGAATATATTAGATTAGGAAACAAGAGCCCAGTTATTGTTTTTCTTTCTAACAGTTCTTCATTCACAGCATTTGTAATCAAATCTGTTTTTGTGCAATTATCACTGTTTTCTCCTGGATGATCCTTTGTGGTGCCATTTAACATTTAGAAGAAGAACGGGGTTCATGAGTTCCAGGTTCTGTCTCTGCTGTTGATGTGCTGTAATCTGAAGACCAGTCATGTATAGATTTTGTGTATTACTATATTATATGTCAGGGGAGAATGGAAACGCTTCTTCAAAATCTCTGTGGTTAAAATTGATAAAAGCTACTGAAATGCTTGAATAGAAGATGTTACAGAATGTGCTGCAACAGGTTGAAGAAAGTGATTGAGTACAATTTTTAATATACGGGTAGAAAGAACCTAAAGTTTTCTGTTCTCTAGTAAAAGTGACTACTGAGATTATTTTGTCTGATTTATGTGGTTTTTAACTGCTTAGGAAGTGTGAAAGGATAGGAATTTTGCATATATCACAAGACTGACTGAATTTATCTGTCGTCCTGTTTAATTCTAACTTTCATTTACCATTGATAGCCAGAGTTATGACATTGGGAAGATGGACATGAAACATTCTGTTGGCAAAGAAATGCAGGTAAGAAATAGAGAAATTTCTGTTTATAAATAGGAGGATTTTGTTAAACTGACTCCAGTGTATTATCTGCCTCTTCTATGCAAACCTGCCCAGTGATGTCTTGGTCCCCCTTTTTAGTAGTCTGCTATGAAGTTTGGCAGAGTTTCAAGTTCAGTTTTATGAGCATCAGTCACTGATAAGTGCCCCTAAGTCATGTTTGATTCTACTATTTCACAAATATCAAAGTGTAGAAACTAAGGCTGAAGTAGATCCTGAAAGGCCATGTCTTCTTCCATTCCCTTCTCTTTTAGTACATCATCAGTTACAGCTGTATCATGTCTGATAGATGTTTCTCTGTCTCATTCAGAAGTCAATTTCTTCTTTTACTTCCGACTGCGGTTATGAAGATTTTAATCTCTTCTTCTTTATGCAAATAATTAATATATTTGAAGTCCATCATCATATAGGTCTTTGTATTGTTTTCTTTTGTTTGTTTATTTTCCTCTGTGAAGTGTGTACCTCCTGTTATTTCAATTTCTTCTTCCATTCTGTTTTTTCCAGTTATCTGATTTTCCTTGCTACCCTTCTGTTTTTCTCTGAATTCTAGTTGATTCGTGTCCTGTGTGTTCTACATTGCTTCAGGACTGGATATGTTTCAGAAATGAGCAATCACTTTATATATCTGATACTAGGCAGGAATTTTTTTGACTCAAAGAGCTTTTATGTTTCATGACCTTAGAATTTAAGTCTTTTATGTTCATATGTGTGTTCATAGGTGGCTATTTTTTTGTTCCCAGGCTAAAGTGCTGCGGCTGTTAGCCACGACCTATTTTGAGTGGGATTGCAGTCAGTATCTGGACAAGGCATTGAAAGCCATAAGCTTGGCAAATCAGGTAGTAATTTTTGCTCTATTTATAGATTGCAATAGATGAAACTTAAGCATTTATTGACATGATAATATGGACCACATTAATCACTGGTGTGTTATCCTTGACAGCAGATTGAGGTGTGTTTGCTTGATGTTTTCATGCTCCTAAGCATGTTTTGATGTTCCCAGATTTTTTTATTTTTTATTTTTTCTTTGTAGAGAAATACTTTTTTGCATGTAGAAGTACAGCTGTCTTCCTGCCTCTTATGAGTTAATAGTAAGGTCTTTTGATGATGGTGTGACTAAAATTTCTCAGATGTGTGAGTTGATACAGGCAGGCAGTGGGGACAACCACAAACCCACAGCTAAAACATAAAGAATAAAATTCTTTCCGTTACCTCATTATCTGGGGGATCCCCAAAACAACACCCAGGCAGAGGCACGTAAGCAGACCTGAAAAATGTGGTGTATAAACATAGCAGCTACCCTGAAGGAAGTTCATATATCTCTAAGCAGTCATTACACTGAAGTCTCTTGATCCTTTACAAATTGTTTCCCATAGAGACTTGATTTAATTTTGTGCTTCTATCTTTTCAGGTTAGTGTGGAGTAAATGAAATCTGAAAAAATCCTATTTGTCGTTGGTGGAGAAAATTTCATTTTATGTTTTGTACAAAACACGCTTTAAGTATAAAATTTTGTTTTAAATGGAAGCTGAAATTCAGTTTCTGCATGCTGCCTGAATTTACAAATGGATCATGATGCATATGCAGATGAGATCAGGATAAAGGGCAGTGTATTTTAGTCATGCAAATAACGTGCTACTAGAGTATCTAAGCCTTTTGCCCTCTTCTGTTGTTTATTTTGCAAAGCTTTTTAAGGCAGAAAGTGTTTTAATCATAATTTTTGATATTGTGTGAGGGTGTGGAAAACCAGAAGAAAATGTTGCTTTTAGAACCTGAAATATGCGCTTTTAGTGAGAGCTTTACAATACAGTCTTCATTATTTCTAATTGTTCCCATTGTTGTTGTCTTCTAAATTTCTTCTTTTTATAAACAACTTGGGATTTGATAATATTAATTCTGGATTAATCCAGCCAATTTACACATAGAAAAGGAGGAAATGTTTCTGTGATTCAGTATTGTTCAGCTTCTATTTCAAAGTAACAAAAATGGGCCACAGCAAAATCAGAATTTTACATCTTTTGCTTTTGTTATCCTTGTGGTCTTTTGATAGTGTAAGAATAAATAATAAAGATGCACTTTGCATTTAGGAAGAAATTATTGCATAAGTTGCCTGTCACTTGCTTCAGTCACTAAAATGGAACTGAAGATTGCAATGGGGAGTATGTGATTCCTTAATACTTATCTGTATTATGAATGTGCTGTACTCTCACAGGACGCGTTCTACAAACAGCTGTCCAAGTAATGTATTGTTTTTCACTATGCAGGAGAATTTGCATCCAGCAGGGTTTTTTTTGAAAGTTAAAATTCTTCTTAAAAGTGGAGCATCGGATGAAGATATCAACTCAGGTATCACAGCTCTCTTTAGGTTTCATAGTGAGGTCATATTACTCCATATTCAAGGAGACTGCCTGTGTCATATATAGAAAAACAATAATTTATTGTGCTTTTGACAGAATCTACATTAGCTAAATGTTCTTTTGGTTTTGAAGTGTGAGACACAGTGCTCAGAGTTCACAGAGGAGTCTTCCAGACGCTAGGGCATGTAGGAAAAAAATTAGGGAGGCCAAAGCTCAGTCTGAACTTAATATGGCAGCTTTTATAAAGGATAAATAGAAATGTTTTTAAAAATACGTTAATGGCAAAAGGAAAGGTAAGGCCAACCTTTGCTCTCTCCTGGATGCGGGAGGGAATTTAGTAACTGTAGATGAGGAGAAGGCAGAAGTGCTTCACGCCTTCTTTGCCTCAGTCTGTAGTGGGAAGACGGCTTGTCCTCAGCTCTGCTGTCCTGCTGGGTTGGTGGATGGTGTGAGGGAGCAGAGTAGTCCCCCTGTTATCCTGGAGGAGGTATTTAGAGAACTGCTGAGCCACTTGGATGTTCATAAATCTATGGGAGCAGATGGGATCCATCCCAGGGTGATGAGAGAGCTGGCAGGTGAGTTTGCAAAGCTGCTCTCCATCATTTTCCGGCATTCCCAGCTCACTGGTGAGGTTCCAGATGACTGGAAGCTGGCCAATGTGATGCCCATCCACACAAAGGGTAGGAAGGAGGAGCCTGGGAATTACTGGCCAGTTAGCCTGTCCTGAGTACCCAGTAAGGTAATGGAGCAATTTGTACTGAGTGTCACCGGCACTTGCAGGTCAGGGTATCAGACCCAGCCAGCACAGGTTTAGGAGAGGTAGGTCATGTTTGACCCACCTGGTCTCCTTTTATGTCCAGGTGACCCACCTGGTGGATGTGGGGAAGGCTATGGATGTTGTCTACTTGGACTTCAGCAAGGCCTTTGACACTGTCTCCCACAGCAGCCTCCTGGAAAAGCTGCAGCCCACAGCTTGGACAGGATCACTCTGCTGGGTCAGGAACTGGCTGGATGGCCGGGCCCAGAGAGTGCTGGTGAACGGTGCTGCATCCAGCTGGCAACCAGGCACTAGTGGTGTCCCCCAGGGGTCTGTGCTGGGGCTGGTTCTGATCACTATCTCCATTGATGACATGGATGAGGGTATTGAGTCTTTCATTAGTAAATTTACAGATGACACTAAGCTGGGAGCGTGTGTCAATCTGTTGGAAGGTAGGAGGGCTCTGCAGAGAGACCTGGAATGGTTGGATGGATGGGCAGAGTCCAACAGGATGAAGTTTAATAAGTCCAAGTGCTGAATCCTGCATTTTGGCCACAATAACCCCATTGCAGCATTACAGGCTGGGGATGGTGTGTCTGGACAGTGCCCTGGCAGAAAGGGACTTGGGTGTCCTGGTGGACAGCCCACTGAACATGAGCCAGCAGTGTGCCCAGGTGGCCAAGAAGGCCAATGGCTCCTGGCCTGGATCAGGAATGGTGGGGCCAGCAGGACCAGGGAGGTCATTATCCTCCTGTACTCAGCACTGGTGAGGCCTCACCTCCAGTTCTGTGTCCAGTTCTGGGCCCCTCAGTTCAGGAAGGACCTTGAGACGCTTGAGTGCGTCCAGAGGAGGCAACAAGGCTGGTGAGGGGCTTGGAGCACAAGCCCTGTGAGGAACTACTGAGGGAGCTGGGGTTGTTTAGCCTGCAGAATAGGAGACTCAGAGGTGACCTTATCCCTCTCTAAATCCCTGAAGAGTGGTTGTAGTCAGTGGGGGTTGGTCTCTTTCTCCAGGCAGCAACTGACAGAACGAGAGGACACAGTCTTAAGCTGCGCCAGGGGAAGTACAGGTTGGATATTAGGAAAAGGTTTTTTACAGAAAGAGTGGTTAAATACTGGAATTGGTGATAGAGTCACTATCCCTGGATGTGTTTAAGAAGAGACTGGACGTGGCACTCAGTGCCATGGTTTAGTGGAGGTGTTAGGGCACGGGTTGGACTTGATCTTGAAGGTCGCTTCCAACCTGGCGATTCTGTGATTCTGTAATTTAAATAGCCTTGTTGCAAATAGGGAAGGGGGAAGACTCTGAAGGCTGTTAGGCTGAAGAGGGTGAAAATATGGCAATGTAAAGCTATGGTTTATTTAGACATATGCATTGGGTTACTCAGAAGGGGAAAGTGCATCAACTCTTACATAGTCAGCACAGAAGAAAGGCTGGTGAAGCATTGCTGTTCTCTGTGTGGGATTTTGTAGATTTTGATCAGGAGACATCACATGCTGATCAGTATGTTATAAACCTGCATTACAAGAGTTTATTTAAGTCAAATAAACTCTTTTCTCCTTATTCCTCACATTTATCACTTGAACAGAACTGATTCACTATGAAATGGGAGGATAAGAAAAATTTTGGGGAGACTTTAATATAGATAGAATTATTAATGTGTTAGAGAAATTTGCTTTCATAAATAATGAAGTCTTAAGGAAGAGAGGCTTTGTACTCTTCATGGTTGGAAAGCTTCAGATGCGTAATGGAAAATCTGAGAAATGTAGGATGTGATGAGGAATTTCTTGCAGAGAGCTGAGGGGTTTGAATGCTGCCAGACTAGCAGAAATGGTAACTCCACATTGCTCCTGGGGAATTTCAGCCAGATTTCAAGCAGCCAATTATTTAAAACTTACAGTTTCAGATAAACATACAGTAGCTGACTTGTGTTATGCAGCTTGAATTGTGAAATCATAGAGTTGCCTATCAAAATACACTTGGCTGTTATTTAGTAACACTAAGTCTCCAGTCAGTTTTTCAAGCATGTTTATTAATGCAGGGATGTCTCTTTTCTTGTATGACTGGCAGAGAAGTGTTGTGTCCATGCACTGCAACTTCTCTGTCTTTTGAGGGAAGATTCCTGCTAAATATTAGGCATTTCACTAAAATCTTGTGTTGTTCCCTTCTATGAGCTGCCTTAAAAATGCTGCTTTTAACAACTGTTACAGTCATGTCCCTGTGTATTCCTTTGCTGATCTCATCCAAGCTACAAGTGTATCTATTTTGTTATAAACCGTTCAGCACAATTACAATTTTAAAACTTTATCTGAGTGGTGTAAAACTGATACTTGCTTATCAGCACCAGTCAGTCCAACAGCTGCTGCTAAGGGCATTAAGCTGAAGTACTTGCCGTTTTAACATGATACCACACTCGACCTGAGCACTAACCTCAGTGTTAGGTTGTTCCTGCTGGATGAGGATGAGACATTTTGATAGAAGGCAGCTTGAAGCAAAAGATGGTTTTACTAAAGCCTATGTTGTTCCTGTTTAAAAAGGCAGAGAACTAGAATTCCAGGGCTATCAGTCTGTCACCTCTCTGTAGTACTGCATTAACGGTACAGTGAAAGGAAAGTCAAAACACAATAGACATTATTCTTCCTTTTACTGTAGATCTATTATATGGTTGCTGAGGTTTTTTTCAGTTTTGTTTCTGTCTTTCAAAGAAGCTGAAAGAGGTAAGTAGTAAATTGAGCAATTAAATGTCTGAGTTGATTATATAATCTCAAGTGTTTTGTGTTCTGTCTAGCTCTTGCAGAATTCACGCACCTTGAGATGTCTTTAGACTTCTGTTTGAATACTGCCAAACTGCTGCTGGAGCATGGAAGGTATGAAAGCATCACTGAGTGGAGTAAACACAATGTTTGGAGTTTTTAGGTGTTTCTTAATAAACAAAGAACATCTATTATACAATGATGCTTTATTTCAAATAAAAGCTCACGGAGATAAGGCTAACAGTTTTGAGAGGGAGCCTGTCTTCTATAGCAAGGAGAGTCTGATTATGGCAGCAACAGCACAGGGCGTGAAATAAGTGTAGCGGCAATTTGCAGTGCTGTAGCCTTCCTTTTGAAAGATTAAGGTTCCTCGTGTAGTTTTAATGTATGTGTGGAATCATCAGACTGACATCTTTCTTCTAACCAACCATCAGAATGACTTCAGAGTCCTAGAAGGATTCTTGGGAAAAACAGTGAAAGGATAATAAGTTACTGCAAAATAAATTGAAGCATGACATTTTACCCTGTTAAGTGCTCCATCATGATTATATATGTATATGCTTGTATCTTGAAGCAAATGTGAGGAATAAATTCTTATGAATATAGTGGAACAAGCATGTGGTAAGAGGAAGCTGCTATTGAATAGATGAACTATAACAAATTCATACCTTGATTCATTCTGTCGGTGTGATTGAAAGACAAACATGCTGTATGGTGTGAATATGTTAATCTCTAGAATGGAAAATTAACAGCTCTTCTGCTGCAGCCTCTTAAAAATGCATCTCTGTGAATAGGGAATCAGTTGGTTTTGATTTTCTGAAGTCTGTTCCTGAACGATTTGAATCTTCACCTGACCTTGGAAAAATTACCCTGCTCCACATCGAGTTCCTGTTGCAGAATAAGAGGGAGCTGCTTGCTAAGCAAAAAATTGAAGAAGTTATTATAGGTCTGTATCCATGTTTTGCTGCTGTTTACTGAGAGCTGGATGTAGTTGGCTTAGGTCGTGCATTCTAATTTTCACTTTTTTTTGCTTATTCTCATATTTCTTTATCTGTGTCTGTTTTCCATTATGTTTCTTTTACTTGCAACTGTCAACTTCCATATTGAATGACAGTCATGATCAAGCTCAGGGTTAAATTCCTCCTTCTTAGTGTAGATTGTGTGTGACTGATTCATGTAGGATTAGAAACATTAACCAGGAGTTCTGTGTAATGTTAATACTTTGTCCATCCAGCCCAATTTATTTTTGTTTGTCAATATAAGACAGGTTGCATATCCTTGTTTGAGCAGCTGGGTAACAGTTTATTTTTCAGGTCTGTTGCACCTCTTCCACTGTAGTACTTTTTGAGTGTCAAATCTGCTGTAAAACAAATCCTATTTCATGTTGCATCTTGCTAGGAGCAAGAGCTACATTTACATTGTTCAAGCATGAAAATATTTGTCTCTTACCCACTGGGCTTTTCTGGTTTTTTGTTGGTTGATTGGTTGGCTTGTTTGTTTTGGTTTTTTTTCATAACCAGGATATGAAACACTGGCTCCTAGCTGAAACTATTGCTGCATTCCTGTTTTTTGTTGCAGGCTATGGGACAATTCTTAGATACTTCTCAGTGTTCTGAATAAAGTTCTTGTAAAGTGATGATTCGCAGTATCTTTTCAGGTCATTATACTGGGAAACAGCTGTTGCCTGAAGCCTTGAATCAGCTGCACATCATCTTGTGGGACAGAGCTGCCAAACATTATGAGGTTTGGGACCAAAGAGTAGTGTTCTTATTTATATCAGTGAAAATGAAAATCTTTTTCTGACCTCTTTGAAATGTCTATTTTTGGTTAGAGTGCAAACTGTTACTAAGAACCTTGTTCCAGCTGGCACTGGTTTTATTTTCATCCATCTGTGTGCTGTTTTCATTTGAAAAATAAAGTTTCAGGTAGCCTCATCTCAAGGTTTCTGCATTGGAACAGTTAATACTAGAATTCCTGCTCCAGCTGGTTCCTGTATGGCTATGGGGACTGAAGGGATTCATCCAAGAGTACTCAAAGAACTGACAGGTGTGATTAGGAGGCCTCTCAATGATTTTTGAATGGTCTCAGGAATCTGGAGAGGTCCCAGTTGGCTGCAAGCTGGCAAAAGTTATCCCAATTTTCAAGAAGGGCAAGAAGGACAACCCTGGAAACTACAGGCCTGTCAGTCTCACTTCAGTGCCTGGTAAAATTATGGAGATTATTCTGGGAGTTATTGAAAAACATCTGAAGGACAATGCAGTCATTGGTCACAGCCAGCACTAGCCCATGACGGGGAAGTCCTGCTTGTCAGACTTAATTTCCATTCAGGACAAGGTCATCTACCTTGTTGATCAGCTGAAGCCAGTTAATGTCATTTCTCTGGATTTCAGTAAAGCATTGCATACTGTCTCTCACAGTGTCTAGACAAATTAGAGAGCTGGGCACTCACCAACTGTATGAAATCTAACAAAAGCAAATGCTGAGTTCTGCACCTGGGTCAACCTGGAGATTACACTAGAATATACTTGACTATCTAAATCTATATTTTGCTATGACCTTTAAAAAGAAATTGGAAAAACATACCACCCAAATATGGACATGTTTGTTTGGGTTTTATTTTGTTTTTATATTTTCTAGGAGAAAAGCTATTCTGAAGCCCTTAACTGGTACAATTATTCTGTCAGCTTCTATACACCTGGTCAGATAGATCAGAACTTGGCTAAGCTGCAGAGGAATATGGCTTCTTGCTATCTTCATCTGAACCAGGTTGACAAGGTATATTTAACACATGATGTAGACATGCTTACATCTTTATTTGCATTGCTTTTATTTTTGAGGAATTGGCTCTTTCATTTATGGTCAGCCTTTTGTGCTGGTCTTCTGGTCTCATCACATTTGTTTCAAGGGCAAATGTTGCCCTGTCAAACATCTTGAGTTATTTTATAAATATCAACAATGTAACAATTAACATTTTGTGTATCTTTTTATCTCTCTTCTGTTGCAAATTATATACTCATTTCAAGGTGATGTTGTACTGATTTCCTTTAATCTCTTCTCTGAATAGGCTAAAGAGGCAGTTAAACAAGCAGAGAGGTGTGATCCAAACAGCATCTTTACTAAATTCAGTGTTTATAAGATTGCAGTGATGGAGAACGATACTGAGAAAGGTAGAACTTTAAAGTTAAAGGGTCCACTACACAGAGCAGAAGTGCCAGATATATTTAAAAATACTAAGCAGCTTTGGACTGTTCTTCTTGAGAAAGACACAGTAGAGGGTAGTTAGAAGAAGGGTCTCTAAAGTAATTGAAAATGTCAGGCTGTAGGTTTAAGTTGTGAAAGTGGGATATTTTTTGCACACAGTATGTAAGAGGCAAAGTCCATTGCTATACTTGATTTTTTTTTTTTTGGATGGAGCCCCTGGCTAGGGAGGATAATCCTCCCATGGGCAGAAGCTATAGTAGCATCCCAGGGTGAGAATCATTCTATACTTTTTTGTGTGCATATAAAATATGAACCTTAAGGGAACCATCCCTGCTGCTCTTAATTTCTCTGGACAAATGGAATCTGCAGTTGCCAAAAAAAAATACATGAATTATTGAGATGACTTACAGAATATTGCATCTCTGTAGCCTCTTTCTTCTTTATAATGAGTTCTGCTGTTTCATATTTTAATGAGGATCTTAGCTCAAGTAATGAAAATTGAGAAATACGGTCTATAGTTACTTAGAATACAGAATAATGTGCAGAGCTTATTTTCCAATGAGTTCTCTGCCATTTAATTATTCTCTATACAACTTTCATTGACAGCATAATTTGTTCACATAATGTAGAGTGGGAAACACAGCACAGTGTGAGCATAAAAGCAGTGGCACCCTTAGCATAAGCCAAGATGTGGGAGCTTGGAATGATGCCCAGACAGTGTATTAGAGAAAGTCTTCTGTCTTTGGTAACAAACAGTTACTTAGCAGAACAAAATTAAGTATGTGAGATGAGTATCATTTGTATGGCGTCTTTGTTTCCTTAGATTAGTAGCTTGGAAAGCTTTTTGGCACCTCCCTAGGAAGAAATGCATATTTATGGAGAAGTGCTGGTATGATCAGGTTGTCTTGTCTTGGCTTTTCATTAAAAAAAAATAAATTATAGCCTTTCATAAATCATTAAAACAGCAGAACTTTCCACCTTCCAATGGCTCTTATAAAATCTTTTTTCCCCTCTGTCTCTGTCAGCTATGGAAGCAATTATTGAAATGGGAAAACTTGCAGAAAAGCCATCAGAACATGAAGACAAGCTGAGAGTGGATAAAAATACAGGCAGCAACCTCTTGAGTTTAGCTGCCCAAATTGCTTTAGAGGTAGAGCAGATAATGTTGTCTTTGCTTTGCTTTATTGATGTAAGTAGGACAGTTGTAACCTCTTTAACCTGGCCTAGATTTAGTATTTCTCTGTATTTCATGGGTTTCTTATTATGCCATGCTTCCACAACAAAGGTCTTGCTCAAATGCATTGTGTAATGCAATGTAGAAATTAATTTCATATAGAAAGAAGTGGTATCTTTTAAAATTTCAACAAGAAAATAAAGAATTCTGAGTTATAAATGTTGGCATCTGGATATTACATTGCGCGCGTCTGTAAAATTCTCCTTAGCAAAAAGCTATGTCTTCTCCTGCCTCTGGGATTTGATCTTTGATGCGAGAGGGGAAACCTGTGTGTAAAATACACATAAATCCGTGATGAAAGTCCTTTGTCCCTCCTGTTTGCCTCTTGGTTAGTGGCTTGAGCGCTGTCTGAACTGGCTGATTGCATTTCAGGCTATCTGGGCTTTGTTCCCAGACCTGTGAGGCATGAAAGCCTTATCAACCTGTGCTAGTCCTGCTCTTGCCACAGGCTCTTTGTGCAGGGAATCATATGATCTCTCCTTAGAGCTTTCTCTGCACTCTCAGGCAATTCTGTGCATAGTCCTTTGTTGATTTTCCTGCTATTACACTGCACAGGCTTGGAATTATGTTGCTTTGGGGTTTGTTTTTGTTTGGGTTTTTGTTGTTGTTTTGGTTTAGGGTTTTTTATGATAACTGAGGTAGTGCAGTATATACAAAACGCATTTTAATTCTTTTCAGAATGACCAACAAATTGTGGCTATCAAAGCTTTGGAGTATTTGTCTGAACATTTACAAGACTGTCGACAATTATTTGCAGCCTTAAAGTAAGATTTCAATATACTTACAAGGATAAGACTAAGGAAGAAAAGTGGGATCCTTTCGGAAAACTAGGTCAAAATACACCGTTGAAAAAAAATCTTGTTTCTTCATTGCTTTTTTTCCTCATATTTAGATGTTTGGTCCGTCTGATGTTATCAAAAGTCATGGCAGAAAATGCAGAGAAAAGGTGGGTCCGTTTGAGAAACCATTTTCTCATGGTGGATATGTTGTTCAAATTGTGTAATGTTTTCTTTCTGGGTTTTTTTTCTTGCAGAGTAATCAAGAATAATTTTTTATGCTAGTAAAATTCCACCCAGATGACTTCCTAGCTTGACCTAATGACATCATATAGTAACATATTTTCAACTTGTATAAACTTTTCTTTAAATATTTGCTCTTTGTCTTCCCCTTTTTTTAATGCATATATCTGTCAGGTATTTTTAATGGAGGTTGTGAGTTAAGCAATCTCTGTAACTTTGACACTAGTGGGATATCTTTCAGAAGTTCTGAGTGAGAAGAGGGGATATACCCATAACTGGAAAAATATATTCCAAAAAAAATAATGTGTTCTGTTGAGAAAAAGTTTATTTCTAAAACTAAAGTTTTTCTCCATTTTAGAGATGAAGATATCAACTCAATACTGACTTACTTGAACTTGGGTATGTTTTTGTTTTATTTGCATTTTCTGGTGTTTTTCCACTTGTCATTTTATGATATGATTAGATCCATACCAATGAAATATTTAGACTCCTTATTTCAGTCCAGGCTCTCAACTTCCACATGAAATCAATGAAAACTAAAGCTGGAGATTCAATAGTATTGCAGAGTTGGGTCTCAGTGCTACAGGTTTTTACTATCAAAAACGTGCAGTATTGCTGCAACTAGGAGAGATTTAAGAGTAGAATTAAATCAATAAAAGGTTCCTAGAAGAAAGGTCTCAAACTTGTAATTAAATTTAAACCCCCTTGTGAAATTAAGTTAAACTCTTCTGCATTAGACTTCAGTGTCAGTAAACTTAGAAGAGGCAGTACTTGTTTGCATCTTCTTTAAAATGCTGTTTGAGGCACCTTTTGTTGTTTTTTATAGGGCTTTCTTGGTGAAGAATATTAGATTTAAATTGAGAGAATAAATCTTCATCAGGAATTAGATGGAGTTTTGGAAACCTCTGTTTTGTAGTGTGGGGATTAGAATTGGAAATGTTTGTACTCTGCTCAGAAAGCGGTACTTTTGTACTGAATTGTATGTTTTCTGCAGCTCACAAGAAACTTGCTGAGTCTTTCACAGAAGAGAACTTTACAGGGGACATGAGGATCCTTGAAGCTCACTGGTTTAGAAAAGTCGGTAGGTTGCACTCTCAGAATCTAAACTGAATCTCTTCTATCTTTGTTGGTCCTTTAAATCAGCAGCCCTGGAGTTTGCCTTGAACTACAGACTATGAAATCTAAACAGCAAATATTATCAGAGATAAAATGGTTTATAGTGGCAAATGCAGCTCATATGGGGCTGCCGTAAGTATTATGCACAGTGTCGTCTCTGGATCCTCATTTTGTAGTCTTTTTTACAATGTTTTGATAAAGGATTAGTTCATTTGCTGTCTATAAATAAAAATATAAGCATAGGGTAACAGGTTGAACCAATTTTTCAGATTCTTGCTTCTGTCAGAGCATACAGGAGAGAAAACATTTGCAATCAATATCAGAAGTCATCTGCTTTACACACATCCTCACAATGTGACTGTGCTCCAATAAAGAGTAGCAAGGGAGGGGGAGAAGCAGCAGAGGTCAAATACAGTGACATGAGCATGAATGGAATCATAACCATTCTAAGGCAGCATTCTCACATGATAAACAATTCAGACACTACAAAAACACGTTCTATAGAATAGATTAATATGAAAGTTGTTCTAGAATCTAAACATTTAATTAGGTCAGTCTCTCATAGGTAAATGATTTGATTGCCTTTAGATGCTCATCCATTTATTACTCAGAACTGTGTGCTTAATTGCCACCTACTTGACCTTTTTTGAGGTAAAATGAGGAATAGCTGGAGATGTTGTGGGTTTTTGTCCTTTTTCTCTTTTATTTGTCTTGGGAATACTGTTCAACACTTCCACTCATGTGCTAGTTTCATTGACTAATATAAGAAAATGCTTGTCCCAGTTCATGCTTTTGTGGGCAGGGTGTGTGCTAGAATGGATTCTTGCTTGTGATGAAATTATCAAGGCAAAATTTGAAAGCATGAATAATCTCTTTTAACAAATCACTAGTAAAAGTATATCTTACAGTTGTTAAATGAGCTGTTGATGACCTATTGATTCAGAAACAGAATTGTAGAACGTGAACTGCTTATTGCTAGAGATTACTTGGGCACACATGTAGCAGTGCAGATTTTTATTTTAGTCTCTTATTTTTATGTCTTTGTTAGCTTGGAACTTAGCTGTACAGTTCAAGGACAGCCCTGGAAAGATGAGGGATTTTTTTGTACTGTCTTTCAAGGTATTTACTCTTGCTAATAGTGACTCTAATTGAGGCATATTTTCATTTGTCTAGTTCTTCTAGAAGTCACATCCATGGTTTGGGTATCTCCATGGAGACATGCTTGCAGGCTCTGAAGATGGAGCATTTTTGTCACAAGGAGATTGATTTGTAAAACAAAATGTGTGAATTATGGTCATACTTTACATTCTGTTTCTTAAGAATTTAATAAACTTAAGACTTCAATGAGAAGTGTCTAAAATAAATGGATTCTGATGTTTGGAAATTGTGTCATTAATACAAACATGTTAAGTACTTGAGTCCTAATCTTTATGCAGAACTTCTACCAACACTGTCAGTTTTGTATGTGCTTGTAGAGAGGGGAACTACAAGCACATACAAACATCCAACTCTGCTTTACACTTCATATTTAAATAATCCTTTTGTGCAATTGGACAAATAAAATTGCAATATGAATATTGCAATACTACTCATGACTGATTCCTGCAAGTGTCATAGAGGAGGGTCAGCAATCTGTTCACAAGCAAATTGCTTCATACAAGTAAAATTCTCATTACCTTTTCCTATTTTTGCTGTCAGTTGTCCCAGTTTTGTCCCTCTGACAAAGCTGTTCTAATTGCTCAGAAGACATGCTTGTTAATGGCAGCTGCAGTTGATCTGGAAATGGGGAGACAACAAATAACACCTTCAGAACAGGTAGGGCAAACACTGCCAACTATTTCTGAATGTACCAGCGCAGCATTTTTTTCCTTTTCATTTTAAGTCCTAGTTTTTTCACTCAGAATGGGCTATTGAGAATGTAAACAAGGGAATATTTCATAGTAACTTAGAACTGATGCACCTTTCCAGACAATTGTAAATGTTGGATTTCTGTAAATTAGTTCAGTATACTTGTACTTGGGTTTGTATCAGTAAAGGGTCATGGCAATATCTTCTGTGTGGAATTTCAATATACAGGATATCTATTGTAAGGAGTCTGCTGCTGAATGTGGGTTAGTCAGAAAGACAATTACTGCTGTTGCTAAAGTAGTTAGCACTGTGGCTGTGATAAAACTCACAATTTTTTTTGGTTTATGCATACATCTATGTGTAAGGGGGAGGGAAGGAAGAAGGCACTGTGCTCACTGTGGTAAGAAGATTAAAGAAAATACACAGTGGTTGAGAAGGAAGTACGGAAGCCTGGTATAGAGTGATTGTAGAAAATTCTGTGGGGGGCAATGCACAGCAACTTGTATTGTGGCATTTAGTGGTTTGTCAGTCTCAATAGCACCATTTTATGCTTGGGAGCTGAAACAGTAATGTCCCATAGGAACATGGATGGTTCTTTCTGGGTCAGTGAAACGTTCAGTGTGAAGTGGCTTTGTCTGACGTGTGAAGGTCTTTGAAAAAGAGGGAAAAAAACACCCAAAAATCCAGTAACTGGTGTAGGTGATTTACTAACTAGACTGATTCTTAATTTACTTTATAGTTAGTTCTGACATAATTATTCCTTCTGCTTTTAAAACTATGACATAATAACGTATTTAATTTTGTAAAATAGACGGAGCTTTTTAGTCAGGCCCTTCAACATCTTCAGACATGCAAGGAAATCTGGAAGGTTCTGAAATTAACAGGTAAGCTACGAAGTGTGGGTTTCCAGCCCATGTAACTCTTAGTTACAATATTAATGAAAAATACAGAGCATGTGGAATTGCTGTCTCAGATGGAGATTATTGGAGCAGATAGATGATAAAAGCTGAGGTGTTGAGTGACTGTTAGCCTAGCAGATGCATGGTTCCCTTTTTTTTGGTTGGGTATTGGTAGAAAAATTCCATTAGCTGTTCCTTGAATGGCAAATTTACTTGCTCTACTGTTAAGTCTGAGTACCTCGATGGTTTTTCTGTCTATTGGAAGCAAAAATTACCTTTTAGTACACCCAGTGGGTTTGACAAAATCATCATTACTACAGGCAGTCCTGTCTCTATTGTAGGAGATTTTGCTCAAGACCCAACAGAAACATTGTTGCTGCTTTATGAATTTGAAGCAAGATCCAAACTGAATGATCCAACACTTCACAGTCTTATGGAGTCAGTTTGGGAGCAACCACAAATAGAGATCAAGACCCTTGAAATCATTGCATGTAAGGACTTTTGTAGATCTTCAAGTCACAAAAAAATGCTTTAATTTCTCTTTCCTGTTCCTTTGAGGTGACCAGGGTTATCATGTATTGTACAACATACAGAAAATGGGTCTAACCACATATACTTTGTCCTGAAACAAAGATGCTTAGGATCTCAGCAGCATAAGAAAGCTGTGTTTTGAAATACCAGATGACAGGGATGATGAACCAGAAAGTTGTGATATCTTTCCATTTCTAGACCCTGAGACACTCATATTGCTTGTGAGTCTGGAAAGGATTTTTTAGATAAGCTTTTACATGCTCCAAACCGGCAAAGGCCAGAGAATGACCCTCACTGATTCATGCCCCAGTACAGAAATTTGTGGACTTTGGATGTAATGGACTTAATTATATTTAAGCCACTAAGATAACGTTAAGTTTCCAACTTAAAGTTTTTGTTGTCAGTTAGTAAATAGCACTTCTCTACACTGTGCCATACTTTCATCACAAAGTCCTAGTCATGAAAACATCCTTGAAATCTGGAGCAGGATCCAAGACAGATGAGGAACATTTAGAGCTACCATGGCAAATCTTTGGAGGATGTCCTGTAGGATTGCATAAACACCTTCTGTTCTTCTTGTCCCGAGTGAGTACACTCCAGTGCCTGGAGACACCATTCTGAAATCCTGCTCCTGCATAAGGTTTCCATCTGGATTTTTGTGTTCTGGGAGACAAACAATACTCTTTAGACAGTGCTCTTCACCACAATATTTTTGTATTACTGCACTGGAGCTAAAGAGCAGTGAATAATGAAACTTTGTGTGCTTCTGCCTCGTTGTCCTCATTGTTGATGAGCTTGGTAAGAAAGAGGGAGAGAAGCACAAGTTTGTGACCAGCCCAGGCATTAAGGAAATCTCTTTTCAGTTGTTTTTCACAAGGGATCTGGCAACATGCTGTAGTTTGTATTAGTGACCTATGAGATTGAAGTTTGACTTCAGTAATTTATCTTTTATCTTTCTCTATTTTCCTTTACTTTGAAGCTTTAGCAATGGAGTCTCCAGCTTGGTATCCTGTACTGTGTAAGAAAGCTCTCAAGAGTGCACTAAACCTTCACAGAAAGCAGGCTGTCATTGATGCTGTGAAATTTAGGTTAGTGTTATCACATAGCTTTGCCATGAGCTTGGACTGGAAATGCTGACAGGGAACAAAGCCTGCAATTTGAAATAAAGTGAATTTTAGTTTATATGCAAGGTTCCACTTCTTGCTGGCCAACCAATATACCTCTGAAGGATGACTGTCTAATGGATGTTTTAACTGCAGTTTGTTTACTTGGCATATTTTCTGGCACAGTCCTGTTTCCAGTAAATTAATCTACTGAGGAAGGAAAATGAAAATTGGATCCAGAAGAGATCTCTGGTTGTTTCTTGTGAGGGAGGAGTTCATTTCAAATGTTGCCCTGCAGCAGTGAGCTGGGTATTTCAAAGACAATGAAGAGAAATTAAGGGTTGAGGAAAAAGCCATGAGTTGTAAGGTAGTGATCCCATACAATAGTACATATGTGATTTATTTAGCATATTTATGTGCTACTTATCCGTTCCAAGTTCTTTGAAGTAAGCACTTGGCAAAGGCAACTGTTGATATTGCCTTTCTCACTTCACACTGAGAAAGACAGAGCTGTTTTCAGAACCCTGTATTTGTTACTGATTTCTGAGGATGCTGCCTATGTAGCTCTTGCTGGTGAAGTTAGAAAAGGTACTTTTTTCTTGCTGTCATGTGTAGCACCTTAGGAAATACTGTGGTTTTCCTTCTGTGTTACTGTAGAGACCAGCAATGAAAATAATTAAGTATTAATTGCTCTTGGCTCTGTTTTTTTTCGTAGCTTGTATGAATAAGATCTGATACAGAAAAATACATGTTTCTGCTACAAGAACATGAGTTTAGAAAGCACCAAGGTAGACATGTCTGACAATCATAGAGACATAACTCAGTGTGCTCCTGATACTAAAAACTGACTGGTATTTAATCTTTTCTCTTTTGCTCTCTTTCAATCCTCAGCAAATGCTTGCACAGTTTGATTAACATTTCTTTGCCAACTGGACTGACAGACTTGGATACCTGTGTGCTGCAGGAGGTGTGGGACTACTTTGAAGATGCTCTGAGTGTTATCAGCAGCACAGTAAGTTGAACAGGAAACCAAGAGATTAGGAGATGATCCTAAGCATGTTTGAAAAAGATTCTCATTAGACTGAGAATCATTAGTAAAATGAACATTAAATAGTGTTATATGTGGAGCTGCTAAGACTTCTTCAGTAAAAGATACACTGAAATTACCTCAAAAGAAATGTCTCTTGGATATTTAGGACTGCATTATAAGTTCCTTTGGATTTTGTTAGGACTTTTTCTCCCTTTGCTTAGGAGGAAAAGACCAAATTGTTTTCTTACTCTAAAATTAAACTCTAACACACTCTTGATGTGTCAGTTTTAAAGTGAAGATTCTGTTTTCTGATGAGCTGCTGCTGCTTGTTTGCCACCTCAGGATGCTTATCCAGAGATGGAGATCCTTTGGTTGATGACAAGAGCCTGGAACACAGGAATATTTCAGTACACTGTTGGTAAATACAAGGAAGCTGAGCAGTGGTGTGGTTTGGGAATGCGTTTCCTCAGTCACTTAGGATCTCTGAAGAAAAGCTATGAAGGCCATGTAAGTGTCCACAGGGGGATTTGAGGATATGGGATTGGATGTGTGGCCTGAATTTGAGATGTGGCTCTGAGTGAAGAGATCACTGCTGATGATCTTTAGCGTTTCAGGATGAACTTCAGAGTTTCACTTTGAGGGAGCCTGGTGCTAAAAGATTTTTTCAAAGTCAGGCCAGAAAAGTTTTGATAGACAATAGAAAGAATAACGTAGCATTCTTTTACTGGAAGGATGATGTAAATGGGTGACTAGAAGTAAACTTCTGCTTATTTGTGGCTATGGGAAAACCTTGTACCTTTGCCTGCTTTAACTAAAGTCAAGATGCTGTACCAGTTTACTTAAATCAGCTGTTATATGAATACTTTCAGGTTTGGTTTCTAGTATAATCTAATGTTTTATAAGTAGGGTTTAAGCTGGCATGAAGAAAATCTCTAAAGCTCATCTTCTCAGGTAGAGCTTAGCCACTTCCTAGGAGGCAGAAATTTCCAGTACCTTTGCAGATGACACTTTGCAATGATACTTTTTCTTACTCTCTCACAAGGAAGCTTCTTTCTGCAGCTTTTGGCTGCTGCTCCTGTCTAGATTGCAGCCCAGTTAGCTGGCTGGTGTCACAATTCATTCTCTTGTGCACAAGCTGAGCAATCAAGAGGTTGGCTGTAACTCTTACACCATTTAAAGTGCATCAATTAAAACAATAAAAGCTGACAATAAGAAGTCTCTTCCACCTTCAACATCAACTCCCAATGTCTGTGATTTGGTGAATAGGTTCATGTATTGATGTAAGACTCAGATATAAATTACACTTTATGACTGTAAATAAAGCCTCTTTTGTTAGGTTGCACTGATCTGTGTTTTTCTAAACCATTGTATTTAAACCTGTGCCAAAAATCTTTCCATCAGTCTGAAATTTTAGGTTTAGAAACTTGTGGTGGTCTTCCATGTATTCCCTTGGTTCTGTTCCCTGTCACTTAGTGGAATGATAGATTTTTATCCATCCTTGTTAACAACTCTGGTGCTTGTATTCTCTAGATGGTTGGCCTTTATAGTGAGGTGCTGGACAAGCTGGACAGAGCAAAGGGATTCATTCCAAATGAAGAATAATGACAGCCGCAACTACGAAAAAAGGAAAGCCGTTTCTCTTGGAAACGTTCTGCTGAATGAGAGGCTGTTAGCTCTGTGAAGGCACAGGGCCATGGCAGCAGTGGAAAAGAAACCAGGATCTCCTTGTTGGCAAAGAATTTATGTACTTTTTAGGAAGTGTTTATTCAATAAATGTAATTGTTTTCCTCTGAGGAATAATTTTCATTCTCTGGAGCTATTTAACAGTTAGAAATAAATATTTAACTTTTACATGTGATGCCTCTGCTGTTGTGTAACAGGTTAGTTTAAATATCTGGTTTTAATTGCAAATGGCAATGAGCACAATAAAAGTCTTTAAAAAGTATTCCATCTTCTCTGGTTGTCATAGCTGCCTTGCTGCATAAATATTTATCAGATTGTTTAGTTTCCAGTCCATTTCAGAGGGGACAAGAATTCAGAGCGGTTGGAGTAGAAGAAGCAGCACTACTGAGCTCAGGGAAGAAGCTGCAGCTGTCACTGGTGGTGCTGTGAGGGCTGCACTCCTCCCTTCCAGCTCACTGAACCCTGGGCCAGGCAGGTGCTCAGCAAGTCAGCCTGAGCACGTCTGGGGCTTGGCTGTGGGAAACCTGGGGTTGAGCCAGTGAGGAATTCTGTGTGAGTGTGGGGTGTGCAGGGAGCCAAGCAGGGACCCACGGGGACGCTGGAGCTGCCACTGCACAGGGGCTTTGGTTCCAGCAGTGACAGGGGTGGTGCCAGCGTGACCCCAGGAGTGGCACCTGAAGGGTCACACAAGGGAGTTCCTTAACAGGAGGGTGGACCTGTTTGGTGTAAATTCTCCATTTAATGGTGAGCTTAAGTCAGTTCACCAGACCTAGTTTGGTTCTCTGAGACCCTGCTTTCAGATCTCTAAAGCACAATATACCGCCTGTTTAAGTAAGAAATACCTTTAAATCCATAAAAATCCAGATCTTAAATGCCACAGAAAATTCTTCTGGAGTCAGAGTTTTGAAGATCCATGTTGCATCACAGCAGTGGGTGACTCTAAACCATGCCACGAACTCAAAGGTATCCATCCTGCCTGCAGAATCTCCTTGGAGGCTGCTGGGCTGGCTTTAATTACCGCTCAGTTCCGACTTGCACACACACATAAAGGTGTGTAAAGGTGTCACACTGTACCTGATGAGAAAGGTCACATTTGCCCAGCAAGCGCAAGGAGGTAATTACATACAGCATAGAAGGAAGCAAGCACTAAATGTGGCTTTGCCTACAGCCTGAATGGTTTGAATTTTTTCCTTGAAGGTACTCAGTTTTATTTCTTTTATGCTATAGACAGCACTGAAGAGCCCAGACCAGAGAAGTTTCAGACTCTGCTGATAGTACTCATCTCTTCCTGCACATTTTTACACAGTACATTTTATTCCAGGCTTAGTATTTACCAAAGGATTTAAGTAGGGCAAGAATTCCTCTCCTAGTTTAATCAGACTGTAATTAGATGCATTTTCAGTGGCTGTTCCCATAGTAGTTTGTGTGCACCTTTGCTGGTGCAGATGAAGGCTAGTCCAGGTTATTTTACCAGGCTAAATGCTGCTTTACAGTTCAGTAGCCCATCGAGGGTGACTGTGGTTTATAAATCTTTTTAAACTAGCAACAGCTGACCTGTAAAAAAATAAAATAAAATAGTGTTGTTCATTCCTCCCCCAGTCATAGCTTTTCATTGGTCCCTGTTTGCTTTCAGCTTAGAGAGCCTGTGTGCTCTCCCTGGATGTGCACAGATGGCTCCAGAGGGTGGCATTGCAGCAGCAGTTTCCTATTTACACATCATTGTGGAAGCTCCGGGGAGTGCTGGACACTGGTTCTGTAGTGCAGAGCCCTCCCTGCTTCTGAGAGCACTAATGGATCCTCCGGGGCAAGAGGTTACAAATATCCCCCTTTCCTCAGCCGGAATTTTATGCCCTGGCTTTTTTTCCCCCGTATTTGATAACTTCTTAACCATTTGGGGAGGAGCAGCAGTTCAGGGAATTGCAGAGTGAATTGGAGAATGGGTCCAGGGGGGGGGCAATTCTAAACCGACCATCTGGCATTGATGGGATTGTGGCTGCAGGGAGCCTGCCCTGAGGAAAACATCCTTGCTGAGAAGAGTCTGGGAATGGGGCAGGGCAGAGAAGACACCAGCTCAGCTGCTGAGCCTCGGAGCCCCTTCTACCACCTCTCACCAGAGCACCTGCAGCAGGAGCAGGGCCTTTCCAGTAGCTCTCTCACCAGACACTGTGGGAAGAGCTTTGCTCCCACTGTTGTGGCTGCACTGAGCATTTGGGAGAGGCAGGAAAGAAAGAGGGGCTGGCCTGGCCACTAACACTTAGAAATGGTCACAGTAATCAGAAAACAAGGAAATTGGAAGAGGGCTGAAGCTCATCAGAGGCTTGAGCAGAAGAAAAAGCTTTTGTCAAGTAGTGCACTGGAACTGGGGGAGGAAAGTCCACAGTCACCCCAGTGCTGAGTCATTTGTGGCCCCAATCAGGAATTGCAAGTCCCATAAGTGCTCCCGCATGCTTGTACCATTCAGAGATGCTGCACTGACTGACCCTAACAATGTGGGGTTCTTTCCTTAGGGAATAAAAACCCTTGAGGTAAACAAATGACCCTCATTTTAGAGGCAAGGGTTATAAATAAACACTGAAGGTCAAGGTGTACCCAAGGATTCTTGAAGAGACACCTTTGACATGATAACTTTACCTGCTTCACAGCAGATGCTTCAGTGCCATGAATCCTGCTGTGACAGCCTGAGGAAAGCAGAGAACAGCAGTTCTTGAAGATTGTGCTGCCAAGCATCATTAGCAACAACTGGTGTATCTAAGACAGCTCCATCAATGGAGAAAAATCTTTTGAGAAAATGATAATTACATTCCTTTAAAGTCCCTCTTCCAGTCGCCTCACCGATCCTGTGCTCCTCTGTTTAGCTAAGACAGTTAATTACCCAGAGCTGCAGACAGAAGCACAGACATGTTTCTCTATAGCACAAGCAGCTTATGGTCTAATTTTCTAGAAGTGTTTGAGGGCAGATTAGTTTCATGCCTGTTGCAGGCAGCTGTAGCAGGACATCTTGGGAGAGAAAAGAACCAGCTCCTCCATTTCATAACTAGACAGGACCATTCATTACCAGGACAGTGCTCTGCTGGTGTCTGGGCCAGGACTTTGCTAATGTCCTGGTCAGCAGAGCAACTTGTCCTCAGCCAGGAAAACGGGTGGTTACAGCTTTAAGAGCAAATTCCTTCTTCATGCCACCTTCTTCACTCGCTGGCTTCTCTTTCAGAGGTTGTTCAGCCTTACAGGAGTGACAGGGTTTATTTGAGAACAAAACCCCGGGTTCTTCTCCCCCCCCGGGACCTGAATGTTTCCCCGTCGCAGCAGATGGAGGTGACACACGAGCTCAGGACACACCCCACACGCTGCAGCCCCGTTACTGCACCGAACCAGGGGCTGGCCAGAGCAGCCTGGCTGGGGCAGCCAGCAACAGACAATGTTTCTGTGCTGCTTCACCACTCCAAATCCCTCATTATGCAAGCGAACAGTTTGATTTTTGAGAGTGGTAATTCTAGCATCAGATCTGCTTAGCAACTGCCTAATCTTCCGGTGTTTTGTGGACAACCACCACCACCAGGCTGTAGATCTGATCAGTTAAAGGAGTTTCTAAATGGTTTTTAATTTGTCCAGTGAGCTTCACAAACTGAACAGTCAGCAAACTGTATGCCCATGCTCAGTTTGTACAACATACTTGCTCCCCTGAAATCTTAATTTGCTTCTCTTCCATGCAGTTTGAAAGTAAAAAAGGAATTTAGTATTTAAAAACCAAATCCCTCCACCCCTCTGTCAGACCAGCAAAATGACAAAGCAGATTCAGGCACACAAGTACCATGACACTCCTTTAACTACATTTGTCTTCCACTGAACACTCCCTTCCTCTGCACTTAAAGGTACTAAAACTTATACTAGTTGTCGTTAGAGCTTTACTTCTCTCTGATATTTAAACAACATGTTAAAACTGTAAAAAGAAGCTCTATATTACCTGAGCAATGTATTTACTTTGTTGTCTTTATAGCCAGTACAAGAACAATTATGTAGCAGCATATAAATCCTATTAATTGTAAAGCAACCTCCCCACAATTCAAGCCATGACTCAAAATATGTTTATGGTGTCGTGTCATCAGACCAGACAACCTGTGTTAAAACAACCCATTCAAAAGCACTTTTCAGTGGCTGTGTTACAGCTCTATATAAGCCCACTTCCTTTCTTTTATTTTCTCTTCTATTTTTTTTTATTGCTATTAAATTTCCTTTTTCACTGGGCAAGTTCTGGGGCACCACCTTTTGTACCAAAAAAGGCAATTTTTTTCCCCCCTAAACCACCGTCATCACTTCAGTTTGCCATAGAGGCCATATGAAGAGTTGCTAAGATCAGCACCAAAAGTCCCAGATCTGGTACACAATGAAGGACTCTACAAGAAAGTCTCCAAGACAAGAGTTCTTTGCAACTCGGTTTATTAAAAATATATGTCTCCTTGGAAGAAACACTGTTAACCAACTACTGTTGTCATGATTGATTCGATAGTTTCAGCTATGCCATGGAGTACATCATCTTTTTCTCCACGCGACTTGATAGAGGGAGACAGGCTAGTAGGAAAAAAACAGAAAAAAGAAAAAAAAAAAGACAAAAAAAGATAGGAATGTGTGACTAGCACCTTAAGGACTTTTGTTTCACTTATTCCACTTCTTCAGGGACCGACATTTATAGCAGCTGGAGCAGGACCAGCGGGTCAGAGGGGCTGGATGCCTGACAGGAATCCATTGCCTAAGTTCTGTGTGCTCCTTTAGGGTCGGTCCCACCGACAGCA
The DNA here is from genome assembly GCA_025920805.1 of Petroica traversi. NCBI lineage: Eukaryota > Metazoa > Chordata > Aves > Passeriformes > Petroicidae > Petroica > Petroica traversi. The sequence goes on along the minus strand of JAHLSL010000175.1, from coordinate 3,226,616 downwards.
GAATTCGTCTGCCCTCCACAGTGCCCGAGGCTGCATCTCTCCTGCAGAGCCCTCCTGGCCCCAGAAGCTGCTTGGTCCCTGCAGGGCTCCTTGGGATGCAGGACAAGCAAAGGAGGCTTCTCCCCAGGCAACACACAGACAGTGTTACAGCAGCTCTGGCTCACCTGACAGCCGTGGCCTGGGTGCTGGGCACGGACTGACACACTGAGAACCATCACCCTGGCCAGAGGGGACACAGCCTGTCCCTGCCAAACAGGGGGAGAAGACTTACCTGCTCGTGCCTGGACAGTGACCTCCTGTGTTGTAGGGTGTGGCACTGTGTGAGGAACAGCATTCACCAGCTCTTTGTAAGGTGGGAGCACTCAGACCTGAACTCTGAGTACCCAGCACACACTCTCAAAGGCCACCTGAGGGTCCCCCAGCTCCACACAAGGCTCTGTTCCCACACTGGAGCCCCACTCAAGCACAGAAGCCACAGTATCCTCAAAGACAGACATGTCTCAGCTTGGGCCCAAGTGTCTCAGTGCCAAAAGCTGCGTCTCTTGAAAAACACCAGTGCCCAGCAGACGGGCAGCTCTGCAACCCCTGCCCCTCAGCTGGGGCACCACTTCAGGGCTCTGGGGTGGCTTTGAGAGAGGCAGCAGAGCTTCAGCCATGGGATTCACACAGAGATGCCAGAGACAGAGGCAGGCAAGGTGGCCACACTGTCACCTGCCAGGCCACAGCTCCCAGCACGACAGGTGAGGTCCTGCTGTGCTGTTCCCTGCCCTGGGACAGCCACCCCCTGCAGGCAGCAGAGCCAGGAATGCGCATGGAGCAGGGAAGAGAGAAAGTTTTTTAATTCTGTTACTGATCTGGAAAATGTGAGTGTCCATCCAAGGCACAGCTGGGGGCTTTTCCTGCCAGAGGCTAATGCAGAAGGGAATGCCAGTGTGCTGCCACAAGCCAGAATGGGTCATTTCACCTGCACTCACAGGTACAGGGCCAGTCCAACATCCCAGGTTTTTCACAGCAACACAGGACAGTGAGTACATTTGTTCCAAGTGGCCAGTAAAGTATTTCTTAACTAAACACCACAGATGTAGATTCTATTTACAATAGAGCCAGCTTAAAAAATAAGTTAAAAAACTGGATTTTATACCCATTCAGTTCATCATTAACAAGAGAAAAAATGGAATAATAATAATAATATAATAATAATATAATAATAATTAAAAAAGCCAACACAACAACACAATATGGTTTTGGTTTAAAATCAGCTTAAAAAAATAGAACCAAAAGGAAACCTCTCATGCAAACACATAAGGTGGTGTGTAAAACAATGTGCAATTTAATATGTAGTATCATCCATTCTCTTGCTCCGCAGCCTCCTGCTCAGTCTCTGTCTCCCAGCCTCTCTCAGGCCACTGCTGCTCCTTGCTCTGGTCCCTCCTGCACAGGCAGTACCAGTCTCAGACTCAGGATGGCTGCAAGAACCTGGCCTGGACGGGAGAAGTTTCCAAAGCACCTGGTACCGTTTTGAGCTCTTCCTGCCCAAGTGGACTCTGTACGCCGAGTGGTTGGGACAGAGGAACTGAAAGAACCTTGCAGTAATAACAATACCTTTCCAGAGAGGTCCCTCAGATTTCCTAGTCCACATACATATATATATATATAATATATATATAATATCTCTCTCTATATTATATATAAATTACATATACAGATAAATAAAATGCTTTCTGCTGCCCATCTGTCGCACTGTTCAGGGCTGCTAGACGGTTACACTTGGAAAAATGCCCCTGGAGCTCTGATACCAGCTCATGTGTTCAGAGACCATCGTTTCACTTGTTTTCTTACATTAGTCCTTAGCCGCCTCCTCCCATCTTGATTCTTTGTTTAGTTAATAATAATAATAATAATAATAATAATAATAATAATAATAATAATAATAA
>JAHLSL010000175.1:3206456-3224672 GCA_025920805.1 Petroica traversi | reverse complement strand
AATAATAATAATAATAATAATAATAATAATAATAATAATAATAATAAAACAACCTTGAATGGGTTCTCATCTGTCTCTAATGGAGCAGTGGGAAGGTCCATGCAGGAATGGTGGGAACAGTCATGTGTTGAATGATATGAGTTCATCCCAACAAAAGAAACAGGACTAGAAAACTCAATTTTGCGACGATCTAAAAAAGGGAGCAGGAATTGTTTACATATCCCTCACCCTCGGGGCAGAGGGTTTGGATGGGTGGGACTTCGGAGATCTTCTGCTCACAGGGAAGCAGGTGGGGGACATCTTCAGAGTTTCTCTGGGGATGGGACCCAGATGTAATGCCCAGACTGGTCCTCAATGATCTGTTTGATTTTGCTGTAAATTTCTTCAAGAGAGTCTCCTTGTACGATGGCTGGAAGAGGAGAGAACAAGCAAGACCCTGAGCACCAGGCAGCACTGCCGTGAGTTATGGGAGAGCCTTCCTGCTGCCCCAAAGGGCCGGAGGGCACAGCCAGCAGGGGCTGGACCAAGCAGTGCTGGAGGAGCTGCAATGGGCCCAGTGACACAGAGGGTTAAAGCAGCACCTCGGCAGGGATTAGGCAGTGCTGATCCCAGCTGGCAGAGCTCCTGGGTGTGGGCAGGGCCAGCAGGGCTCTCCACACCAGGCTGCTAATCAGCTTTGCAAACTGTGTCAGGCACCGTGCTGGGGCTGCGGCCGGGCCTGGCACCGCCACGGCTGTGCTGACCAGAGAGAGAGAAGGCAGGGCTGGGACAGCTCAGTGGGGTGCACCAAGCACCTGCCCCGAGGTGCCAGCTTTGTCCCTTTCCTCTGGTTTTCCTTCTGGCTGGCAGCTGAGGGCTCCTCAGTTTGCTGCTTCCTCTGCTGTGGGCTGGGAAAAGCCAGCGTGTGGCCTGCCCAGTCCTGCTGCTCAGCACAGACTCAGCACGAGGCACTTCACTGTGCTGCTTACATCACGGCAAGATGCACATGAAGGGCCAAAGCTTTCTGGTAATCCAGCCTACCTCTGTAACCCCAGCCAGGACTATTCTCCAGCACCTCTGTTCCCTCATTCTAAATTGCAGGCACAGAACCTGTGACAATGACCATCTCTCTGCCCATTACCCAGTTCTTTCAACACATTTCAGCCAACAGCATTCCTTTTTCACAGGTCAACATCAAAATTGCCCTCCAAGTGCACAGTGGTATGTTGAGGGCCTGCAAAACTGTGGCATGTCTTCCTGGAAGAACAGCCAGCAGCTCTGGAGCTGCTGCCCAGGACAGGAGGCCTAGGGAAAGCTCACCCTGTTTGTACCCAAATATTTGCCCAGCTGAAAACAACTTTTGGAAAACATCCTGCTTGGGGTTTTTCCTGGTAGCTGTTACTGGGTAATACACAGTTTGGCAACATTATATTCCTCAACTTAAGAAGAAACAGCTACTGCACTGGAGAAAGATGGAAGACCAGTTTCTCTGGTCTCTTCACCTGTCCGTGGTTTTCCAGAATTAATTATGTTACAAACATTAGGTCCTTAATGCACAAGGATGCCTGTGTCATGAGCAGCTCATCTCAGCAAGCATAAAGTGTCAGCAAACCCTGACTGGCTCTTCAGCAAAGACTACTTAGGAAGCAAGCCAAATTTTCAGTCTTTTTTGGCAGATGTTTTGTAATAACTCAGGACTGTCTCCACCATTTAGGTCACTAATTTTTTATCTTTCCTCTTTAGTAACTTCTCTTTTCTCTTTTTGGAAATGATCCCCTTTTCTCCCATGCAGGGAGTTTACTTCCTGTAGATTTATAGCACCCTGAAACCCTGTGCTTCCCTGGCCTGGGGATTTTCAGGTTTTTTATTATTGTTGAAGTTGGCGATAAGCTTTCACAAACTCCGAAAATCCTGCCTGACAACTTGTCTCCTCCTCGATGACTGGTTACTCCTATCCACTGATCTTGGAGCAGTCCCCTTGCACAGCCCTCCTGGCAAAGTGCCATTTCTTTTTTGCTTTGATGAAGCTGGACGTTTTCCCGTGACCCTGCAGTAGGACAGTGCTGGTAGAGAGGCCACAGCTGCCGGATGGAAAAATGAAGCAAATCAGATATAAACCTGCTCAGGACACTCACCTGTAAAATACTCTCCAAACTCTTGCTCAAGTTTCATGGCTTTGTCAAAGACCTTGTTGGCCTGTTCATATGTCTGTCTCCGGTTCATCTCCCTGCCATGCACAAAAAATAGAAACTTTTTAGCTCTTTTTGTTAGTAATGAACAGAAGCAAAAATAGCCCACAGAGCCAGAGTGCCGTGGAATCCTCTGCTCACAGGAATGGAAGCTGTGTAGGACCCAGCTCTCAAAGGCAGGGCCCTTCCCCACAGGATCCAGGCTGCCTTGGCACTTCATCTCAACTTCCAACAGTTCTTCCCACTGCCACCTACCCCACCTCCCTTCACATGGCATGGAAGGGAATACAAAATCAGACAATTTCCTAAATTTGTGACACCACTGCAGAAGTCTCCCTATTTGCCTAGGTTTTCTCATCTTCATAAAACACAGAAATAAGCAATTTGACCCCTCCTGATTCGAGAGGGGATTTCCCAGGTCCCTGGTGCCAGCAGTATTTCTTCTGATCTCAGGGTCAGTCTCAAACTCTTGAATCTCCTCACAGATAATATTCTCTGCTGCTGCTGCTCAGAAGAGTTGCAAGCTCAGCTCTCTCATCCATTCCAGCCTGCACTACCCAGGACCAGGAGCAGCAAGAGAAGCACCTGGAGAGGCACAGAACACGGTGCTGCACTTACATGAGGGCTTCAATGGATTTTGGTTTGATGAAAATGGCAATGGGATAAAGTTGTGCTTGTCGCAACCTCTTGATAGCATTGCCAGACACATCCAGGATGCAGTGCTTCCCCTGGAAAGGAGACAATCAGGATCAGACCTACCCACATAGTCTACTCCGTGTGGGAAACAGCTTGCTCATACAGATGTGCTTAAAAAGGGAGGAGCCACAGAAACGAAACCCCAGTCCTGAAACACAAGCCAGCTCCCAGCGGCCTCATATTCCAGCTTGCTCAGGGCAGGATGGCAGCAATGCAAAAGGACTGAACTTTTGTCTGGACATGTGAAACTATTTACAAGCCCTGGGCAACTCCAGGACTCCTTCAGAGGAACACTGTTGCTTTCAGAGCACCCTGCTATCTTTGTCCTCTGAGCTCCTGGGCACAAGACTGGGCCAGCAGTGCCAGGCTTTTGGGTGGAGTTTGGATGACAGAAGTGCCACACTGAGGTAGAGTAGCACAGCTGAGAAAAGCAGCCACATGGCTTGGCAGGACTCTGGAGGGAGGAGAGGCTCGTGCTGTGCTTGCTTAATGTGGTTACAGACCTTCATTAACAACACAGGGAAAGGAGGGGAACTGCTGAATGCATGTGAGTTCGGGCTGGATGCACCCCAGTCCTAGGAATGCCACGTGACACTCACCCTTTCTGCCACTGCTCGCACTGACTGGATGCTGGTCCCATACAGATTGTCATTGAACTGCCCAGCCTCTATGAACTTGTTGTCCTGGATGTCTTTCTCCATCTGCTCCCGGGATACGACAAAGTGGTAGTCCTGCCCATCCACCTCGTTCTCGCGCCGAGGCCTGGTGGTGTCTGGTGGAAAACAGGCATCAAGAGTGAACCCAGAGTGACACAGGATAAACTGTGAGGGACAAAACCCAGTTGTGCTCCAGGCCCCCTCCCCATGCTGCAGGCCAGACCCTGAAGGAGCAGAGCCACGACTCTCCCCTCCCTCCAGAAGGGCACGGAATGCCGGCTGGGACTTACGGGGCACGCAGGAACCAAACTTGTGTGGGAATTCAGAGATGAGGTCATCGTTAATTCGGTCCTTTGTGGGCCCCAGGATGATCACCGGCCTCGCATAGTGAACTGTGAACAAGAGCCACAACCTGAGACCCCACCTGTGCTGCAGCTGACCCTACAGCCACTTTCGGCATTGCCCTGCCCTCTCCCTGCTGGCAGTGGGTGCTCTTGCTCACATGGGCACCCAAAGGTGCCTGCTCCGTACGAGTTTACCTCCTCTTGGTCATGGTCAACATGTCCTTCCCAACTGACCCAAACCATCTGCGTGGCCCCAGGGAAGGTTCTGCAGGTCTCCAAAGTCATGGATCAGCAAAGTTGCTCCCTTGCTTGGAGCAGGAGCCAGGCAACTGGGACAGCTGGGTGAGGATGCCATGGAACTGGGGGAGTGACAGGAGCCTAAGATTCAGATCCAGCTTCTGGCAAGGACAGACCACCGAGGCTGGGACTATTCAGCCTGGGACAGGGTCTGCAGGGATTGAGCAGCAAGCAGGGTTAAAGGCTGAGGGCCGGGGGAGGGTTGCTCTGCAGCAGGGACCTGGTCTGAGGCATGAACAGATAATCTTGCCCTCAGCTGAGGACTAAAGCCCAGCTCAGTTTTAGCTCTGGATCTCTCCCTTGGTCTTGCAGACCACGATACAAATTTTTTCTGTTGATTAAAGCAGGGCAGTTGAGGCCAGGGAAAGCCATGCACATCTGGCTCTCCTGCTACAGCCAACACACAGGGCTCCACTTGCATCCACCTAGAGCTGTGCTGGCATGGCAGGAGGGGAGGGTGCACTGACACCCTGGCTGTGCTGGGGACACAGGTGGCAACACTGGAGGGGGCACGGGGCAATTCAGCTCAAGACTTACTTTCTTGCCGCGTCACTGGCTCGTACGACAGGATGGTGTCTTCTTGTCCTTCTGCAACAGAGCCAGGGGGATGTAGGTGAGCATTTGCAGCAGCTCTCCAGTCCCTCTGCAGCTGTGAGGAGCTGGCTCTGCCCCTTCAGCCTCCCACAGCTCTGGGGACACTCCAGGCTATCCCCATCACTCCACCCACGGATGTGAAGCATGACGGGCATGCAGTTAGGAGCCCTTGAGCCACTTTAATTATTCATGTCCCAGCTCTGGATCTAGCCTCCTCCCCCATTGCTGCAGGCTCTTAGCCCATTGGGCCGTAGTGTCCTCCCTGCAGGTATTTAGAGGACTTTCTGGGGACAAAGGGAGCATCTAATCTAGCTGGATCCCATGCTCTTTATAGGCTTGGGCTCCAGGAGCCATCTATGCTACAGGCCTGGCCTCTGGCCACTGCTTCCTGTAGCAGGCACTGAGGATGAGGGATCATCATGGACTGGGAGCCCACCACCATGCCTTGGAGCAGAGCCCTGCAACCAGGAGAGAGCAGTGAACCAGGCAGGTTTGTTCCTGCTCCCCAGCCCCTGCTCTCCCTGGCTCCGAGGAGGGAGCTGGCCGCAGCTTCTCAGTGTCACCAGCAGGAAGGACCAGCCTCCGAACAGAACCACCACTGGGACAGGACAAGATGGAAGTGCCAAAACATGCACACTCATACAGGGACACACACACGTACACGGGCTGGGAGAGCAGGTGGACACACACTTACTGGAACTGCTCTCGCTGTCACTGGTGTTTGATGTCACGCCCTCTGCAAAGCAACCAGAAAGATCCCCTTCAGAAGGAGCATGGGCGGGAGGCACGGGCACTGCTGGCTGTCACCCAGCACTACTGACCAAGGGCAGGACAGCACTGGCCTCCCAAAAAAACCTGCAGCCCAGCACCCACTGGGACGAGTCTGTGCCACATGGGCAAGGGCGGCATCTTTCACCCTTTGCTGGGAACCCGGGAACATGCAGGGGGATACTTCCAGTAGAAGATAGGGAGACCGGGAGGGCTTGCCTGGCAGATGTGAAGGCACTGGGCTTCCCAGGCCGAGGGCAGGTGAGGTGCACAGGGAGGAGAAGGCTGGCAGGGGAGCAGGTGCAGCATGCACACAGCGGGCAGGGGAGGGCACGGCTGTGCCAGCACAGGGATGGGGAGCCTACCACTGGGGATGGGCTGGGACGCACAGAGACAAGACAGTGACAGGATGGGACAGAGTTTGGGGCTTTGCTTGCTCAGGCTGATCCTAGTGCTGCGACCACCCCACAGAGGCTTGCTGGCCGCTGCCTGCCCCAGTCAGGCTCTGCACTGGTTGGGAGGTGTGGAGCTTGGCAGGGAACTTATGTCCCAGCTGAAAAGATGACAGGGATCCTGTCATTATACTGCAGCTCTGGGTATGTGGTAACCCAGAAAAAGGCAGGAACACCTCAAAATGCTGTCACCCATCCCATTCACAGCAGGCCCATCATGGCCACTTCCCACCCGTACTGGCAGTGGCTCCAAGTGCTAAAGCAACAACCAACCCAGACAGGAGCATAAAGAGAGGATGAGGAGGTATAGCTCACCCTGGGTGCAGTAGGCACTTGGGGCACGGCCAACACCCCCACAAAAGCTCCCCCATCCCGTCCCACGTACAGCAGCAGCACCTCAAGCCCCGCAGCCTCCGTGGCACACGCGGGGTCCCAGCAGCAGAGCAGCGCCCAGGCTCCTCCTGCCCTGCTCCCAGAGAAACACAGCTGCCCCGGCCAGAGCCCAGCCACTCCCCAGGCACCACAGCCACAGAAAGGGAACAATGTGCATTGGAATTCAACTTACTCAGGTTCTTTGCTCCATAATAATCGTCACTTAACCCAGGGAAGTCCTGATTTCACAGACAGCAAGAAGGGGAAGAGGGGGAGAGAAGACAGTGCAGGAAAGGGGAGTCAGAGGGATGGGGGGAGACAGAGCCAGACCAGCATTAGTGACAGGAGTGCAGAACAGCCCAGAGCTGCAACTGCAAGTGAGGTTAAATGTTTACAGAGCTGACACCATCAGCCCACCGCCAACATCTTGCCTTGTGCAGCTGGACTCTTCCTCCCCCAAGCTCACCCTCTCTGCCACAGAGCTCCCAGGGGCCACCCTGGGTCTGGGGAGGGCAGGGCAGCCACAGCAGCATCAGCTGGCACCAAGCAGTTGCAGCCCTGAGCTGCAAGCACAGGGGCTGAAGTATTTCTCCCCATGGAGTACACTGGCAGGGCACAGTGGCTCTGTGCTTCCCCAGCACAGCCTGGCCACTCCGGGGCCAGGCACAGCACACAGTCCTTATAACACGTGGCAGGAGGACACATTTTTCCCCATCTGTTTTAGTCAGCTGCCCCACAATGCTTGCAGAAGCTGTGGAAATGTGAGGCAGAGAACTGCCCACTGCAAGCTGGGATGGACAGTGTCAGAGCACAGGGAGGGAACTGGCTGTGTGTCTGTGGCACAGGCAGGTAAAGAGTGGCCTGCCCTATCCCCATGCTGTGTCACCTTACTGCAGGGCTGGCCAAAAGCGAGCCCCCAGCTTCAGCATGTAGCTGACTGGAGCCCAGCCATATCCAGGCACTACTAGAGACAGCCTTCAGCATGGGCCAGAGGCTTGTGCTGTCTGTTAAAATCACTAGAAGCTGGCACCAGCCTGGCATGGGCAGCAGAGGGATGCTCAGCAGCAACCTCCTGCCTCTGTATGACACCCAAGACAGTCCCAGAGGGGAGGGGATGTGTTTGCAGTGCTGATACTGGGACACAGACACAGCTCTGCCTTGTCCTCTTCCCCTTTCCAGAGGTGTGGACACTGCTGACCTGAATGCTTACCCAAGGAGTGGAGGCAGTTCACCACTCAGAGGAGTGGTTGAATTTGGTGAGCAGCTCTAGTGCTGCCCACATCAGGATTTAGGGTAACAAGACAAACTGCCTTTACTGGGAGTCCCAGGGTGGTGAGAGCTGTGGACCCCCATCACCTGCAGCTAACTACCAATGATCTGCCTCAGTCATGGGTGGGCAGCAGGGTCATGGATCCCCCTGTGTCCATAGGGCCTAATCCACTGGAAGGGCTCTCCAGTGGGGATATGGAGCTGTAAATCACTTCTAGGGAAGATGGAGCTGGGACCTCCCCAGGCCCTGAGCAGGACAGGAGAAGCTCTGCAGGAGGCAGCCAGCTCCTCACTTGGAGGGAAGCAGGCAGAGGGAGGGAGCAGAGCCTGCAGCAAAGGGGGGAGAGCAGGGGGAGGCAGAGCAGGGAGTTGGGTGGGTGTAAAGTTGGATGAAAAGATGAAGACATTGAACATGAGAGAAAGGAATAGAGTGCCAGCCTGCAGCTGTTGCTTTCATTTCAAGCTCAGTTTCTCCCTAGCTGCTGGCACAACTATGGAGCACAGACCTGAATACAGGCAGGTGCCAAGACCCCTGGCTATGGAAACGTGCTGAATCTCTTCTCTCAGGGCAGGGGACCTGAGGGTTGCAGGCTTGTCCTCTCTGGCCAGCTGCTACTTACGTTCCTGTCCGCTGCTCTCCTGGGCCAGGTTCTCTTTGCTCTTGTAAAATGGAAACTTTCGAGAGAGCCGAAAACTCTTTTTACGTTTCGTTTTGATCGACTGAAGAACATGGAGATGGAAGGGAGGACAGAAAAAACAATGGTGTTTAACACATGTGGGGAAAATTAAAATGAAGAGACAATGAGGAGCTGTGTCAGGGCGGTCACCATCAAATGAAATTATGGAGATTACATGAGAACTGAAATGCAGGAAAAAAATTAAGCATGGAGAAAAACATGTGGTAGGGTTGCTGGGAAGCTGATGGGGCAGTCAGCAGCTCTGCAGGGGTAGCCAGGCTGTTCTTCCTTGCTTGTTGGCATGTTAGGCACTGCTCGTGAGGTGTGGGGGCAACTACCTTAACCAGTTGCCTACAGGCAGCTCCAGCCATGGGCTCTGCCACCCCATCACTCCAAACACGGGTCCTTCCCCAGTACCTTCAGACCATCCTGGGCTACTCTGCTCAATCACTGCATATTCATGAAGGGTTTGTGCCAAGCAGATTGGGCCTGGGGCAGGTCCAGTCACACAGCTCTTTGCCTTGGGACTGTTTGAACTGCCCCATGAGGAGCTTTTGCTGCTGGGAGTCATCCTGCCCTCACTAGACACCAGGTCCAGGGGCCCCTCTGAGCCCCAGATCAGCACTTACCCTGTTGGACTCAATCATGCCAGTCCTGGCGTGGAACTTCACTGTTTTCAACCTTGCTCTCTCCTTCTTTTCCACCCTGATCAGGAGAGAAAGAGTCGCTAGTCCCATGCATGTGCCCTCCATGCTGCCCACATGGCTCCTCAGGCAGCTCCAGGCAGCCTTGGGGGGGTGGCCCCATTGGCAAATGGACGCTCCTTCCCAGGGAGGGAAGGATGTGGAGCTGCCTGTCCAGCATCTGGCCCAGGCCAGTGTCTGCAGGAGCAGGAGAGGAGCCAAGCCAGCCTTCCCAACAGGGATAGAGGACAGACTCGAGGCTGGCTTTGCAGACCTGAAGGCAGCAGCAGCAGCCAGCTCCCCTGATCCCTGTGACTTCCCACCTTGCACTGGGGCCTGGCTGCAGAGCTGGACAGATTGACAGAGGACACAAGGAGCAGCCCACAGTCACTGCTGTGACTCCGCTCTCAGAGATCCAGACCGGCTAACACCAACCCTCCATCCCCACAGGAACCACAAAGAGGGCTGACCACTCCCCTCCTCACCTGGAGTCTCACCCAGCTTTGGAAAACACCTCCCCAGGGAGCCCTGCACACAGCCCCAGCTTGCAGCCAAGGCTCCCTGCACGCTGCATAGGGGCCGGTGGCCTGGGACCTCATGATTTTAGCCTGAGCAGAGCCCCGAGGGCTGCAGGGCTTGCAGAATTTGGGGAAATCCCAGGGTCACCAAGTGGGACAGCTCCTGCTGATGGACACTCACCTCTTCTTGCTGGGGATGACCCCGATCTGCTCGCTCTCGCCGTGGGGAGTTACGAGCCTGGCTTGCCACCACTCATCATCAGAAGCATTGATGACGTGCAGGATGTCCCCATAGGAGAAGCTGAGACCCTGGCTGGGCAAGCAACTGTCTCGGGTCCGGTCATAATCAAACAGGGCTCTGTGGAGGAGCAGAGAGGAGTGATGCCTTCTCTGAGCATGGCCAGGCAGCGAGGGCAGCAGTATTGCCAACCTCCTGGTGCACTGTCACCTTCACACCTTAAAGGATTTAACTCCAAACCCTGCCAAGGTGCTGCCAGCCACCAGCACACCCCTTGGCTGGCAGGCTCAGCATAAGCCATGAAGAGTGCAATGCAGGAACAACAGTGCTGGACTGAGAGAACTCACTGCTGACCTCAGCTGCAGGATGCACACGAGCCATGGATGCACTGAAAGCATCTGTGGTTAGGGAGCAGGCCAGGCCCACAGCAGCAGCCTGTGGGAGGGCTGCTCCTTGCCACCCTCCGTGGCTGCAGGGCCAAGGAATGGGATGGGGAACATCTGACACCACTGCTGGTGGGGGGTTGCACAGGCAGAGAGCACCAAGGCTTTGAGCATTGTCTTTTTTTATGTACAGAGCCTGTGAATTAGGAATGCAGCTCAGAGTATATATATCTGCTTCCATAACTGATCCTTTTCATACTCCTAAACACCACTCCTGAGAACAGTTTATTTAGTTTAAAATTATCTTCAAAATTAAACTAACCAGCTATAGAAAATATTTTATTTTTTTTACTAGAGGAGTGCTAATACTTTTCCTGCACATGTACATCACACAGCACTGCAGCCTCAAGCTGCTTTCAGTGACTTCACCTGAAAATTGTTCTACTAATGTCAGATCACAAACTCTGTCTGTTTTGATGCATCAAAACAATAAAGAACGGGAAGAGTCACTAAAAGTACTGGCAGCACAACCTCTGTATTTGCTCCTGGGACACTGGCCCCACTGGCACCCAGCCCAGCATGAGCCCAGGCACTGCAAACACTGGCTGGCTACTGGTTTAATCCTGGCCATAATAAACCTTCTTCAAGCAAGAGAGACATCCTCTGTTCTGTTCATTATCCCCTTCCACTGTGGGGACTCTGAAGGGGGTCTAAAACCAAATGGTAAGTGGGATCACCTGGCATGTCCCCATGGAGCAGCAGAGCTTGGAGGGCATTTCTACCAGGGGACTGCTGGGCTGAGAAACCTTTCAGGGCACTTGAGGCAGGGTCTTGAATGGGAAGAAGGGCTGCCCCAGAGGAATGGCTCTCTGGGACAAGACTCAATCTGCCCTATGCACCCAGATCTGTTTTCCTTCCCCAGGTTGCTCAGGGCTGGGGCAGCTCTTGTACTTGTTAGCTCTGCAGAGCAGTGCGGCTGGAGCCGGCAGCAGGGCACCAACGGGAGCTTTGGCCAGAGGTAATCAAGCCTTGCAGGCAGCTCCAGGCCAAAAGATAAGGCTGCATGTGGCTGACAGGCCGCTGTGAGGCCAGTGCCGCTGGCCAAGACCCTGGGGAACTGGTCAGGCCGGTTCCCACAGCCAGGCAGAAGCCCTGCCCACTCCGTGCACCCTGCCCTGCAGAGCAGCGCTGGGCCCGTGGCTCCTTCCGCAGCAGCCACAGCATCCCGGGACAGGCACAGCAATGTCTCAGCATGGGCAGGACACCTGCAAAGCCAGCACAGGAGACATTGGCTACCCCAAGGCATGATGCTCCTGCCCCTGCAAAGCCAGCACAGGAGGCATTGGCTACCCCAAGGCACAATGCTCCAGGACATCGGCCCCTGGCTGTGCTGGCACATGGGACCCACCGTGGCTGGGTGCTCCTCCGGGTGCACAGGGGCCAGATGGCAGCTCTGCTCTGCCCCCAGGCCAGCTCACAGCACTCACAGCCAGGAGAGCAGATGGTTTGGCTGGAGGGCAGGGAAGCAGTGCCAAGGACTCCCATGGCTTCCTCCTGGTGCCCAGGCACAAAGCCTGCCTGGCCTCCATCCCCACCCGGCACGGCCCCAGTGCTGGCAGACTTCGTCCTGCGGCAGTGCAGGGAGGTGACAGGCAGGACATGAACCTGCCTTGCCCCTGTCTGTGCTGCATGAAACCTCAGCACCACCAAACCGGCCCCAGCACCCCCAAATCAGCTCCAGCAGGCACTCGGGTGCCTAGCTCCAGCCCTTCAACAGCACGGGATGCAATGCAGCCACACAGAGCTGACTCAAGCATTGGGTAGCATGTCCTGTAATTGATGTCCTGTCCACAGCGCAGCAGCTCAGCTGGTTTCGGGTAAACTGTGCTTGAAACTACCCCGCCCAGAAGGGCTGGGGCAGCCTGGGCACCCAGCAGCTCTTTCAAGCACGTTTGCAGGGTGTGTGTTGAGCAGAATGTTGTGAAGGGCCATGCCGGGGGAAAGCTCCCCGCTGGGATCACCCTCTCAGCAAGGCACAGCCCAACTCCACCTGGGTATGTGTTAGGGGACAAAATGCTGTGGAGGCCTCCAGAGCCCGATGGGGGGATGCACCAGGAATTACAAAATGCTGGTAGCATGGAATTACAAGTAGTGAGGAGGCAACAGGGAGCTCTCTGGTTCACAGGAATACTTTGATACATGAGCACCTTTCCAGGCAGAGAACAGGTTCAACTCAAGCTGGACCCAGCCTAAATCCTCCTCCACACATGAGGGTGTCCACAGGACAGCAGGGGACTGAGGGCAGGACTAACAAGATGATGTTTATTCAACACTGCGCCCAGCTTGTTGCACACCCCCAGGAAGCCCTGAGATGCTAAATCAAGCAAGATGCCTACAGAGACTTGTGGGAAGGTGTAAACTGCAGGAACCCAGAGCTGCAGCTCTCCCCTCCTGCCACGCTGGCCTTGCAACATACCCACCATGCGTGAGGTGCCCCTGCGTGGAGCAGCCATGCAGTGGGAGATGGAGGCAGAGGATCATGCAGCCTCAGCCCTTGCCATCCTTCTCACAGGGAAGAAGAGGCATCCCTTGCTCCTGCCAGCCTCACCTGCAACAGACTGTGCAGGGTGAGGATTTACAGGATTATTTTAATTACCAAGTTAAAATTACTCATTAGCTCTCATCCCACTGGTACTGTGGCAGGCAGGAGGTAGCAGGAGGCAGGCAGGGGCTGTCCTGTCTGCACAGGACTTGCAGCACTTTGAGCTGCTTGGCTGTTTAACCCCTGCCTGCCTGTCTTGCACCTGGCTCCAGACCAAAATTGCATTGAGGGCTCAGAGCAATAATCCTCCTAAGAGCTCATCTCCCATCCAACTCGATCCTGCCACAGTAATGGCAGGAGGAGACAAGGAGAAGCCTGTTAGCTGGCTCGAGAAGAGCACCCTGAAAGCTGCCATGGGCTGCCTGGGGCAGAAGCAGGGCTGGATGCCCACCATTTCCCTGTTTTCCAGTGGTCAGTGCATTGGGCTGGCCAGCAGCCACTCAGACTCTGTAGATACCACTGCTTTCCAAACTGAAGCAGTCTCGGGAGAGGCACTTGAGCGCAGAGCCCCCAGACTTGGCAAACCAGTGCAAAAGCCCACTCTCCCTGCTGTACCCCTGGCACTCACTCCCCTGGCCCCTGACACATCCTCATAGGCATGCACAGTCCAGGCTGAACCCTAACCATCCCCCATACCCCCACAGTGTGGGGATGTGCCCATCCCACCCGCCTGCAGGAGCTGGGGAGCGGGTGAGGCTGCGGGTCCTTACCGGACATAGAGCGATCTCTTCTCGCTGGTCCGGAGCGAGCCGGAGCCGGAGCTCATGCTGCTGTTCATCATCTGCTCCCGCAGGTCGTGGATCTTGGACTCAAAGCGGCTGTACTCTGTGGGGACAGGGCTGGTCAGTGAAGGCACAGCTGCCTGCTGATCCCCGTGCCCAGCTGGCAAGTGCCCAGCCAGACCTGTCCATGAGGCATCTTGCCCACAAGCCTGGCTGTCCCCGCACACGAGGGAGGGCAAAGCTAAAGAGGTTACAGAACTCTGCCGGAGTCCAGGCAGGGCATCTGGAGCAGACAGGGCTCCAGCTGCTCCCAAACCCACCACAGCTTCCCACACAGCAGCTCAGGCAAGGGCTGCTGTGACTCCATTGCTGCTGCAGCTCCATGAGGGAATGGCTGGGCAGGACTTGGCAAGCTGCTGACCTACAGAGCAGTTCAAAACACACAGAGAGAGCAAGAGCCCCTCCAGGAGACCATTGCCCCCCAGCTGGAGCAGTGAGGCATGTCTGCAGCCATTGGGGGAGTCCCCAGCTACGTCTCTGCTGGCAGCAAAGACCTTCTTGTCAGCAGGAATGGCGAAAGGGAGGAAAACCACAAAGTCCATGCCCATGGAAGAAGAGCAGGGAGGAGGAATTCACCTTTTGCTTCTACATCCCAGCGGCAGAGACGAGCAAGAAGAGCTGGGGAACCCTCCAGAAGACACCTGCACCTTCCTGCCAGGCAGCTGGGCAGGAGCAGCCGCCACCCCGCACCCGCCGCCGCGCCAGCCCGACCTTCAGCTGGGTGTAAAGGTCGGGCTGACACACAGAGGGTGGAGGCACCAGGCCTCCCTACCCAGGGCCGAATGAGGAAAGTGCAACTGCGGCTCCAGGAGTGCTGCTGGCACTGCCACAGCCCACATTGCCAGATCTCAACTCACACCCTTGATTTGGTCCCTTGGGCACATCCTAAAGCCACAGGTGAGAGAGGACCAGCCCCATCTGTGCTCTAAGACTTGCCTAGAAAGTCTTGTCCATAACCCAGTGGTTTAGACTTGGCTTGGGTTTTAATTCTGGGGAGGGGAGCACAGCAGCCCAGATGTGGAGGCAAGTGCTCGCTGTAGAGCAGAGCCACAGCTGAGCTGAGCCTGCGGAGCCACATCACATGGGGAGAGCAGGAATACTGCTCAGAAATGCTCTGTGGGATTTTTTTGGGAGCCAGCCCCTCTCCCATGGACTGTCAGTGCAGACAAAAGCAGGGCTGGGGTTATGGGATGATGCAGCTGCAGCTCGGCATTTCCTGACTCTGCAGCCCTACAGCCTGGGTATCCCCCTGCTACACCCAGTTGCCAAAGATACATTTTTACTTAAGGACTGGGAAAAAAAAAAAAAAGGCAATATACACAAAAACTGCCAAGCGGCACACAGAAACTCCATGAGAAGCCCCTTCTCCTGCCAAGCAACATCCATGGCTGCTGCAACACCAAGCAGGGCCAGTTGCTTAATGCGGAAATCGTGAGAACACCTCACTGCCAAGGGGCACCCACTGCCTCACCTGTCTTCCTGCTGGCAGAGGGAAACACAGATGCAGCAAGGCATGGACAATGCTTATTTTACAAGAAAACTGAATTCTGCAACCAAAGCAGCAGCAGGGTTTTATGAAGCTCTCAGCAGAGGGAAGTGAGCTTCATCCCACTCCACATCTCTTGTCCCACACAACTCATTCTGCCCTGCAATACCCATAAGCTTGTCTGAGCATCTGTCAGAAGCAGGTACAGCTTCTTCATAAACCCTGTTTGGTACAGAAGGGCTATTTCCCCCAGAAAGCACCACTACAGACCTTGTCTCCAGTCAGGTCATTGCAAACCCTGCTGGGGGCACAGATTTCCTGCACACCCCACACTGAGGTTCCACTGCTCCTGCTATAGAGACACACATTCCTCCTGTAACACTCTTCTCCACAAGAAGTGTGGAGGATGCACTGCCTGGGATTGGACAGGAAACATAGGGCAAAAGGAGGTTTTCCCACAACTACCATCAGGATGGGGGTGTCTGGAGGGCAATCTGTGTGTGCCACTGTCCTGCCAGAAATGGCATGTGCATCCTGCATGCAGCCCCAGGGCAAAGTTCTCAAATGCTCCCATTTCAGCTGAGCACTCCATGGAAAGGGACTTTCCTAGTTTTGCTGGAGTGGCCACGCTGCTTGGAGGGGTGGGAAAAGCCCACTGACATGACAAGAAGCACACACCAGGCTGGCTGTGACAAACTGAAGGACACAGGGGCTGCTCTGGCTTTAACCCCCAGAGAGCAAACACAGTCCAGCCCTCGGAAGGAGCCACCCATCCACATTTGCACCAGCTGTGGGAGGGCACAGAGTGGAAGAGCAGCCAGCCCCAAAGCAAACCTGCTGGCTCCCTCATAGAGCAGGGGAGGCAAGGTTACCCCAGGACTGAGCACGGGGTACTCCCAGGTGCCACTGGCACCCTCTTAACTGCACATTAGAACAGTCTCTGAGACAATCACCAGCTGATCACCCCCAGCAAGGAGTGCTCCTACCTTCGCTCCCAACTTAGGGCTGCCTCAGCTCTGCACCTCGACTCTAGTAAGGAGATCTCCTATGCAGCTGAAACCCTCCCAGGAAGCTTGCCCAGGGTGCAGCAGGGAGGTGAGCCAGGGCCGATCCCCACAGTGTTCAACACGTTCAGGACATGCTTATCAGGACTGAAAAGTATGTAACAAGTGAGCTGGCACTTCTTGCAGTGAGTGCCACTGCAGTGCTGTGCTGTGTGCCAGGATGCTTGCTCTCCTCACTCAGCAGCTCGATAAAAACACCACTGTACCTTCCCACTGCTTTTCCCTTTCCAGGGTGTGGGTGTTCCTAGAGCTGGGCTGATTCTGTCCCCTGGGGTGAGCTCCATGCAGGCAGCGGAATCCCTGGGTGTGCAAACTGCACACCACTATCAAGAGGCAGGGATCAGCTGCCTGTCCCAAGAAGCAGCACATGTGTGTGACACACCTGCAAACACGCCCAGCAGAGCCAACAAAGCAGTGGGTCTGCGTCTGGGCACCAGGAGACAGCACAAAGGAGAAGGCATTGGCACAGAGGGGAGCTACATTGGAAATTGACTCCTGAGTACACATAAAGCCCTATATCCAAACACTTCTGCTCAGGCCCAGGCTGGGTCATCAGCAGAGCCCAGAAATGCTCAGCCACAGGTTTCAGCCCAGCCACTTGCAAAAACTACCCGCAGCTTCAGTCTGGCATTTTTGCACCCTGACCCCAAACACCTTCCCTCTGCACAAACACCTTCCTCCACAGGCCCAGGAAAGCAGAAGGAAGCACAGCCATAGGGAAAGCTCAGAAGCTTTTAGAACTCATTGCACAGCCTTGGATCTTCCCTTTGAACACACTGGCTCAGAGGAATGCCACAACGTGAGTTTTTGTATTTTCAGGTGAGGAATGTCACCTGAAAATACAAAATGTTTGTTGCTTGGGGTGTGAGGAAGGGGAATTGCCATATCCAAGCACTGGTGATAGCAGCAGGCAAAGGTCGGGGGAGAAGTGTTCAAAAGGAATGGAAATCACAAAAATTCCAAGGAACCATCACTCCTCCTCCTCAACAGCATGCAGCAGTGGTCAAAGGTGCTCAGAGGAAAGGCAGGTCAGCCGCTCCTCTTTCTAGCCTTTCTTGGTTTGATTTTTTCTTCTTTTGCCTCCTAGTGCCTGTCAGGACACCACAGGGAGGGACCCTCATCCCCCAAGACATTCACAAGCAGCCCCTCTGCCCCCTTGGAGCCCCAGCGAGGTCAGACACAGAGCATAGAGCACTCATCCAGCAGCCCAAGGCAAGCCCTGCCCACGCTCAGGTACGGGAGACAGGTGCCATCCTCCACCTCTGCTAGCAGGGAGGAACTTCTCAAATCCCCTTTCCCCCAGCATCTCCTCCTTTGGCCATCCTACGATCCAGGTCTCCTGCACTTCCCACAGCTATGACAAACACAGAAAAGGCAAACATTCAGGAGCACATGGTGCACTGAGGGAGCCCAGCCTCACCCACACCCAGGGCTCACACCAGGGAGATCTTTCCCCATGACTCCCAAGCCTCTGGAGAAACTTCCAAGATACAACACTCTGTACTCCCCAGCAACACCGTTGCCTCCCAGGATGGCTGCAGCCCCTAGGCCAGGTGCTGCTGCCCACACGTGCCAGGAACCATCGCAGACATGGAAAGTCACCAGCTACAACACATTGACATTTCTGCCTCGGTCTTAGGGGGTTTCAAAACATCTTGTCCAGTTTGACATTTAAGAACCACTCTTGGTTGGTGTCTTTGCCAAATCTCAAGTGGCAAAGGGAGCCAGAAATACGAGAACATTAAGTGCTTCCTGGAAAGAAAGAAAAAAAAAGCCAAAACAAACAAACCCCACACCCACAGCACAGCCCTGAGCAGCACCAGTGACTCCGTGCCCCATCCATGGGATGGAGGAGGAACAGTGAAGACAGGGACCAGCAGGACATTGCCCAGCGATGTCACAGAGGCAGCACAAGACGAAGGGCATGCCTAGGGTGGGACACATCGGCCTCCTTGGAGAGGACTGGAACTGCTGGTGGAGAAAGCCAGCGGGGCCCAGGAGAGACACGTTTTCCAGCGGACGGGAACGGCAGCATCCCAGCACGTGCACGGTGCCGCTCCGGTCACGGCCGCAGCCCCGGGACCGGCCCCGGCCCCTCGCTGCCTGCTGGGGCACCTAGAACTGGTTCCAGATCGGAAGCAGTTCTAGTCCCACCCTAGGCATGCCC
>JAHLSL010000175.1:3188748-3206056 GCA_025920805.1 Petroica traversi | reverse complement strand
CCCCCGCCCCGGCCTCCCCACGGCGCGCCAGCACCTCATCTGCATATCCCCGCCCCTCATCTGCATGCCAGCAAATCATCTGCATATCCCCGCCCCTCATCTGCATACCAACAACCTTCCTCTGCATATCCCCGCCCCTCCTCCGCATAACAGCACCCACGTCTACATAACGACACCCCTCATCTGCATAACAACACACTCCCCCATCGACATAACAGCACCCCATCTCCATATCCCCGCCCCTCATCTACATAACACACTCCTCATCTGCATATCCCCGCCCCTCACCTACATATCAACACCCCTCATCTGCGTATTCCCGCCCCCTCATGTACATAACAGCATCCCTCATCTGCATATAACCGCCCCTAATCTACATAGCCACACCCCTCCTCTGCATGCCCCGCCCGCCTCTGTCCCGGTGCCGGTGCCGGTGTCCCGTGGCGGTACCTTCGGGCCGGTACTGCGCGATGATGGTCACCGTCTGTCCCGCCCGCTTCAGCGCCGCCGCCGCCTGCTCGTGGGTGGCGTTGCGAAGGTTCACTCCGTTCACCTGCGGGGACAGAGCGGCTCCGCTGGACGGGACCCACGCGGGCACGAATCGAGGGATTCTGCCCCGCGCCTCGGGGCATCCCATAGAACTGAGCTCTGGGCGGCAGGGGACAGGTGTCCCGTGAGTGCCCACCCGGGGGTGGGGGGAGGCCATGAAGGGCAGCTGGGTGCCCCACCAACTCACCGAAAGGATACGGTCTCCCCTCCGCAGCTCCCCGCTGAGGTCAGCAGGACCTCCAGCCAGGATAAACGACACAAAGATCCCCTCTCCATCTTCCCCTCCAACAATGTTGAAGCCCAGGCCAGTGGAGCCTTTGTGCAGGATGATTTTCCGGGGCTCCCTGGAAGGACACATAAGGGTGAGGAGCAGCAAAGCTGGTGACAGGATTTTCTACGCCCAGGCTTTGTGGCACATTGGTGGGACTGGAGTCACCCAAGTGCAGCCTGGTGTGACTCAGCCCTCAGCACTGTGGAGACTGATAAACCAGAAGAGGTGCAGGCAGTGTGATATGAGACACAGCATGGACAGAGACAGAGCATCCACTGTGAAATCACACACAGAGCTGCCTTGTGGCATCAGATGCCAAGGGCCAGGAGACTGAGATCGAGTACGGTAAATGTGCCTACAACCCCATGCACTCCTCATGCCACAGACCCTGCACAACTCAACAGAAGTCCTAATTTTTTGATGATGACTTAATTCTATCACAGCTTAAACAATAGGCAGTCAAAAGCAGGAAGATTGCCTGGCATTGCAGAACTTCTGCGTCAATTTTTGTCTGGGAGAAAAACCCAATGTGATGGGAACAACGGCAGCTCCCAGCTCAAGTTCTGTATTGAAATAAGGAATAAATTATGCCGGACAATTAGCACAGGCTGGTGGTGATTGTCAGCCAACGATACTGGGGAACATCAATACATTTGCTCTGGCTGTATCCTGGGCACCTCCTTGGGTACCACAAGGACCAAAGGCCTAGCACTGAGCTCAGCAGCCTGATCAATCACTCACCTGCCAGGTATCCAAGGGAAATCTCTGGGATGTAGGTAAGATGCTAGAGCCCGGGTACTGAGTGAGGGCACCCATGTTAGACCCTGAAATGCTGGGGCACTGGGGTGGGGGGACTGGAATACACCAGAATCAGGAGGAGATCAGGAAACCATGGAAATGCTCAGGCAGAAAATGCTCAGCCCCAAGTCCTCAAGATGTCACCAGTTTTTAGCTTAGGGGCAGTTGTGAGGGGGCAGGGAGGGCTGCAGCCATCAGTCCCTCTGCAGCTGTGCCCAGGGCCCAGGGCTAGAGTTCTCTCAGGGGAAGAAATAGGTCAGGTTTCTGGATCTGCAAACCCTATATCCAACCAGGAGATGAACTTGTTCTGCCCCTTGGGTTTTGCTGCTGCCCAGGCAGTGTGCAGGAAGCACAACCTCAACTCAGGGTAGCAGGAAGCATCCCCAGCACCCATGAGGACCCATGAGACAGTTTGGTGGAAGGTGAAGAAACTCTAGAAGAATGAGGAGAGGAAATGAAGCCCTAGACAGGTACATCACATGTCTCAGTCATGACGTGCACTCTTGGCTTCCATTTCCTCACAGGAGGCATGACATGGATCCTCCAGGCAGATCCCATGCTGAATGTCAGTGTTAACACTGAGACCTCGGCACAGAGCAGCAGAAGGGATCCTGTGGGGCTGTGCTGGGTCTGGGTTGCAGTGGTGGAGCCCACTGGAAAACAGACTCTTTGGGTCCCAGCCCTAGCTG
Organism: Petroica traversi; assembly: GCA_025920805.1. Taxonomy (NCBI): domain Eukaryota; kingdom Metazoa; phylum Chordata; class Aves; order Passeriformes; family Petroicidae; genus Petroica; species Petroica traversi. The sequence goes on along the minus strand of JAHLSL010000175.1, from coordinate 3,203,749 downwards.
ATGCAAGACATGAGGGTCACTGGAGCCACATCCACATCCATGGGAGAGGGAGAGGCTGGATACTGGACCTCTGCTCTTCCTAGGGAATGGCTGGCAAGAGCTTTATTTGAGATAGCTTCTTTCTTTAGGCAGCTGCTGCCTTTCCCCATGCCAGTAAGTTGCATTTGGACCACACTGGTCCCAGTGCACAATCTTGGTGCCAAACAGATCCACAGCCATGAAACTGTCCTGGCAGGCCAGCAATGCACACAAGGCTTTCAGCACTGTCCTGGGAAGGATGAGGGAAGTGCTGCAGGCTGCGGATCTGCAGGGCAGCAGGGGGTTGTGTCTGGGTATGCTGGACCAGTGATGCCAGCCTGTCTAAAGCAGGGCCCTCCACAAGGCAGCACCATCCTCTAGTGGCCACAGCACGTGCTGGACCAGGGCCACTGCTGAGCCATCGCTGTGCCACTGCCTCTGCCAAGCCACTACAGGGCCACTGCCAAGCCATCACTGTGCCACTGACACTGGCAAATCAGTGCTGAGCCACTGGCAAGCCCTGGTCACACCACAGAGCCACAGCAGAGCCATCACAGTTCCACTGCCACTGCCAAGACACCACTGAGCCCTCACTGTGCCATTGCCACCGGCTGCATCCAGCCTAAGCTGGGTTCTCTTCCTGCTCTCTAGTCCACAAATGGGAATGTTGGCAAGTGTGAGAAGGGACACCAAGGTGGGATCAGGGTCCCTGGTGTGCTTTCTAAGCACTGGGACTCATTCGCTTCTGTGGTGCACTGTAATGGCAGACAGCACTGCTCCTGCCTGTGGCACCATCCCCCCAGTGCCCTGCCAGTACAGAAGTGGCTACACCTGCCAGAAACAGGTTCTAGAACTGGCATCGATGGTGCCGAGGCCAGAGGGAGAGGTGGGGTGTGGGTGGAAGGCAGTGCTGCAAAGGTCACAGTGTGCAGAGGCACTGAGCTGTGGCTGAGCACCAAGAAGTGAGAAAGCCCTGCGACAAAGATGAATGCAGACACTCTCCAGGAGGATGGCAAGTCAGGGCCTCCCACTCCAGCATCCACCACTGATAGGCAGAATGGGAGAATCCCATACAGAGCAACTGCACCTTCCACTGTAGACACACCCCCCAAAACCAGCCTGCAACCTTGTTCTAAATAGCGGAGCCAGCCCTTAGCCTAAGGTGAGTGTTGGTCCTTAGGAATCAGCCTAAGCCCTACAGTCCTGGCCCTAGAGATACCACATTCAGAGCCCTGGCCCCAAGGCTGTGGCAAGAAGAGGGAAAGCTGTAAGAATCAGCCAGTAGAGCAGGACTTGCTAGGTCTCACTCTCCCATCCTCAGCTTGAGGCTTTGAAGAAGTTTTATACTGCATTTAGGCTCAGAGCAATGTTTTCTTTGTTCTCCTGTTTATTTCCTGGCTTCAGGAAACAAACCTGTTCATGCAGCATAAAGGATTGTACCAGGGCAAAGGGGGCTGTGGCAGGGCTGGGCAGGAGGCTGTCAGGCCAGGTGCTGGCAGTCATTCAAATTGCACCTGAGTGCAGGTGGTTTGGGATGCCAGTCTCAGGGAGCGTGGGAGGGCCCCACTCGTTTGCAAGGCTATGCTCCCCCTGGCCCTTCACCCCCCAGCACAGCTCCACCTGGGGACATCATGGGAGCCTGTGGCACTGCTGGATGGCACCATAAGGGCAGGGAACACTTTGTATTCCAGGTATTGTAAAAGAAGCAAGAGAACGAAGCTGAAATGCAGTTGTGTAAGGCTTGTGAAGGAGTAGGAGAGGGAATGGAGAAGGAGTGAATGCAGCAAGCCAGGGACTGACACAGCAGGGCTGACCTCAGGGGGCTGAGCACAGAGCTCATTACGGGGACCTCAAGCATTGCACCATGCACCTACAAATGGCCTTTTGAGGCTCTGCAGTGGCAGTGGGGATGACATCAAGCTACCACAGAGGGAAAGTGAGGGAATGAGAAGGGCCACAAAATGGATGCTCATGCCTGGTACTCACCTGGTGAAGTCATCGTCTCCGATCATGTGCCGAGGGATAGGCGAGTACCGGGACGGAGTCACCTGGGAAGGGATGGGATAGGCAGGCTTGCTCTCAACGCTGCCCAGGTAGCCCAGACTGGGGTTATGGCTTATGTGGTTGTCAGCCAAGGCTGAGAAGGCTGCAGGGGAGGAGAAGGTCATCAGGAGCAGAAATCCATACACAATGAGGACATGGAGACCAGCCCAGCCCCACTCCCCACCCCAACATGCTCAGTGCCCCCCAGCCCCGTGTGCTCAGCCAGTGGCCAGTGGCCAGTGGCCAGTGGCGTACGTACTGCTGGCGTAGTCGGGGGGGCGCGTACATGTCGTTGAGGTGGATGTTGCCGGGCTTGGCCACTTTCAGGTACACCATGTCAGAGGTGTTCTTCAGGGCAGCCACTGCCTCCTCGTGCCGCACGTCCTGCAGGTTTGTGTTGTTCACCTGCCGGAGGAAAAGGGCTGGGTGACATGGCCGAGAAGGACGGCAGGGACCAGTACGCCCCTGCAGGAGTGGTTTTCCATAGGGGAGGTGCCACAGTAGCTCCAGAGGCATGGTCCCATTGCCCTGGATTTGGCCCTCCTGCCTGCAGCCATTACTGTGCCTGCCCTCCCACAGCAACAACCCAGCAGGAGTCCCAGGGAAGAGGGGTGAGGCTGCTGACAAGATGGGTGCTGGGGTTCAGGATCAAACTGCATCACAGTGGAACCTGTTCAGCTTCACCTCACGGCTGGCTGTGGCCACGGGGCTTACCGCAAGTAGCCGGTCCCCGATCTGCAGGCGCCCATCCTTTTGGGCAGCACCTCCCTCGATGATCTTGGTGATGTAGATGCTGTTGTCCCCAGGTATGTGCTGATTCCCGATGCCCCCTGCAATGCTGAACCCCAGGCCTGAGGGAGAGTGAGAGTGCAGGTGAGGGACAGACAGATAGACAGAGTCCTGGGCTGGCACCACAGCCCCTGTGCCTCACTGGGCTTCGTACCCTGCCCAAACCCAGCAAGCAATGGGTCACCCCGCTGCTGCCTGGGGCCAGTGCAGCCTCTGTGCATGGCACTGTGTGTCTGTCCCATACCCTGTGCCCCACAGCATTCCACGCTGCTGGGTCACCCTGCAGCACCCTGCACTGTGGCAGTACCTCCTTGCATCCCACATCCCCGGGGAGGCTGCCCTGCCTCTTATGACATCTCACACTGAGGCAGCACCACAGACTGTCCTGTGGGGCAGTGGAGCACCCTGGTCAAGTGAGTAGAGTGAGGGTTCACCTTTGGGGCCCTTCATCAGGTTAACCTCCATGATGGTCTCTGGTGGGGGCTGCCGGCGGCGCACCACGAGCCGCACCACGGGGCCTGCTTCCTTCAGGGCCTCCACAGCTTTGCTGTGCACAACCTCAGAGACGTCCACGTCGTTCACCCGCAGCACACAGTCGTTCACCCTGTAGGCACAGGATGGCCCTGAGCATCCCTGGGGAACCACCAGCTTATGCCACCCTCCGAGGTCACCTCTGCCATCCTCCTCCAGCCGCACAAAGGAGGGCTGCTCAAGCTGGGCAGATCTTGCCCTGATGGGGTGAAAGAGGGGTCCTTCCCAAAGTGGGGGACACCAGAGTTGGTCCCTATAGTACAACCCTGATGGAGATGGGAGATGAGAAGAAAGGCTGGATCTCTGCCCTGGGCAGGATGGATGGGAGCAGGAGCCTGATACATGGAGGGGAGGAGGGGTGGCTACAGACAGGAGGCTGGTGGCCAGGGATGGTGGACAGCCCTGTCCTGAGGGATCTGGCTGTGGGGAAGAGATATATGGAGGCCACAGACCACGTCAGGAAAAGGAGTAAGGCCTAGAGGGTCCATGCAAGATCCTGGGTGGCACCCTGGCTGCTCCCCCCAGCCTTGTACTCACCCTAGACGTCCATCCATGGCTGCTGCTCCCCCAGGGATGATCTTGGTGATGAAGATGCCTGGGTCATCTGGAACATGGGGGTTGTCGATGCCTCCCGCTATGCTGAAGCCAAGGCCGGAGTTACCCTGTGGGAAATCAAACGCCGTGTCTTTTCCCAATGGCTTGCTGCCAGCCCTCCTTAAATGTTTCCCCAGCCGCGCGACTGCCTGGGATGCAGGAGTCCTTAGAACATCTGTCACACCCCGGGGTGCCTGGTTCAGGGGGCACAGGGATGCTGGCCGGAGGAGAGGCCGGCGTTCCTCAGCTGAGTGCTCGGCGCAGCAGCGTGGAGCACGGAGCAGATGGAGAGGGAGAGTGGGAGCCGCCAAGGACCTCCCTCACCACCACGTCTCCACGGAGAGACTCTAAGGCAGGCGGGGAGCTGGGAGAAGAGGAGGTGGTCCTTGGCGGAGAAAACCTCCCCTTGTTGGCTGCTCCCCAGGAGGAGACACTGATGCTGCAGCCTGCACAGACCGGCGGGGATTGTGCCAGTCACCAGCATCCCACTCCTACCCTCTGCACCCAGGGATGCAGCCCTGAAACTGAGCCAAGCTGGGGACCAGCAACAGTGATGCCAAAATTTATGGGTTTGGGTGGAGATGGCTATCAGGATGGAGTGGGCTCTCCAGTTCTTTCTCCTTTTCCTCACACACATGCTTGGAGCATCACTTAAGCTTCTCCTGCTGAATTATGCTTTGAGGGAACACAGGGACCACAGCTCATCTCCAGGCCATTCCCCCAGCATCTCAGGATTGAGTGGCTGTGGCCCTGTGCTGCCTCTCCCACTTGCAGGATCCTCATTAGTGACACACTCACAGGCACTGCTTCCAGATGCATGCTTGATGCGAGTGGACAATTCCTGCCTTTTTTGCTCTGCCTTGAAAATCAGATGGCTCCTTGCCTTGTTTCCTCATGTGGAAGAGCTGACACTTAGTCACATACTATTGTGCCTGCCTCTCTCGTACACAAGTGGGCTCAGGCCAAGCTCTCCTGGCTGCCCATGCCCCCAGTGCTTAGTGGGAGATGAGGGGGTGCTCTGCTCTTCCAGGGGACCTGTGATCAGGAGGGCCACTCTGGAACTCAGGCTCCCCAGGATAATTTAGCACCAACAGCCAGCTGGGGCTCGCACTTCTCCCCAGCAATTTTGCCCCAGCATCAGCTCCTGCAGCGATGCAGAGCTGACTTCATGATGCTCATGACACAGCACCAGGAGCCACCAATGCCTGTCACTGCGCAGTGTTCCCGGATGCTCTTTGGCCAGCTGGGATTTGGCTGGCATGTGACACAGAGGCATTCAACAGTAAAGGGTCTGAGGCTGCTCTTTTTCCTCTGTGCTGGATTCTGATATCCTGTGCTTAGCTCAAAAAAAGCGCCTTACTGTCACAGAGACCCAGCCTGGCCACAGCAAGGGAGGTGAGATTGCAAAATGGTCTCCAGCCATTTGTTGTGCCTGTCTATGGAAGGTTCTTGGTTAGCTACAAAACCTGGAAATTATCTGGGAGCTGTTAATTTTTATTTTGATAAACCTCAAAGAGGAGTTCAAGGGAATTCTTAGCTGAAATCAGGGTTGATGCCAAGGCAGCCTCTGCCGTGGACACACCTATGGTGGGTAAACACCAAGCCATGTCCCTCTGCAGATCGTGTTTCTGCTATTACTGCCCCCAAAATTCTGCTGCATTTACTTTTGTTCTTTACAGTAAAGGATTAATAACAGTGATGGACCAGTGACTTTGGGGTACATTGTGGTCAATTCTGGAAGCCAAACACCCAGCAAGGGGACAGTCTCACCTGCAGGCAGCGGGGTGCTTCTCCTGTATTAAGACAGGATTGTTGGATCTCACTGGGGACCAAGTGAAGGGGAAGGACCATGCTAGCCCAGGCTGCTAAGCAGTGAGACTCCCTCATGGTTTCTTGCTGCTGGAGAAGGAATTGCTGCCTGGGGCTTTGAAATGGAGGTATCAATGAGTGTTGCCTGTTAGTGTGGTCCTGCCAGCTCTTTGCCTGTTCCCATTATGGGCTGAGGACAGAGGATGCTCTGAAGAATCCCTGAAAACAAGGCTTTTCCCTGTGACTTGGGCCTGGAGCAAGAAGCACTTAGCCCAAAAAGGAAGGAACCCCTGGGCTGGTTTCGTCAGGCCCGCTGGGGAAGCGGTGGGTGAGGCGGCAGCCCCAGATAACCTTCCGTCCACCCACCTCTGTGATGCAGAGCCAAGGGAAGGAGGGAGATGACTAAAGGCAGAGAGGAACAGAATAATGAGTGATGCGTCTTCCCCTGCAATGCCGGCCACGCGGCGAGGCTGAGCCGCCTGGCACGGCAGGATGGCGGAGGCAAGGTGTGTGTAGAGAGCCATGGGCAGCCTCCTACCACAGCCATTCCCAGCCAGCAGGGCTGTGCCTGTCTCTCGGAGTAAACCCCGGGCCAGCTTTTCCTGCTCCCTCTACATCTCTCCTCTCTGCTGCTTCCTGGGCAACAACTTCATGCTCTACATGGTGCTGGATTACTCGTGGATAAACCCTATATATGGGGAGAGCAAATTTTAGCCATGGCAGGTGTGGCACATGCCATCGCCTCTGTGTTGCCAACAAAGAAAAGGCTTGAGAAGGAACTTCCTCCATTGTGGTTTGTTTTACTAAACAACCTGTTCTTGCTGCTTAGCATCCCAAGGCTGTGTAGCCTAGAGTGACAGGGAGCCTGGTGGCCGGGTGGCTTTGGTCCTTGTGCGCAGCTGTGGGGTGCACTCACCTGTCTCTGCACAAGCAGAGCTCCCTACACCTGTTTTCTGACAAAGGCAATGACAAAGAGCCTCCCCCCATGCCATGCACCGATGGGTGTGTGGGGGTGAAGCCCTCCTCCCTGCCTTCTGGAGCGGTGTGCATAGGGAGAGGGGAGCAGCAAGCCCACCCTGGTGGGAGCCAGGCTGGCAAAGCAGGTGTGAGAGCCATGAAAGCCTCCAGAGAGAGCGGGGAGCAGAGACCAGCCTCTGCCATGAGCTGTGCAGGGATGTGTGGGGGGCCGGCTGTGCCTGGGGGTGGGCAAGTGGGAAGAGGCTGCTGCTGGGTGAGTAAGGAGTACTTACCCTTTCCAAGACGATCTCCTCATATTTGAACATCCCATCGCTGCCATTCATCTGAAGAGAGGGAGACAGTGTGTTACGACTCTCTGCTGGTCCTGGGGGAATTTGTTCTTCCACTCTGACAGCTGAATATGAAGAATCCAACCTAAAAGCTGCACCATCACTGCTGAAAAAACCTTAAATGAAACTGCTTGAGCCTGCCCTGGAATTAAACCATGTGCGGCTTTTCTTTCTGGGCATAAGCCAAAGCCCACTGACTTTAATGCACTTCTGTGCAAAGCCTTTATTCTCCCAGCTCATTTCTCCAGCCATGAAAAGGAACACAACCGAAGGCACAAAAAGAAATAACACCTTTGTTATGTAGCATATAATTAATCTCAGGAATTCACTGCTTGAGGAAGGGAAGAGAGGGGGTCGGTCCATTTAAAGGGAAAAAAAGTCTGTGCATAATAACATAATAAACACCTTTAGCAGCTTATATTTTTTAAATCTTTTCGTAGCATGACGGTATTAACAGGAAATTCAGAATAATTTATTCCACGAAATTAGCTGGGTGCAAAGGAAACAAGATGTGAGAGAGTGGGGCACAGTAAGAGGCGAAAACATTGTGATACCCTTATGTACAAAAATGCTGTAGCCTTTCTCATTGCTGTACACCACACTGATTCCCACGCTTAAAAGTCTCCCATATCCAAAGTACCAAAGCAGAGCTCTTGGAAACATAATGAACAGAAACAAAAAGGGATGCATTTGTAGGCTATGAAATGGTAAAAGTAGAGTAAAAAACCAAAAAAATACATTTTCCTCATAATCAACAATGCACAGGAAAAATGCAGCAGTTACACTCCAGGTCATCAGATCGAGTCAGAAACAGCTGCTGAGGTCTAAAATTTGCAATGCAATTGGCTACTGAAACATCCATCACTTAACAGCAACAGTTTCAAAGAAAACTGAGTTGGAATGGAACCCAAAGGGTCATGGAGTCCAACTCCTGGCCCTGCACAGCCCCCCCAAGAATCACACCATCTGCCTGAGAGTGTTGCCCAAATGCTCCTTGAGCTCCGGCAGCCTTGGGGCAATGACCATTCCCTGGGGAGCCTGTTCAGTGCCACACCACCCTCTGTGTGATAAAACCTTGTGCTAATGTCCAACCTAAACCTCCCCTGACACAGCTTTATGCCCTTCCCTCAGGTTCTGCCACTGTCACTACAGAGCAGAGATCAGTGCCTGCTCCTCTGATTCCCCTCACAAGGAAGCTGCAGACTGTGGTGAGGTCTGTCTTCAGTCTCCTCCAGGCTAAGACAAGTGATCTCACCCTTTCCTCAGATGCTCTCCTCTGGATTCTTCACTACCGTAGCCTACTCAGGATGCTCTCTAATAGCTTTATATCCTTATATTGTGCCCCAGGACTGGAGGTGAGGCTGCCCCAGTGGGAGCAGAGCTGGACAATCCCCTCCCTTGCCCATCAAGTGATGCTGTGCCTGCTGCAACCCAGGCCAAGGTTAGCCTTTTTGGCTACTAGGGCACACTGTTGACTCACATTTTTTTTTGAGGGGACTGAAGTCAACCTCATAATTTGAGTCACTCTGGGAAACAAGGGATGGGATATGGGTAGTTCCACATGTCAAGGCAGAGGCATTGGAACCCTGGGACTCAGCAGGCAAACACCTCTCTCACTGGGCAGTCCTGCCTCTGCCTGTGGCCTCCGGACAACGTGCAGGGTTCCTTGTCTGGATTTTTTATCCACAATTAACTGATGGCTCATAGATCACATGGAGCCACTTTCTGTATGTGCTCTGTATCCCAAACCGGAGCTGACATGCCTTTGTTTGGACACAGTTCTTCTCATGAGGAACCAGCACACTGGTTGTGTCATTCCATGGAGAGGACAGCAACCATTATTTATGCTAAAGCCATCACCTGACACCACAGAAAAAAACCTCAGCAAGGCGGTGAGGATCTATTGACAGGTAGGAAGAGGAAACAAGAGTCTTTCCAGGTGGCAGTAATCAGGGGCCCAGGCAGAGGAGCAGTTCTGCAGGACAGGATCATGGATAGGGCTGTGCCACCTGTGACACACACCCTCATCCCCTGCCATGGGAGGCCAAAGCAATCCCACAGCCTGTACTGCGCTTCAAGGATGAGGCTGGGCAAAGAGACAGGATTGAGGCTCCAGGGAACACAGGCTGAATGTGCTGCTCCTCCTTGGATGTGCTCCGTGCCTGATGCCTCTCAGCCACGGGAAGATTTCAGGGGACAGTTCAGGGTTGGGACATCCAGTGGTAGGATGCTACTGGAGTCAGATCCTCCCAACACTTTGGGAAAGGCTTTGGCCAGCTTTTACAGGAGAATCTTGTGTCAGAAAAGCACCAGAAGTGGTGGGATTAACCCACAGCAGGACCCTTGACAACCTCAGAGGGACAGGGACACATGGTCAGTGCCCCCTTCGGCCACAGTGCTGCCCTGGGCTGTGCTCCTGTGGGCAGAGGGGCATTGCTTCTCTTGCCACAAATTCCCTCTCTGGCACGGGCCATTTCTCTCCTCTCATCCTCCTGTACTTAGTGCAGCTCGCTGGCCTGTGCCGCCCTCACAGCCTCCCTGAGCCTAGCACAGCCTTGGGCCCATCCCCTCTCTGCAGTTGCTATCCCAGTGCGTGGGGCGCGGCGTTGCCTCTCCCCAGCTTTCCAGCAACTCAGATTCCTGGCACCCTTTGCTACTACACACATTGTCCTCTCTGCTTTGGCATTCAGCACAGTTGCCACACAGCCAGCCATATGCACACCCACGGCCGCAGAGGAACAGCGTACACATCCCTGCAGGATGGGGATCTGCAGAAAGCTGTGACAAGCTGTGAGCGTGGTGAGAGCCAGCGCGCGCGAGCCCCGCCGAGGAGCGGCCGCTGCCAGCAGCACCCGGGGTGCACCCACAGCCCAGTACACAGCACGCAGCTCACCAACAGCCCAGCCATACCCCGGGGCTGCCAGGCAGGTGAGGCTGGGATAGCCCCGCTCCCCAAATCCCCAGGCTGCCAATGCTGAGTGTTTTGCATTGCTCCCGGAAAATCGGCAGTGTAGGTGCTTGCTTGATGTGGTGTCTGCTGGGAGCAGTCTGTGCTGGTCAGGCATGCTGGGGTCAGCCAGGCCAGACCATGAAGTTTTAGCTCTGATTATGTTTCCAAAATTCATGCAATGGAATGCCAGTTAATTGTATAAGGAAGCCGAAGGAAGAACTTAATATATACCACGTAACCAAGGGAACAAGCCAACAAAGCGAACATTCCAGTGTCGGAAAATCAAGTACCAGTCACTCACTGATGGCAAAAAACCTCCCCATGATACCCACCAGAGCTGCCATGACTTGGCTCTGCTGCAGGCTGTTGCCCCTGTCCTTCACCAGAGCCCTGTGCTCCTCCCTGGCTCCTGTTTGGGGCCATCTCCAGTGGGAAGACGTCTGGCTCAATCACCTCCAGGCAGGGAGAGCATACCACGCCCTGCTCTCCTCTCCTCTCCTCATGTAACACCTGCAGAGCTGGCAGGAGTGTCAGGGGCTAATTAGCTGTTCCCAGCATATCCTGATCCTAAGCATCATTTGGTTTCTCATGGAAAAGAGTATGACTATTTTTTCCCAGGCCCTTCCCATGCAACAAGGCCACCTGAGGGCTCAGGAAGAGGCACTTTTACTAGCCCTCTCCTCTTCTGAGCAGGAAGGAAACAGTTAACGATGATGGCATTTAGATCATCAATAGAAGGCTGCAGAGTTAGCACTCATCTGATAGACAGAACAGCATATACCTTCCAGAGCTACTGCAAGGTGTCTGCAGGCTCTGCCAACCAGCACTGCAACAGCACACATGGGACACCCCTTGCAATTTCCTAGAGTAAGGATCTGAGGTGGGTTTTTTGGGTTGGGGAGTGGGTTGGCTGCTTTTTGTAGTTTTGCTTGTTTTTTAAATAAAAAAGAAGGCCAGATTTATAAGACAAAAACCAGGTTTCTCAAATGCAACCCAAATAGCCAACCAGGCTGCAAGAGGAAATAACCTGCAGGAAGGATAACACTGCTCACAGCCCCTTCTGGAGCATGATCCTGCCCATATCCTGTCCTTAGGATGCGACAAGGACAAGCACTGGGACCTGCTGGTGGAGCAGCTGTCTATCAAGATAATGGAGAGGGTCTGAGTACTGGAGAGCCAGCCCTCAGTTGTGCCAGACAGTCCTGGGGGTGGAGGGCATCTGGCAATGCCCCACACCTGCCCCAGCACAGGGAAAGGGGAGCAGCCCTGTGCAGGGCAGCGTGAGCCATGGACACCTCCTCACTGGCACAGGCACTGCCAGAGCTGGCACGGGAGAGCTCTCCCTGCCTGCACATGGCAGGGGGCCCAGGGAAAACAGGTCAAGAGCTCCCTCCCTTCACCTCCCCGCTTCCATGCATCCTGCTGCAGCACTGAGACCTACTGTCTTGCTTTCAGCTGTCCCCTGGCCTCAGCCCCCTTGTGTGCATTGCCCACGGTGCTGGCCCTGTGCACAGAATGAATAAATGCCCTATTTCTAGTCAGCCTTTTCCCAGAGGGCTGTGGGCACCAACCTGCAGAGCTTGGGCAGAGTGAAGGGGTTTGCAGCCTGACAGCCCCAGCAGCAGCTGGGAGGACACCAGAGCCATGCTGCCTGCAGGAACTGGCAGTGGGATGTGCCTCTGTCAGCACTTGGGAACAAAGTGTGAGGGACTCACCGGCTGAGATCAGGCCTGGAAAGCACTTGTCTTCCTCACACCTGGCTTTTAAGCAACTGAAGAGGTGATTGCACCTCACTGCTGGGCAAGGAGAAACCAAATCAGGCTCCAAGGACCCACACTCTGAACCATCAACTCCTCAAGGGCTTTGGAGTGACTTTCCCTGCTCATTTTGGGACTGCCTGCCAGCAAGAAGGTGTTTTAGCTTCAGCGAGGCAGCTCTAAATGCAGAGACCCCACCTGTCATAGGAACTCTGTATCCAATTCTCCATCTCCCCATTACCAACATGCTGGACAAAATATACCAAGATGTGAAACTGTGAGCAAGGACCTGGAGCTGGCATGGGTGATGTCCTTCAGCACCCTCCTTATTCTTCAAGAGATAGTTTAAATACTGCAGGTATTTTATAATGGGTTCTTTGGGTTTTTACACCCTGAGGGTGCTGGGTTCTGTTCAAGCCACAAGCTGAGCCCCAGCCATCCCAGTGCTGCAGCTCCTGCCTCTCATGCTCCTGGGGATGGAGTGGGTGGATGGGGACATTGAAATGCAGAACAGACTTCTTGATAAACAGTCAGGGCCAAATCCAGCCCAGAAGCCAGTCCAATGCAATCAATGAAGCTAGAACAGGAAGGAACTAGACTACATCCATCTGTTTATCATTAAGGAAAGCACTGAATAGTTAAGTAATTAAAGACTGGAAGATGCGACTTTAACCCTTCCAAATACATACTGTACCAACAGGCATCAGCTTTTGGGTTTGTAAAAAACCACATGCTTCCAGATTTGGCATTTTGGTGTTTGCAGCAAGCTCCTGGTGTGGCCCCTTTGCCGACCTGGGAAACTTAAGTTTTTGGAGGGTGTTTTCTCGAAAGCCTGAGGAATCCAGCACCTCAAAGAAGGATAAGATGGAGCAAGGCCTGTTTCCTGATATAACGTGAAGTAGAAGGCAAGAGCTGGATGCTGAGAGAAATCAAAGTGAGGTGTCCCCCCTGCTCTGGGCATGGACTGCTCCAGACACCCCAGTGGTGACACACACCAGATCACAGTCAGCACATCACACAACCTGGTGGTCCTTTTGACCCCTGCAGGACAGTTGCTCTCAGCATGTGCTGCAGAGGTTGGATGGATGGATGGATGGATGGGAGCAGTGACTGCCACCCCCAGTGTGAAGCTGGTGCCTGCCTGGGGTGCAGAGCACCCCCTGAAACCTGGCCAAACCGACCCCAGGGGCTACAAGAAGGGAGATTCTGTCTAGCACAGCAAGAAGGACCTGATAAAAGGTGGACAGGATATGGAGGTGGAGGAAGAGGGAGGGATGTGAAGTTAATGAGCTGGAGTAGAGGAAAGCAGCCAGAAGGGCAGGTAAGTGGGGTGCACTGCAGTGGAAGGAGTGGTTGCTGGCCCTGCATGAGGGCTCCCTGCTGCTGACCTCTGCAGGGCTCAGGAACCTGCCCAGGATGACAGAGCCTGTCCTTGGCCCTTGGGATCACTGCCCTTGGGCACAAAGGCAGGGAGGAGGGACTGGCATGGATGGAGTGTGGCAAAGGATGTAGTGCTGGTGCCTGCAACGATGAGCGGGCAATGTTCCTCCAAAGGTGTAACATTTCTACAGAGGGAGGGCACAAAATGGATGAGAAAGCAGACTTTCCATCCAGGCATACCTCCCTGCCCTGCCTTGCTCACAGCACACTTCTCACTTGCTCTAGTCCAATCTTACGGTGGTCCCTTCCCTCTAGGAGACACTGCCCTTCTCCCAGTTCCCTGTGAAACAGGCAGGAGAGCGTAGACAGGAAGCAGCAACACGGCACTGCCCTGCAGCCAGGGTGCCCAGCACAGTCAAAGAACATCCAGTCCACAAATCCCCTTCCATGCCATGTATTTGGGAGAAGGTAATCTTTGGGGACAGCAGCTCTTCTCTGTCAAATTCACTCAAGGCTGCTGGACCCAGGACCAACCACACTGAGAGATGCACCACTGCCTTCCTCCCCAGTTTCAGGTGGCTTTAATTCAGGCTTAATTAAACCATCCAGCCAGGGTTGGAAAGGTCTCAACCAGGCTTTCCTTCTTTTCTACAGCTCTTCTCAACCAGTCCAGCACAGCTCTGATGTGCACTGACCCCACCACAGGCTGTGGCCTGAGATCTGCTGTTTTTTACTGGGGAAATTCAACTCCCAGAAGTCATCTGTGGCCCTCTACCCTGACTCCAAAGATGAACCGGCCCCAGCTCTGAGTCTTGCTGCTGCTTCACTGCTGGGGAAGGCAGCTGAAATTTGATGTAGATGTAAATCATATGCAAAGCACCCAGCCCTGGCAAGCTGTTAACTGGACTCCTTAGGGCAAAAAAAGGAAGCACCCCACAAGGGAAGCATGGAGCCAGTGCTGCTGGCCAGAAACCCATGTTGGCCACCCTCTTCCCTTCATCCCCCCAGCAGGAATGAGTGACAAATGTTCTGGGGATAGATGCAGCAGGATGCAAACTCTGTCTGAAACAAACTGAGGAGGATTGTCTTATACTATGCCAGGAATGCCAAATGCACTGTGGCTGCAAACATACTCACCGAGTACTGCTCAGCTGCTGGCAGCCTTCAGTGGGAGAGGAGCAGCATCTGATGGGCCCTGCTGCCCTAAGGACTGGTCAGTGCAATGCCAGCAAACACCCAGAGAGCCCTGCCCGTCTTGAGGGTCCAGGGCTGCCTAAGGAGGCTGAGGCAGCACAGGAAGGTAAAGGATGCCCCAGCAGAGCCTCTCAGCCCTTCTGCATGGGAGGCAGAGGAAATGACTGTATGATTAACCCTGAACACAACCAGCCTGGATCCCCAGCTCCTCTGCTGAGGCTTTTTGCCTTGTACCTCCCTGTGCTGGAGTCCCCAGCACCGCCTGCTGCTGGCCTTGGTTCTGTGCAGTTTCACCCAGCCCCAGCAAGGTTTGGGGGTGGGATGAGCTGTGGGGACATGGTGTGGGTATCAGGATCCTCTGCTGCCTTACCAGGGCCTCCTTGAGCTGGAAAAGTCTTTCCTGCATTGCTGAGCAGGGAAAATGCAGAACTTGATCAAAGGAAGCAAAACGAAACCGGGAGACTTACAGAGAGCCCTTGTTCCAGCAAGTCTGTATTCACGATAATGGGAGCGGGGTTGGCCTGTGAGGAGACAAAAGTGGGATGTCACCAAGCTGAGCGATGAACCCAGCCCTTTGTGGTGCACTGCCTCTCCCTGACCATGCCATCACAGACCGTCCAGGCCAGGCA
>JAHLSL010000175.1:3176261-3188348 GCA_025920805.1 Petroica traversi | reverse complement strand
TCCAGCGCCGCCGGCTGCTGAAGGCGCGGGGCTCCGCGGAGCTTCCCTGGCCCCTGGGAGGGGGCGTGAGGGAGGGGCGGCCAAAAGCGAGAAGCAAAACCCCAAGGCTGACATTCCTCGCCGGCACACAACAGACAGCAGTGCAGAGCCTGGAAGGTCAGCGGTGAGCTGGAACGCGCTTCATCATCCCAAGGCTCGTGAGGAGAACAGCAGCCAGAGCGAGACATGCAAGGAGACACGAGCTACCAGGGGGATGTGGAGTGAGCCGTCTGCCTTGGGGCATCACGAATATCACTCAGGAACCAACGAGTCAAGCTCTGGGCTAGTGAAGCAATTACCAGGGGCCACTGTCTGTCCATTAACTGGGGTGTTGGACCACACGGCCCAAGAGCCTCTGTGAGCTCATGATATTTTCACAGGAGCCCGTTCCCTCCTTGTCTGGATTTACCCATCCCTGACGGAGACCAGCCTCCCCTCATAACCCAACACGGCAGTCCCCACCATGCCCTGTTTTAGCTGACCCTATTTCTAGACTATTCACTCTCCTCAATTAGTGGATGAGAAAGTTAAGGGCCAACCAGACTGTGGTTTAAATCCTGCCCTGGAAGGTTCTGCTCTCTTATAGATGGAGCAGGAGGTAGTTAATTTGATTTATTCAGATGCTTTCTGATCTTTCCTGCAGCTGTAACTATTGGTTACAAAACCATAGTTTTTATGGCAATTAATTCTCTAACTCAGGCAAATATGACCATTTCCAAGCACTCCTGCCAAACCCCTCCCCCACACAAAAGAGAATCATAATTTTCAGGTCCAGCGTCTTGGGATCTCCAAGGCCCAGAAGCAATGGTTAACTGGGAATATCCCCTCTCTGGCAGTACACCGTCCTTGTATTTAATCCAGATAATTTGAGAGATAGAATATATTAAACCTGGCAGTGGCTTTTATTAGTCCCCAGTGCAATTCTAGGAAGGGATTCCACATTTCAAGGCAAAAAAGAAGCACTTTTACTGCCAGCAATTAACAACTGGTAGCACATCAAGGTTTGAACATCCAAAGGCCAGCTCTGATTAGATGAGTTTCCAGGAAGGATGCAGAAGAGGCAGCCTAAGTGAATGTGGCCCATCACGTGCCCCATGATTTATAAAAAGAATTCAACTCCACAAATGATGCTTTGGATCCCTCCCAGGGAGAAGTGCTCTATATAATAATGTTATAGAGGCTTTTGCAGGTCCAGCCTGAGTTCTCCACTGAGCCCCACTGCACTCTTTGTTGAATTAATAAAAGTCCAAAAATCACACATCACATTGCCTCGCTCACACAGTGGTGAGCCCTAAGGACATATTTTGTTTTGCCTGTTCCCTGTGCACTGAGCATCCTTCGTAGCCATTCCACACTAGTGATTTTTTACATCTCAAAATACTGCTAGGAGCACAATTTCCCACTCAGGCTCCAGATGGGACCCAGGAAATATGAATGTGAGTCGCTGCTCTTAAACAAAGTCACACATGGTCAGGAGGAACTCAGACCAGGAAATCCCTGCTTGCTTTCTGTGGCCAGCTATTCCAGCTACTACAAGAAAGGTGTCTGGGCATTAGTTCTGACTTTCAGTTGAAATATTTCAATATTTGCACTTTGCCTCTTTTACTGAAGAGACAGATGAGACCTAAGGCTTAGAAATAAGAAGAGGACCTGAAAATAAAAAGTTTTTGCCTCCCTCCATCAGTCAGGCAGAGGTACCGAGCAGCTCTGCTAGCCAGGGGAGGAGACAGAGTGTCATAATTTTTTGCTGGGCAGCAGGAACGTGCTGGTGAATTAACCATGCCCTCAGTTCTATAGGGAATGGTAAGTAATGTATGCCCTAAGGAGCAGGGGGTTGCTGCATGCAGAGAGCAGAGGGAACAGGGCTATGCATTCTGATCACATTCAAAGGCAAGTGTCAGATCTCTTCCATCTAAACCCCTTCACCACACTCTTATTTCCCAAGCCCTAGTTGTGCTGGGGGCGCCGCCGCCCGGCGTTACAAATGTAAAGAGAAGAGGTCCAAGTCCTACAGTGCTCACTCCATTGCTGTGGGATCACCAAAGTCCAGGAGAGCTGGAGGTGCCCTGAACTCTCTCCATCAGGCAGAGGCCCCTTGGTCTCAGGGGATGGAGGCTGCAGGGACTCAAGGAGGACCTTGGGGAGTGAGGAGAGCACTGCACAGATGCAGGGAGATTGATCTGGGCACAAAGCCAGGCAGGCAGAGGACAGCTGTTGGGAAAATCTGGGCAGCAACAGGAGTCAGAGAGAACTATGGTGAAGGGGGATGAATTTTGAAGGTCAGGATTCAAAAGCTCTCTGATCTCACGGAGGCTGAGAGAAGCAGAGCCTTGCATTCACTGAGCTCTGCACAACAGTTCTAGTGGCAGCCACAGCCTGGGTGCTGATGGAGGGAGCAGCAATCTGCCCCAGGCAGCCCCCAGAGAGGGGCTGGCTCCCTGTGGAGGCCTTAGGAGAGCACTGTGCCTATTTGGGGCAGCTGATTACATGGTTCAAGCCAGGAGGAGGCTGTGGGTGTGTATGCAAGGCAGCAGGGATGTCTCCTCCTCTTCAGGCTGGAGCAAAACCACTACAGCACATGCAGGGAGCCGCCAGGCAGGCCAGCAGTGCTCGGAAAAAAATCTCAGGCACAGGATGCAGCCTTTCAGAAACACCCTTAGATATTCCCTCTGGGTAGTGATCTGAGAGGGACTGCTGCTATTTGGGCTCCACCTGGGCCATGGCAGCCCTGTGACATTAACACAGTCACCTGGGAGCACCGAAGCCCCAAACTACTACAGGTATCATCCCTCACCTCTTTCTACTGCTGTCATCTGCTGGCACAAAGGCAGGAATTGCAAAACATTATGATTTCCCAAAACTTCCAAACAAAAGAAAGCTGCAATTACATGCAAATGAAGGAGGTTCACAAGCCTGCTGCTGAGATTGGGTCCTGCCCTGTCCTAGCGCTGCTCTCAGGGCTGGCACACATGCGCTGGGCAGGAAGATTCTCAAGTGGAAGTTCAACATAATGTCTCCAGAACGGATATCCCAAAGCTTTGCCATAACTTCACATCTTCCCCAGAACCAGCATGGGGGCCAGCCCACAGCGGTCAGGAGTTACATGCCTCCTTCAGGCAAAATACACCTGCTACAGATGTCCCAGGACAAGGACAACTGGATTGTGATCACATATAAACACATTTTCATCTTAACCAGCAATAGGAGTAACAGGAGCTTCAAGAGATGGCAAATACCAGGCCTAACACACAGAGCTGGTCTCTGCAGGAGTCTGGTGTGCTCTATGTGTCATGCAAGAAGGAATGTGCAGGACAGAGTGACTACTTGAGACACTGGGCTAAGTGCATGAGAAGCAAAGTACTAACTTAACTCCTCTATTTTGCAAATTCCCCAGACTGGATCAGAGTGAAAATTCAATCTGTCTTTCAATATCCTTTGTTTCATATCATCTGATGTATAATAGTAGCACTCAGAAGGAAATGGCTCTGGAGATAAGTGAAATTCAGTCTTTACATCCCTTTAAAAGCTCTCTGGGGCAGAGGTCACAAGTGGGGAAATGCCCAACAGAATTATCTAATCAGGGCCGACACTGAGCTGCTTGTAGTCCAGCTCCATCTGCTTTGATTTTTTTTTTTAAGGGTGTTAAACCATGGAGAAAGCTGTGCATTTACAGCTAAGAAAGCAGCTGCTCTGTCTCAGGACCCCACCGTGTCGAATTCTGGCTGTGAACAAGCAGGTACTGGCTCAGGGATGCTGAGGGTGATGCGATGCTGCTGCAGCAGCTGCAGGATGCCCAGGCACCAACAGGCTCCTGCTGCTGTGGGGAGCGGGTCTGCACCAAGCTGCTGAATTCATTGCACAGGAACAAGCTCAGGTCCTCCTGCACTGCACACACACAGAGAGCCTGTGCTCACTGCCACCCGCCCTGATGAGCACTGACACCCTCATCTGCTTTGTGCCAGGCTTGCCTGCCCTGTGCCCAGATGCTGCTTTTCCCAACACTGGGGCTACCTTCTGCACCAAGCCAGAGCCCAACACGTAGCTCTCACTGCACGTGAAATGACACAGCTCCTCCACAGACACCTGTACTTCTGAGGTCGAGGCCAGACAGAAACCCACTCCTGAGGCTCCCTGAAACAAGGAGAGGATGAGTCTTGGCTCTGCCCCTGCTGGAGAGCAGGTGTGTGGAGCAGAGAGGTGCTTGCATCTTCCCTCCAGGTAGCTCCTGGCCCCCAGAGAGCACCTTGACTTTCACCTGGCTGTGCTCAGGGAAGCCATTTCACTGTTCTCCGATTAGGAAGCAAGGCATGGCATATCCCTTCCCAGACTGAAGCCTGCTCCCAGCTGCCTGTGAGATGTAGGGCTTTTCTGACATCTCAAGACCAAGTCCATGCTTTCTGTCCCTTCCCTTCCCAAGACAAGAGGTACCACACTGCTACCAGGGCTGGTCCCATCCTCAAAGATCCCTGTGCTCATCTCTCTTTGCTTTCCTGGGCTTTACATGGTGGCCAGAGCTGAGGGCACTTGGGAGCATCAACAGAGCTGCAGACCCCTGAGGGAGAGCTGATCCTTCAGAGTTCCCACAGGCTGGGACAGGGAAAGGGAGCAAAAGAAAACAAACTTTTGGAGGCTGAAGTTCTTAGCCAGAGATGAATCGCCCTTCCCTTTAACTGGGGTGGATAAAGTAACTCACTCTGCACTTTTTCTCACCTCCTGCAAGAGCAACCTGTTGGCTGGCATGGTTTGGGCAGAGGGAGAACATGACCCAAAAGTGGCCGCATGAGGGGGAGTGACAGGCTGAGCCTGGCCCCTGCCCTCATGCACAGCTCAAAACGATGTGGCAACAACAATGTAGGGAACGATGCTGGGGCTGATTACGGAGCTTGCAGGTGCCCACACCCCCTGTGCTAGTCACATCCAGCCAGGTGCCAGCTGCTGCCTGTGTCCCTGTGCTTGGCTTCCAGCCAGCCTGCAAGCCTGCAAGCAAGAGCAGCCCTTCTCTCCAGGCTGCTGCCAGGACACATCCGAGCTGGGCTGTTCTGGTGGCATGAGCAGGCTCTGGGGCTGTGGCAGCACAGCCCCTGCCCCTCAGCCCCGGCTCAAAGTATCATCCGGAAACTGCCAACACGGGACTTGAAAGGTCCATGGTCACAAGGATCTTTGGCAAAGCCACTGAAGTGCCCAAAGTGTAATGTGAACACAAGCAGCTACTGAAGGTTTAATCTTTGTTTCGGTGCCTTTTTTTTTTTTTTTTAAATTAAGAGTAGCTTAAATAGGGACTGGAAAAAGCCTTTACTCAGTAGGGAAGGAAGGAAGCTTCCCAAACAGAAGCTGAGTGGAATCTGAGTTTCCATTTAGAAACCATTAAGGCCAGGGTGTTCAAACTTGAAAGTCAGACATCCTGTTCCAGGCTCAGCCCACTAAAATAAGTGACCCAATTTGCAGAGGTGCTGGGCTTTAGTAGCTTCTCTTTGACCTGGTGGTACCAAATAAAATGGACTTGATTCCTTTTTACACAGGAAGAGTTGTTATTATCTGAAAGAGTCACATGCTTTTATCTTCCTCTCAGACAAATACATATGTATAGGGGGAAAAGTGAATAAGGAACTGTGTGAAAATAAAGATTTATTTGGTATCTGGGATTCAATATCCTAATTTCTTCTTTTCAGTAAGTTCCAGTGCACACCCTGTTAACAAGTGTTAAGAAACCTGTTTCTGTGGGAAAAAAAAGAAAACCTAGATCCATCAACAGAGCTTCAAGCTAAATTCAGGTTAATACAAAGGTGACAAGAATGTATCTAGGGCCTGGCCAGGGTGCTCTAAAGCACTTCATGTTCCCAAAATAATTACACCCTCTGAGCAGTTCTTCTGCAAGCCCCACCAAGTGAGCTCTGCAAGCTAAATCGTGAAGTTCACCTCAAATTCAGGTATTCTGAACTTGTTAAATGCTGTATTAAAAGTTTTCATCTCCAAGTCCCTGATACATGCTCACAGCATATTGCTGGATTTGCAACGAGGACCCTTGAGGACTCCCTATATCATCCCATCTTTGCATGTGTTAAAACCAGCTGTGAGCATTAACACAGCCCACTGCACCCACAGAGACGGCACAACCTCACAGCAAGGGTTACACCCATTCCTGAATCACAGCTGCCAGGCTGAGCCCCAGGCTCAGGGTCCCTCCTGCCAGCACGTGGGCTTTGGGTTGGCAGGCAGAGCCCCTTCATCCCCCACACTGAGCTCCTCATGCTCCAGCACAGACCAGGGCTGGACCTGCTCTCCCCGGGCCCCTTGGAGAGCATCCTGCACTGGGCTGTGCGCAGCGGGTGCCAGTACATCACCACGGCCCTGATTACGTCCTGATTAGTCTTAATGACTTCCTCTCCCTAAATGAGCATTCACAGCTCTGGAAGGAACGGAAGCTTCTCTCCTCCCATTATAGCACACGATGTGCCATGGGGCTTACCCGAACAAGGCAACTCTCCAGGAACAGTGACAGCTTTAGCTTCGCTTTCTCCTGCCACCCTCCTCTGCACCGAGGGACCCTGGACTGGGCTTCTGGGACAGCTGTCCCCGGGGTTTCCCCCTCATGCAACCCCTCATGGGACCAAACACCCTGAGGATGGCCAGCAGATCCCTGCTGAATCCCTGGCAGTGGTCAGGACTGGGCTCAGGCAGGTCCCAGTCATGGTGGAAGAGCTGGTGGAAAGCACAGTCATGGGGGCACAGGGCATCACTCCAGCAGGGATGACAGCAGGTGCTGTCACAGTGGAGGCTGACAGGCTTCCTGCTGCCCCCAGGTTCCTCACGAGGACCAACTTCCTCCACACTGCACACACCCCTGCTGAAACATGCCTGTGCTTGGCCCTGCATGCCTCACCAATACACCCTCCACCTCCTCCTCCAGCAGTGTGGCAGGGCCACATCCTCCTGGTTCTTGCAGGTCAAGATGTTGCATTGATGGGGTTTCTCCCACCTATGTGGCTTCAGACACTGCCTTTAGAGCAGCAGCTGCACCTCTAGCACAGCAGCTACATCTCCAGCACAGCCAGTTCGGACACCAGCTGCAGCACCTCTCCCTGTGCTGCTCCAGGAGTCTCTCCAGCAGCTCAAGACCCCAAACCCAGCAGCGAGGCACAGCTCAAAGGCTGCAGTCTGTGCATCTGGGCTGGCTGGCAGGCAGCACTCAGTAATCCAGCTGGAGACGAGCTAAGCTCAGTCCTTCAACTCACTTCTCTAATTCCAGCGTTATCCCTGGCTGTATTAGAGGGATGAGTCAGAAAAGCCAACAAGCACAAGTGTACAGCCCCTGTCCAAGGGATTCACATGCCCAAAGAAAGGTGGATAAGTCTTACAGGTGAATAAATAAACTAAGGGGACAAATGTCCTCAGCTGTTGACTCCTAAATGAATTCGACATGTTTTGTGAAGGAGCACTGAGAACATCTGATCCTCCTCACTCCAGGGGATGGGTGACAGCACGACATAGGATGCTCTGGGGTGGGTGAGGAGAATCAGCTCACTCAGCATCTCTGTGTTAAGGTTTTCCCAGGAGAGGCACAGGGAAGGGGGATGATTTTAAAAAGCATTACTCAAGCCTTGATTTCATCTGAGGGGCAGGAAAGGAACATCAAAGCCATCAGAAAAATCAGCTTCTTCCCAGGTCCATAGGGCAAGGGGTCGAGGGTGGGTGCAAGGCTGGGTGTGAGTCTGGCTTGGGGGAAGGAGAGTAGCTCAGTACCTGGTTATAGCAACTCAACTGGGTGATGACGGCAGGATCACCAGATGGAGATGCCCAAGAAACAAGCTGAGAGGTGAGATCAGATGGAGGGGGATATATTAGGAACAGACATGCAGATTTACACATCGTGAGTGAGGAGGTGACAAACAGGTCTGTGGAAGGGGAATCAAACTCTCACGAGGGAGTGGGGTGTGATGAGGAGTGAGGGAGAGGGAAATCTCTCTGGGACTCCGGCTGGCAGGGGGACATGCTGGAAAGGATTCTGGAGGTGGAGGGAGGACAGCGGGACCACCAGTGACCACAGAGCAGGGGCTGAGCAGATGGATGGGGCCAGGAAAAGACAAGCATTGTATTCAGCAATGGAGCCAGATGCAAAGGACAAGTTTCACTACAGTTGCATCTACATTTAGGTTGCCAAAAATACCTTTCACAGATTGGCTGTCTTTAATTAAAAGGATGTCTCCTGTGCTCCTGGCACGATACGGAACTCATCCTGCCATGTGGGGCTCTGTGTGGAAGCTCTGCGGGGGGGGCTTTCCCATGGGACAGCTCCTCTCTGCCTGCATCCTTCCACATCCTGCCAGTGCTGGGCAGCTCAGGCAGCGGTGCTTCCCTGAAATGCCCCTCCACAGTGCAGGCACAGAGAAAAGAAGGAAAACTTCACCCCCTTCCTGTTTTGGCTTCTCTCCTTCCCTCCAAACACGGAGAACGCCTTCCTCCTCTCTCCTCCTCCACGTTTCAGTGCAAAGATTTAGCTAATTTCTTCTATGAATAGCACGGGAGTAGCCATAGCAACATCACCCTGCCAACCTCACCACCTCCACTGCCTTCATGTCCCCGGCACCCTGTTCCTCTCACCCTCCCTCGCACCTACCCAGGGAACATCTGGGGCTTCAGCCATTTCCCACAAAGCAACCTGTATTTGGCTTCCTGCCTGCCCCCCTTGGTGCTCTCCCTCCTTCCTTCTAGCCATACCTGCTCATCACTCAGAAACCTGGTCTGAATCCCCACGCTTTCTCCAAGGCTCCTTCCTCCCCCTGCCACTCATGCCCCAAGAGACAGGAGCCCCAAGCCCAATGTCATCTGAAGGCTCAGCAAAGGCTGGTGCTTTGGCCAAGATGTGCTGGCTTGTGCCTATCTACTGCAGTTAATTGGCAAGGGCATGGGAGGAACTCAACAAGCTTCATTTGTGCATCGAAAATCACCCCTAAATATCATTGAAATACTCACTGCTGAGGGCGGGTAGGGAAGATCTGTCCCACTCCTCCACCTGCCTGGTCATGAAACACTTCTGTCAGGGGTGGAGGCCACACAAGCCTGGCATGCTCCAGGCATTTAAGGGTGGTCAAGGATTCATTGCAATGCTGCTCCAACTCCCCTCTGCATCCTCGTGACCACCCCAGGAGGGAGAAAGGGACCTCAGAAAGGAGGGCAGCAGGACTTGGCATTCCTGGTCAAGCAGAGATAGCAAACCTGGTGCAGCCCCGGGGGCAGAGGCCACTTCCTTACCACATGCCAGGGAACTGCACTGCCCTGGGCCCCTTCCCCAGCCCATGCCCCAGACACCTGAAATGCACATGAAAATGCTGGTGGCACCCTTGGGACCCTCACAGGGGGCCTCACCCCAGTCACTGTGCCTGGCACTGGGGTCCTTAGAGTAAACTAAGTCTCAGGGCTGGACATTCCCTGTGGGAGGGAGAGGTGCTGCTTTCAGGCTCTCAGCTCTTAGAGAAGTGCTGGAGAAGGGGCTTGGGCATGGCCAGGCAGCTGAGCATCCCTCTCCTGAGAGGCTGTGGGCATCACTGTGCAGGGGAGAGGAGGGGTTTGAGCAGTCTGCTCCTCTAGTGCTGCACATCAGAGATGCTTCCCTGGATCACACTGCTGTTCCTCTCCCAAAGCCAAGAGTCCTCCTGTCACCCCAGTCTGGCAGAGGAGGAATCGAGACCCCCACCAGCAAGCAAAGGGGGACAAGGAGGGCACAGGGGCAGCAGGAGGGATAGTGATGGAAACAATAGAGGACAGCAATGACATCAAGTGCAGGGACCGGGAACTAATGAACAGGGAACATGGACAGATAAGGGAAAAGAAATGGAAGAGATCTCAGAGGGGAGAAGAAAAGCGAAGCAAAAAAGATATGAGATACCTAGAGCTCAGAGAATTCCTCCCTCTGTCTGGTGAGGATTAGGAGTTCTCAGTTACTGGCATTGCCTGAGCAAGCTAAAATGTGTCCTAGAGAAGGGGAGAGGCAGGAGGAGAGAACAGACGGGGGTTGGCAGTGGGAGGAGGTGCAGGTTGACGTTGGGACCGTGCCGTGTGTTGGGCAGCACGTGTGGGCACGTCTCACATGCCGTGGAGCTGCACACAGGCTATGTGAGTATGCCATGATGTCAGAGAACATACACCACCATATGCAACTGTGAGCACGTTTCTGGTGTCAGAGCACTAGCACACACTTCTCTGCTTGCATGAAAAAGCAAGAGGAAAAAAAAAAGGCTTAAATGAGAGGTGGTGAAGCTCTACGGGAGGTTAACAGATCCCTGCTTACCCAGGAAAGCCTCCTGGTCTGCGCACCCTTTCCCACCTCAGCTGCCGAAAGTGCTTTCAGGGACACCTAGCTCATTTAAAGGGGCAGCTCTGAAAAATGGCAGCCCTGTCTCCAGCCAAGG
The DNA here is from genome assembly GCA_025920805.1 of Petroica traversi. NCBI lineage: Eukaryota > Metazoa > Chordata > Aves > Passeriformes > Petroicidae > Petroica > Petroica traversi. Next base: position 3,177,903 of record JAHLSL010000175.1, on the reverse strand, counting down.
CTCTCCTGGACTCAGAGGCAGCCTGTGAAGGAGATTGCTTTGCATCTGCAACATCCACCCAAATCTACACAGAGACCAACATCTCCCGGCCTCCCAGAGCCAATTAACCTGCTTGTCTGGCACTAGCCATGCCTAGATGTTTCCATGTTAACACCTTTTGTCCCTCTGCCTACCACTGGACTGGGAAGAACATGGATTCCTTAGGGTTCAGGCACTTTGCACCCTTGGATAGGACGAGAGCACTGCCGAGGTGTTTGCTGCAAAGCTTTACTCACAGCATACATTTGCTCCACACCAGGGAGCTGCTCACATAGCCTCAAACACTGGCATCCTCTGTTGCTCGCAATGCTGCGAGGAGCTTTTGATTTTCTTTTTTTTTTTTCCACATTCAGAAAGGCAAAGTCAGAGCAGAGATTCCCAATGCAGACTTTCCAAGCAGCTCGAGCTCCATGGCAGCACCACAAAGAGACAATGATTTCTCTTCCACCATTGCAAAAACATGAAAGGCTCCCCTGCCCAGCCTGCCACGGCAGCAATGCAGCTGGCATCACTTCCTTCTCATACTGCTTGCAATCGTCTTACCAGGAATACTGAGCCAGACCTTTCATGCAAGCAGGAGTAGAAAGGAGGGAGCAAACATGCTTTGATTTTCTGCTCCCCGAGCCTGCTGCTTTGGATGGAGGGAAGAAAAGATATAGTGGAGGGAAGATGGAAGAATGCTTGCCAGGAATCAGCAGGCGAGAGAGAGCTGAGGCTGATTTTGATGCAAAGAGTGGCAGAGAAAGAGACAGAAAGCAGGAGGAGGCTCCTAGGAAGATGGCTGGGGTTTTTGGTGCCCTCTGTAAATATCATCTGAGCTATCAGCTATGAATCTAATTATTTCAACCAGAGCTACAGACTGAGACGGTAATGAAGAAAAAACAGAGGAAGGGAAGGAGAGGGTTGTGTTTACCGAGAGCAGAGGAGGAGAGAATTCCCATTGATTCCCGTGTGTCTGCCTGCTACAGCATCTTGAAATAATAATTAGAAGGATCAATAGGAAATCATGTGAGGTTTGAAAATAATGAATGAAAGAAGCAGAAGAAGCAAACTGAAATGCCTTTCTCTCAAGCAGGGTAAATTGTTTTTCAGGCAGGGTCTAGCCTCCATTTTAATGCTTTGCAAACAGATCCAACCATTTTCTAGGCTGGCTTGTGGGTTCAAACCAAGACTGGTCTCTCCATTTAGGGGAGAGAGACACAGCCTGAGAACGGGTCCTGGAGAACACTAATAAAATGAATGTGTGTGGGAAGAAATGGAGGCAGTGAAATGGGGCAGAATGCACACAGCACGCCAGCGACCAGAGCAGGGTTACGTAATAATCTCGGGGAGCAGGGACGTAGCAGCAGAGCGAGGAAACCACAATTCAATGGAGAGTGGGTGACAGTTTGGGAGCGCTGGCAAGCAACACTGCGAACCCACGAGGCTGCCCAGCGGGCAGCACGCACCGTGCCTGCTAAATGATGGGATGCCCTTGATGCAGCCAGGGATTCAGGCAACGGCATCGCAAGCGGCGAGCATCTCAGGTGGGGCGTCCAAAATACATCACGCCCGAGGACCACCTCGTGCCAAGCAAGATCCATTTGGCCCCCGTTCTGGCTGC
>JAHLSL010000175.1:3147783-3166261 GCA_025920805.1 Petroica traversi | reverse complement strand
AAAGGGGCACCGCCGCCACCCACCCGTCCCCACGGGGCCGGTCCGCCAGCCCCGAGGTGACCTTCAAAGCGGGTCCCAGCGGCGCGGTGAGGAGCTGTCCCCGAGGCACAGGCACACTCATGCTTTCCTCAGGAGTGACACGCCAGCAACACAAACCCTGGAGGATGGATGGGGTTGAGAGGTCATGTGCCAGTTTCCCTCACGCATTTGGACATGGGATGGTCAGGTCGCAGGGACTGGACATCCACAGTGGCCAGAGCACACAGCTGGGCTGAGTTTCTCACAAAGGCCATGAGCTGCCAAGCCGTGGTGCGAGGAGAGCAGGCAGCTGGGAGTGCCATTTCATCACCCGACTCTTGCGCTAGGCCAGATCAGGAATGCTCCCACAGCAGCAGAGCCCTAAAGCATAAAGGAATCTTCCTGCAGAAACACCCCATGAGACTCAGCTGTGCAAAATCTAACACTGCACAGAGGGGAAATAGCTGTGCAGTACATGCCAAGGGGGAGGGAATGAACGGTGCAACAATGGGATTGGAACACACACATGAAGCAGCAGGCAGAGCTTGTCCCTGGCTTCAGCAATAAACCCAGCTCCAGGTCCAGCCTGGTCTCCCCCTGCACTGCAGTGCAGTGCCCCCTCCTTGCTCTGCCACAGCTCCTCCCTCAGTCTGCTGTAGCCCAGGCTGTGAAATGATCTGGTCTAAAAATACCCCTTAAAAGGGGGGTCAGCCTGGCAGGACATTGCCATGTTTCCTGGACACGTGCAGGTGGGAAGCTGGTTGTAAGGCTGGGGAAGAGATATTGGCCAGGCAGAATGGTCTCCATGCCAGTGCTCTGGGCACAGACATTGGTGTACCTGAGCAGTGCCAGCCCCTGCAGCTATCCAGGCCACAGGCTGCAGGAGGCCTTTGCCTGAGCCTCAATACTTGGAATAATTTTCTGTGCGATGCCAGCGAGGCTCCTACAAGGTGCTTTGTACCTGCAGGCTGCAGGGCTGTGGCAGCTGCTGCCCTGGGGCAAATCCTTGCTTCCTGCAACAGGGCAGAGATTGGCTTGAAATGCTGCCACTGCTGCACAGTTTAACCCTCCCAGAGCAGGCAGAGCAAAGCAAAAGGAGCCAGCACACAGCAGAGAGCACCTTTCCAAGGGCTCATGCTTGGATTCACAAGAGGGATGGTTTCCAAACCCACGCTCATTTACTGTCCTCCCCCTGCACTTCCCCTAGCTCCTACCAGTGCTGAGGATAATATATCTCTCAGCATAGCTTGATACTGATCCTCCAAATCCTAAAGACCATAAACCTTCATGAGCAGTTATCGTGGCTGCTCTATTTATAACAGTGCCAGTCCTGCCTCTGCCACCAGAATCCTGATCTCTGTCCAGCCTGATGCCATTAAGATGCAGCAAGGTTCCTCCAGCTCCAGCACTCCAGATAGAAAGCAGCTGGCCTGCCAGACTCTGCCTCCCAGCTTGGTTTGTTTCTTTAAAAATGGCGAGGAGAGCTCGGTTATTTTGCAGAAATGCACCTGGGGATTTGTCCTCACTCTTCTGAGATGCTGGGGTGGCTGTGAGGGGGAGTGGAATTGGATGAGTGGAGGAGAGGGTGGCACATCCCATGTTCTGGGCATGGAGACTCCACATTTCCAGAGTCCCTGGTGGGTCTGTGGCACAGGAAACAGGCTCTAGTGCTTGGCTTTGGTTGCAGCAGGAATATCATCCATCACCCGACAAGGCAGAGCAGGAAAGGAGGAACCTGGGTGCTGCTGTGTGGACCTTGCATCAGCACATTTGGGAAACTTGAGCAGAGCAGACAGAGACCCAGCATGGACACTGCAACAGTTCACTCAGCTCCTGGCCAAGCCACTGATGGGCCTGGCTCCTGATCAGTCCCCATCCTGCTGGAGATGCCTGTGAATGGTCTTGGTTCTTGATTTCAGAGCTACACATGAATCCCATCAGTGTGAATCTCAGTGTGCAAGTTGCTCCAGCAGCTGTGTTCCCTTGGGGACAGGCAGACACTACACGGAGGTAAAGCTGAAGCACTGATCTGGAGGGAGGATGGATGAACTCCAAGTCAGGAGTTCAAGCTCTGGAGCTTGGCTCTCTGTTGGACACTCTCCAGAACCTCGCCCTCACTGTTCCCTTTCTGCCACTGCACGGGGAGTGCTGCATGCACTCACACCACCAAAAGTACTTCAAAAGAGTGACAATGACTTGGGTGAATGGAGACACCATGTCCATCAAGATTTTGCTATGCTGCACTGCCAGAAATACATTTGTGTCTGCAAGGATCTTTCTTTTGCTGCTGGGTTTTAAACAAAAAGTTCCCAAGTAGAGTGACCATGCATGAGATTTTGGTTTGACAGCCTGGTGGCTCTATTAACTTCTTCATCCTTTACTGAAGCTGGGAGAACTGAAGTCTAAGCATGTTCATCTCTGCAACAGGAACAGCAAGAGCCTCTAGTAAAGCTGAGGCCATTCAACCCCAAAATGTCCACTGAAGTGACAGCTCTTACTGACACAGCCCTTGCTGACCCCCGCTTTGAGCAGCAGCATCCCTGGGACACAGGAATGTGTCCTTCTTCTGTTTCTCCTAAAATAAACATGCTCTCCATCTTGCATGGGGATGCAATGGGGAGGGGGGAGTTCCCCCAGGAGCTGATTGCTTCTGTGCTCCCATTGCTTGAGCATTAGCCACTTCCTGGTATTTTGGGGTTGCAGGGCTGATGCTGATGGGCTCAGACTGAGAGGAAGCAGTGGCCTGGTGAAGTCTGGCCTGCAGCTAAGGCTTCAGCTGCCTGCCCAGTCAGCCCACAGAGAGGGCATGTGCAAGCGAGCACCCTGACAGGGGCTTTGTGCTGGACCTGCATGAATTGTCAGGCATTTGCCTGCATCACGGATCTGCTTCATTTCCCTGACGCTCCATGCAACAGCAAACAGCTCCTTGGTGCTTCCTCTCTCCTGCAGCTGACAGAAAATGGAGAGCGATGAGGCTGCAGCCACGGCAGGGAGCAGGGAGTGCACAGCCGGCATCTCCGCAGCTGCAGCATCTGCAACACACCCATCTCATCCTGACCCGCTGCTCCTGCCAGGCAAAGGTGCACAGCACGGGAACGCCCTTCTCGCTGGCCAAAACCATACTGAGAAAGAGGAAAAAACACTCGAGAGAAGGATGGGAGAAGCAGACAGCCGGTCTCCATGCTGGTGGCACAGCTTGCCCTTCTCTGCCAAATGCCCCAGGGAGTTCCATGGACCTGTTTGGCACTTGAGTCGTGGGTTATGGGGCAGATGGAGGAATCTTCTTCGGCAGCAAGTGCAGCAGAGAGGGCTCCTAAAACTCTTGACAGGGCGTTTCTGCCGGAGCTGTGTCCTCCCTGGGGCACAGGGAGGGGAACTGGGACATTTCTGGCCTCAGCCCCGCAGGGCTAAGGCACAGGCTGCACCGCTCACACCGCGGGCACGCTCAGAGGCATCCCCTACACCCGGAGCCTGCCGGGGCAGCAGTGACCCCTGCCAGCTAGGCTCCTTATTCACCGGTGATTTCAGAGCATGCATGGAATGCCTGCCCTCTGAAGCAGCCGTGCTTGCGCTTTCCATCATATCAGGACCTGCTGCTGCTTCGTGTCAGCTGTCAGGCTGAGCAAGGGCAGAGCCGCGGCGCTGGCGTCGGGCAGCACGGCGAGGAACGCCTCGGCAGACGGGAGGGATGCAGGGCAGGCGGAGGGGCGGCTCCGCACTGCTGCGGTGACAGGGATGAAGTCAGAGTGGTAGCAGAGCCGCGTTGGGAAGCAGGAGAGGGTGGCAGGGAAGGCAGCGCTTCCTTGCAGGCGCACAGTTCTGCTCATCAGCGGCATTGTTCCTCTTTCATTTATCTTTACAGCTGGCTGCTCCCTGCACAGAGGATGAAAACGGTGTTTACTGAGCGCAGCAGCCTCCTCGGCAGCCTGGGAGCACAGGAGAATGACACCAGCCTCGGGAGCATCCTCGTGAGTTTTCCCACTGGACACACACGTAAGCTCTGAGTAGCCCTCCTGAGGCAACCACAGGGCTCGGGAAAAGGTTGAAATGAAGGATTCAGCAAATAAAACCCCCACAAGCCCCAGAATTCAGGCAGGGCTGTGCCTCTGTAAGCCTCAACAGGGTGTTTTATCTGGCAAAGTCCCTTTGCTCTTGCCCCGTGGAGGGCTCAACATCCACTTTCCCACGGAGGGATGGTTTCAGCCCACCAAGCCTCAACAGAAAGCACATGTTGTTGCTGTATTTACCGACACCTCTTCCTTTGTCGCAGCCATTTGCACACTGCAGGGCTATTCAGAGCACAACCATATCCTTGCCAGCAGGCAGAAATTTCCTGTTCCTGGAAGCATCTGTGTGGAGAGGCAATCTATTTGTCATGCATCTTCCTGGCTGAAGTAGTTCATGGTAGCTTTTGCTCTGTTAACAATGCTGTGGAGAGCTGCGGGCAGGGGAGAGGACAAAGCCAGGACAACGGAAAACTTATTCACATCGATGCATGCAATAGGAGAATTGCACTTACTTCAGATAGGAAAAGCCATCATGTTGCCTTTTATCAGTGGCAGGGTGTCCACTAGAGCTCTCGTTCCTGGGCTGATGGCACCAGGGTGGCAGCTGCTGCTCCCCTGCCCTAGCTTTAACTATCACTTAATATAAAAGTTTCCCTGGTTCTTCCAAATACAATTTGCCATCTTAGGTAGTTTTCTGAAACCCACTTTGGAAATGCCTGTGGCAAAAAAAGCTAACACTGAAGGCTGGAAAGCAAGAAGTCTCCATGGACCAGGGCAGGAGCTGCGTGTGTAGGTTCTGTTCTGCATGCTGTGGCTGTTGAGAACTGACATGGGATGTGATGCTGGTAGGAGCTGAGGTGTCCTCGGTGCCTCCACGCAGGAGTGAAGGATGAGGAGCAGGGCCTGTGCTGTGGCCCAGCAGCACAGCCTGCCCCAGGCACCTGGTCCTGGCTCGTGGTCCAAATCGCTGACAAGGGGGATGGCTAGAAATGCTTCCCTCTGTCAGGGCAGCCTGATTCAGCAGTGAAGGTGACATCCCGGGGAAAGGCTCAGGACTGTGACAAAGGATTCTGCATCCCAGCACAGGGGCTGCTGCAGAGGAGCACTTCTCAAGCTTTCATCTCTCCAGCACTGCTTGGCTCCACTTTCCAGGAAAGCTGCTGGGTTTCTGCAGAAAGCCACGTTTCCGGCAGGAATACAGGCATGGCAAAGCTTGGCACTGAACACTACCATCCTCACAGCTTTTCACCTCCAGCTCCCTGCTCTGCCTGCAGCCATGCTGTGAAATGACCATCATCTGGGATGAAGGAGGTTGCAGATGAGAACCCTGCCAGAGCACAGTTCTCCCAGAGTCCCAGTCTGCCCACCCAGGTCCCCACTGTTCCTCCCTCTTAGGGCAGTGACCCCCTGCTCAGGGCTGGCAGCTGCAGTGACCCCAAAAGCACCAGCACCTGGCACCAAGGACCAGCCCCATGCCAACATAGGCTAGGAAAGAGGGAGGCTGAAAAGAATGACAGGAATTATTTCAAGTCTGGAACAACCTGCCTCAACAGCAAGTGAGTGAAGAAGCCAATCTGTTTAGTTTATCTAAGGGAAAGTTAAGAGGGAACTTAGACGCATCTATAAATACCTACATGTTGGGAACATTTCTGATTGCCAAGGTCCTTTATCCTAGCAAACAAAGGCAGCAAAATTTCCTGGTGCTGGGAGCTAAAGCAAAAGAAATCCAGGCTAACAGTAAAATACAGATTTTTAATGTGAAGCATAAATATCATCAGGCCAGCCAGGCCAGGGACAGAGCAGATTCCCCATTGCATGAAGCCTTAAAATCAAACCTAGGTGTCTGTTGCTGAAGGAGACATTGCAACTCAGCCAGACATTTAGGGCTGGATGCAAGAGCTGCTGTACTTCATGGCCTGGGACAGTTAGGAAGAAAATCCCTTAAAATCACAACAGAAGCTGTTCCAAATTGCTCAGGCTCTCACCCCCTCATGGGTTTTGCCCTGTGACTCCTCTGTGGTGGTGGTTCCCACCCACTGGCAAATGGAAATCAGCAGCAAAGCTCATCTTCTTGTCATATTCAGGGAACCACTGTCTCGCCCTTCAAAAACTGCTAAAGATAGGGTGAATGATTGAAAATGTAGAGAGAAACAAGAGGAAAAGGAGAAATGAAACAGTAAGAGAAAAAAATGGGGTGTTACCCATTTTATTGCAGTTCAGAAAAAGAAGGGAAACATTTAAAAAAAGACAGAAAAGAGGCAGTGCAATTTTTGTATTTAAAATACTTTGGAAGAAGACTTAGACTTAGCAAACAAGTATTATTTCAAACTTTGCCAAGAAAAACAACATTTTCATATAATTTTAAATCTGTGGTGAGCTCCGTTCTTCCTGGCCACTTCATCCTTCCCAAAAGTGCATTTTGCCCTTCACTCATCCCTAAAACTCCCCTCAAATGCGTATCCCAAACGATTTTCTTGCACCAGGTGGAAGCTTTACGATGCACATCCAAACAAATGGTGTTTCCAAGTAAATAAGACAGCAGAGAAAAGCTCCCGGGAAGCTGAGGAACGGACCTGCCATTTAAGAGCTCGGAGAAAAAAATACGGAAATCTGCAATGTGGGAGCGTGCCAGCGCTGGGGGCGCGAGGGACGGGCCTGGGAGGATTTCCAGCTCCACGCAGCCTCTTTATTCCTGTGCCACATCCACCTGCCCTCCAAGCCCTGAGGGCTGACACGGGGCCACGGCGAGCGCTAATGCAAGGGATGATTTCAGCACCGTCCAGCCCCTGGCACAGGTGACCGCTCGATTTTCTAGTGTGAGCATCAGCAAACAGGCAGGAGGACACGGTGCCAGCCCCAGGGGAGGGACAGGCCATCCCCGCAGTGCAGAGAGCGCGCGGCCCCGGCGCTGCCCCTCAGTGCCAGGCGCTGGCAGGGCTGGCAGGGTGGGAGGTGGCGGGGGGCGCACGGAGGCTCACCTGGGGCAGGGTGCTGTGAGAGCTGAGCACCAGGCTGCAGACACTGGCTGGTGCGTCTGTCCGCCGCGCTGTCACCCTCACCAGCCGTGGCGGTGTCCCCGGAGCAGTGTCCCCAGCTCCCGTCGGGAGCCTCTGCTCACGGTCCCAGGAGGAGTCCTGAAATGAGATGTGAGGGGGGACATGTGGATAGGGCAGACCGGCTGCCTTCAGGCTCTCCACTGTTTCTGGAAGGGCCAAAATCAGCTTTCCCCGTGCAAGGGAATAGTGCCTTTGGTGGGCATCCCACCTCTCATGTCAGCTGCCTGGCACTGGCCCCAGGGCCAGCAGGGTCACCGTAGGCAGTGGTAGAGGTTTGCTGGCCTGAGATTCTGGGACTGTGGCACTCCTAGACTGCATTTCATATTTCAGCAACACAAGACACCTTAAACACTTTTTTTTGATAAAGGAGGAGGGATTTGATTGTGTCAGTGGCTTGGGCTGTGTGCGGTGCAAGGAAGCCCTGAGATGGGGTGCTTTTTCATCCCCCTTACAGATAGAGCACGGTGGAGGGAGCAGGGGCACCGCTCACACCAGCTGTGCAAGGCCCACAGTTGCTTTCCTGCTTGTTTCCACACTGATTTTAAAATGTCCTTATTGAATGCCACATCTCCTTGAGGACTCACAGGCTGGCCTGGCCACAGAGACTGGTGGCTATTGCAGCAGAGTTCACTGTTGGGTGGATCAAGGCTACAGGACACCCAAAAATCCTAAAGCAGGATCACACTATCTATGGCATAACAGCACTAAAATTTGTTTTTAAAACACATACTAGAATTGCAGGTTTGACTTTAACTAGAGGGACTGGCAACGTGAAGAGGGTCAAGAAAAAATGGGACTAAAGTGGTTCCTGAGTCAAGGAACACAAATATCTCCTGCAGTGATTGTGGGCTGTTTTGTCCTCCTTTCTCTTGATCCCCAAACTCCTTTAAAGTGTTCTTCCTTAGATGATGTCATTCAACTCCACTTTCTCTGGGGACACTCAAATTTGGAGTCCCCAAGTATATGATGGGAAGCCAGTTCAATCCTGAATTTTTGCATTTCTTCACAAGTGTATCTCTAGATTAGGGGATCCCATAGCATCCTATGGCATGGCAATGAGTGGGGGAGGGGGCAGTAAGTGGGGATAGAAAGAAGGCCTGCAAAGACATGAGGCGATTTTATTTACCTCAGTGCCTTTGAGATAACTGAGACCCTACTGCTCAATTCCTGCCTCTCCACCTGGTGCTGTATCTTTTAGAAGGCTGTTGAAAACTGAAGAGAATGCAAATAAGAGACACACAAGTTATCTGAGAGCAAGGGAAAAATCCTGAAAAGGGAAACTTGAAAGACTCAACTTACTTCACTTATCAAAAGTGGCTGGATCAGAGAGCTGAAACGCCTCCATGGGAGACAGCGTCAGACGGGAGCAACTAATCCAGCTGCAACTGCAGAGCAGGAGCCAGAGCTGGAGCCAGAGCTGTTCGCATTATGAGTAATTCAATTAACACTTCTGAACCAGAGAGGTTGCCTCATTAATGAGACAAGCTATCACACAGCATGTGTGGAACAGCCTGGGTGTGAGCTGGGCAGGTTGTGGTGGCCAGCAGCCTGCAGTGCCCCTTGAATCCCTCTCAGTGCAGGAGTGTGCAGGGTCTAGCTCTGCAGTACCACGAGGGTGGCTCTTACCTCAGGTAGGTTTTGGGGCTCTCTGGGTGTGACTGTGGAGCTGGGCTTGCTGGCCATAAGCTGCTGCCTGGCTGTACCATGACGTGCATCCAGGCTCGGAGATTGCAGGGGTGCAGAACGCAGTGTGAAATCATAGAATTCATGAATATCTGCAAAACAGGAGGAGAAACATCCTCAGGACTGGGAGGCAGCCTGATGCCTGACAGCAACCTCTGTGGGATGCAGCACCTGTGACCTCCCACTCTGCCCCAGGGTCAGAGTCCTCTGTGAGGGCTCAGCTGGCTCCCTTTGCTTGCTGTACTGCCCACCACCCCCTCTGCAAGGTAAGAGGTGTGGTGAGGTGCCTGGCTCTGTGCATGTGCCCATGGCTCGGGAAGGCATGGGAATGTTCACAGAACAACAACCACACAGTCCCTACGGACTAAGAGCAAACTGTGCTCAGCAGTTTCAATGCAAAACCTGTCAATTCAAAACCCACTCCATCCTGCTCTCCTCTAGGCTGTCCCCTGCCCCTGCTGCTCTGAAAAGCTTCCTGCACCAGGCAGCCCTTGCCTGCTGCCCTAACGCTGATGGGCTTTTCCCTCCCCATCACTCCTCCTCAGCACCCCTGGCTTGTGGAGGAGCTCCCTCCTCAGGGGGACAGGCAGAGAAGCCACAGGACACTCAGTGTACAAGCTCTAGAGCTAATGACTATAGCTGTTATCCCCAGCTCCCTCCCTGATACCTCCCCTCTTCCCACCTAGCACAATGCTACCTGCAGACTGCCACAACAGACATCAAACTCCCTCATTCTGGGCTCCAAGGACCTGGGTCTGCTGCTGTAAACCGTAGTGGCTCTAGACAGAGGCATGAAAACTGCTTGTCCCTGCCCTCACTGCTCCAGAGACACTATGGGGTGAGAGTGGGACTTGAGAACAGCTGCCCAGGTACAGCTCCAGAGAGGCTCTGGGAGCCCAGACCCTCTCCTAGCCCAGCCAGGAGGATTTTACCCTCTCCTGGTCAAACACAGATGATTCCAGGGAGCAGAAGGGCTGCAGTGGACTCTGCTTCTCTCTAAGGAAGCCCCCACTGCCGCACATCCAGGCAGCTGCCAGCTCCTGGCAGCCCCCAGCTATCTCCAGAGCCAGCACCTCCAGAGTGGTCAACATACCCACTGCAGAATTGTTTAATTTCAAAAATAAAACTACATAAAAAGTGAGAAGCTGTTTTTATGAAGAAATTGAAAGGGGTAATGAAAACTTGTGGGAGGCTCTGAGCCTATTTAGAGAGACCCACTGGGACATCCGAGCAGACATGCAGTGTCTGGCTGGAGGATTCTGTAAAGGCAAAAGGGAGGAAAGCAAGGCTTGACTGCAGAGGAAAAGAGGCTATTGAAAATGGGAAGACATTAATCTAAACTGCTGAGGCTGCATCTAAATGAGAAAACCAGAATGGATGGTAAATGCTGACAGGTTAAAGGTAAAGCTCCAAGAGGTCGGCCAAGAAAGTTTGGTAAACGCCTTCCAAAAGCCATAAAAAAAGTAATAAATCCCGTCAAGCACCTGGGAAACAGGAAGCCTGGCGGAGCTGGCAGGGCCAAAAAGTCAAGGCAGCATAAATGAGCACTTGAAGCAGGAAAAGACACAGCAGGAACCTGAGTTCATTTTCTGTACCTGTGTCTGCTGTGGAGGAAGCTGGAGGGCTCCACTTCTGTGAGCGACTCGAGGGCCAAGCTGTGGGTCTCAGCTTGAGGGATGTGCCAGGCCCATGGCACTCCCTGGGAGCTCATCGATAAAGCACCTGCACTTGCCCTCCAGTCTGTGATCTCTCACCTGAAACTATGCCACACCAAGGTACCATGAGGTATTAAACACCCACATCATAAAGATTTCAAAGGGAAACTGGTGAGCATTGGCAGCGTAATCAGGGACACGTTGACCACTGCCTGAGGCTGTTTCCCAGGTGCAGCAGGATGCTCTGCCTAAGCAGGGATACAGGAGCTGAAAATTTGTTTTAGAAGTTCATCAGTGAGGAAGGTCTGCTGAGCAGTGATAAGATCAAGTGAGGAGGGTCTGCCCTTTTCAGTGCTGAAGAATACTGAGACCAGCTTGACAAAACTGTCAGACCCCAACATAAGGATATGCAAGACAAGCTCCCAGCTGAAGCTGGGAGCAGCAAAAATGTGCACTCTGATCTGGAAGTGAGAGTCAGGAGTGGTGGGAAGAAATTAAAGAGTTGCTCACACCTTTTTCAGCACAAAGTGTATTTTGCTGATTAAGTCTGATAACACATAATCTAAAAATGCATATGACTCACAGTCAATCACTTTATACTATAAAAGGCCAGTCACAGTTCCATCAGACCTCCCTAAGGTGTGTGAAGATTCTTCCTTTGAGTGGGGACACCCCTCAAGGTCACTCCTCAAGGCTGTCAGAGATTTGCCCTTGGTCATTGTAAGTAACATCAATCTCTACTTAATAATTGTTCAGCTAGCTTTAATATAATTGCTTTAATACTGCTTCAAAATCAGTGCACTACACTAGTCTTTATAGCTATCCATATTGTTTAGTAAATAATTCTCATTAAGCTCTTTTTTCCCCTCTAATCCTTATCATGATTGTAATCAATTTAAACAAATAATTTAATATATTTATATAAATACATTAGGTTTATAATCCTCAATCCTGTGGGACAAAGTTGTATGAAGGTTCAACTACACCTGTATAATCCTTTAGACATATCCCATTGACAAAGTCTGGGGCAAAGATTGGATCCAGCTGTACCCAGGCTCCTCTCTGAGGCTGAGTTTAGAAGGGAAGGGTGTCTTTTCTTCATCTCATGACTCAACAGGAGGGCTTTTATAACAAACTGTCTGAAGCTCCCACTCTGCCCATGACACCAGGGATACTTTCCCAGAGCAAGGCTGCATGCCCAGGCACAATTCCCCATACTCTCTCCCTATGCTTAACCCCGTGCACTGCAGCAGCACCTTCTCTGTTGCAGAAGGGACAAGAGCAGCACCAACCCCCATCTTCCAGCTCCCAGGAGCTGCCTGGTCTGCTGACCTCCCAGCTTAGGGTGAAAGCTGCTATAAATCTCAGCTGCTGGCAGACCAGCTGGGTGCCCAAGGGCAGCCCAACCAGGCTCCGTGGCTGAACACGGAGCACCGTGCCACTGTCTGGCATCAATGCCACTTTTGGAGCTGGTGTTTTGTGCTTCCAGGCTCTGTCCTGTGCCCTGGAAGACATGTGGCAGCTGGCAACGATGGGAGAAGTGGGAGTCCCCAGATGAACCCACCACACCTAGGGCGCCCCTTCTACAGCCCTCTGGCTGCCAAACAGGCTGCTGGCAGCCCCTGAAACCCTCCAAAATCAGACACGAGGTCGCAGCAAGTGCTCACTTCACAGCCAGAGAAACTGGACTTTGTTTTCCTGCTAAAACATCTCTCCCTCTGGTTATAAAAATAATAATTGCATAACAGGATAGCAGCGGCTTCTGGCTGCATGGATTACGTTGGGAACACACAAAACTTTGCAAGAATGAAAACAGGATTTGAACAGCCCCATTGTGGGGGTGTGCTGCTGCCGGCATCCCCATTTGTCACCCATCTGCTGCGGGAACACAGCCTTGGGCAGCCAAGCTGGCAAAGCGCCTGAAGGGCAGGAATCTTGTCCCCTGAAGCAGCCCTCTCCACCTCCAAAACCCTCAGCCCAGTTTAGGCGCTTGCCAGAAGAGAGAATTGTTGCTGGCACCAGGGATTAGAGGAGTTTCAGGACTGGTGGACAGGGTTCAGGCAGCAAAGGACATAAGTACATTTCAGGACACGCACATGGCATTAAAGATAATTTAAATATATGCTGGTTTCCCTCATTTCTTATGAGCATCACAATTCTGCCTCACCCGTGCACTTTAAGACCAGCACTACCTGAAAAGCCTCCATAGGAGGACATTGTGGCAGCAAAAGATGAAGGTGCGTGTTCTGTCCTACAACCCAGTTTCTGTGTGGTGATATGTAAATCCATTCTGGATCTAATAGGAAAAGTAACTCAAGTTTTACAGAGATTAGAGTTTTTCTAACAAATTTTTCCTGGGGGTAACATGTCAAATAAAGGTCATTAAGTATTTCTATAGCACCAGCACCTGTGTGCTAATGCAGTGCCCTTGTGCCAGCCAGCACATGCACTTCCAGAAAATGACATTTCTTCCCCAATGTGGGCACTGTCACCAGCTGCAGCACCACAGATTTACCCCAAGCAGAAACCCCAGGATCACACCAGACCCAGCCACAGGCCGACTGCCATTCACACCCATGGTTGCCACAGCAGATAATTTCCAAGCAAGCTGCAAATTTCTGTCCTTGCTATGGGCAAGTCTGCAAGAGGAGGAGTCCTCAGGGCTGGGATTCCTCCAGATTCCTCCAATTTTCCACGCTGGCTCCTGCAGCCACCCAGTGAAGCCATTACCACCATCCCCATCAGTGCAGTGAGCAAGCTGATCTTGCTGGGGTTTTGCACGCAGGGAAGCACTACCTGCCTCTCCTTCTGCCTTCACCATATCAGGGTGCTCACTGTGGAATCTTTTGTGTGGTAAAAGGATCTGTAGGGGAGGACTGGGGGCCAAGGAGCTGACAGGACCTACAGAAGTCTGCACTGGCCACTGCTCAGGCACAGGAGAGAAGCTGAATCCCAGAGGATTTTCGGGAGGAGCTCGGCCCCTTGGGCTGCTGGCAGCTGGGATAGCTGGACATACACAAACCCTGCCTGTCCACCGGCTTCTCCCGCTGGAAAGGGCACAACGGCCCCTTTCAGCCCCAGCTCTGGGAAGGAAAGGTCAGGGAGCTGCTTTTGTGTTCAAGCCCCATCCTCCTCAGCAGCACAAGAGACCTAGCATATCCCTGAGGGGCTCCATGGAGCAAAGGGAAAGCCGGGCCACCATCGCCCCAACCCTGGCTCCTGGAGCACCCATTTGCTGGGCTGTTTCCTTGCAAGTCACTCACTTGGCTCCACAGTCTCAGACACAGGGAGAGAGGGGCCAGGAGAAGGGAGCCAGCACAGCCTGTTTTCTCTCTGCACAGCCAAGGAATTTCTTTTGTGCGGAGCAGGGTTTGGCACATTCCAACGCAGAGCAGCTCCCGCACCGCTGTGCCGAGCCAGCCGCGGCACCCGCCGGGACAGGAGCTGTCCTGGCACAGGCACTGTGTCCCAGCACAGGCAGCTCCAGGGACAGGGAGGGGGTCACAAGGATTTCAAGGGCTGGGCCGTGCTCAGCGGAGTCTGGCAGACCAGAGTGCATGTGCAGAGCAACACTGGGCACGATCACAGTGACTGATACATCCAGCACAACGCTTATGCTGGGCACAACAGAGGTTGGGGCTCCTGGAGACCCCAAACCAGCTTATTCTTAAAAAAAAAAAAAAAGCATACAGAAAGTCGTGTACCTGACACTTTTCATGTGGACTAACTTGGAAAACTCCACGATGTTTGGCACTTCTGGGAGCTCTGCTATGGTCTGATGTGTTTTGATATTCAGCCTCCAGTCAGCCAATGTGTGCTCTAAAAGAGCATTACCTGCAGGAGCAGGCAGCTTGAGGACAGGGACAGACCACGCTCTGGACATTAATCTTCCCCAGGGGCTGAAAAAAAGCAGGGCTGTGTTGCTGAAAGGCTGCAAGAGGATGGACCTCTGCAGGCTAATGCCTCTCCAGAGCCAGAAGCATCTGGCATGTTGTGGGGCAGTGAAATGGGAGCTCTGAGCAGTGTGTCTGGGGCTCTCCTGCAAATCCTCCTCCCACACTGAGCCAGCATTGTGACTTGGACTTCAGACAGAGACACAGCAGTCCCCTGGGAAAAGGAGGGGTGAAAATGAATAAAATAGAAATGTTCTATCACCTTTGCAGAGTTGTTACTGTGCTCCAGTGGGTCTGGACCATGGATGTGAGGCAAGCCAGTGTGTGCCGGCCGTGTGTGGCCACAGTGAGCACACAGCCAGCCACAATGTCCATGTTGGGACTGAGGAATTCACAAACCTACACTCCAAGGGGAAGCGGGGGGGGGGGGGGGGGAGTTGGGGGGCGGGGGGGGGGGGGGGGGCGGAAGTAATTAATGCAAATTCCTAGTTTAGGTAAACATATCTAGAGAAAGGCTCGCTCTGGCACGGGGAATTAATATCCTGTTAAACCAGTTGAAAAGGTCACCAGTAAACAAGCGACACTCCCAACACTCCCTCGTGCCAGGGCTGATAGGACACCAAGACAAACGGCTGAGAGCAGGGAGCTGGGACTGCAGCATCCTCCTGCCAGCGTGCAGCTGCAGCCAGCTCATGGTCTCTGCAGCCATGCTCTCTCCTCAGCACTCTGCACTGACAGCAACAGCCCTGGGCCTTGGGAAAGCTGCTTGGCTGCCTTCACACAGCCCCAGGGAGGACTGGCCAGCACACAGAAGCAGCCAGGGGCGTTGGTTGGTCAACGTCACAGCCCTGCTCAGGATCACTGCCTCTAGGCTGGGGATCATTTAGAGAGCGGGTTGTATAAATTAAGAGATAAGAAAGGAGATGTACATTGGTCCACCTGCCAATGGCATAGGTATTCCAGCACAATACCTTTAAAAGGACCTGCTGGGACTGAAGGTCTCCAGGTGATGCTCCAACAGCAAGAAAGAAAAAAGGAACCAATGAAATTGCTCAGGACATAGCACTCTACTTCATTTTCAATGGGAAACCTGAAGCACAGAGGAGCTGCTGGCAACTCATTTCTGCAGGCACAGAAGTGTAACTCTGGCTGCAGAGGTGTGATGAAAAGGTGAGAGCTGCCAAGAGAACAGTCACAGTGAGGGGGAGCACCAGGGCTGAGACAGACTTGGGTTAAAATGCACTGAGAGTGAGCCACAGACCACATGGGAAGCTGTGTACCCTGTGGCCAGGTCTTCCTCTAAGACTGCAGAGCCTCTGGGGTGCTTTCCCTTCCTTCCCCTCAGGGAAAATCAGCTTCTCTCCCAGGAGATCCAGGAACAGAAACCACCAGAGCTGCATGCGTTTCCCAAGACCCACAGTGAACAGAACTCAAGGGGAATGGCAAGATAGCTGTGTGTTTTGCACAGAGAATCTGCATAGTCCAGCAAGAGCCCAGCTGCATTTGTCTAAATCCACATGGAGAACTTTATAGAGTGCTCAAAATGCCATTTTCTGGTGCCCAGCCCCAACATGAGCTTTGCTGTTAGGTCTGTTTCTTGTGTGAAATGGAGCTGCTGAAACTGTGTGTTACAAGTGCCGGTGGGTCTAAGCACAAGAAAGGCCAGAATACCCCAAAGGAGTTTGGGTACATGCAGATTCTCTCTTAAAAGACAGAAAAAATTAGTTTTCCTACTTGGACACATCAGGCCTGCACTGCACAGAAAGTGCACACAGCAGGGCAGGATCCCTTAGCAGGTGCTGGATAGATCAGGCATGGCCTGATCAAGAATGTGTTACCCCTTGTCCTCAATCAGACTGAGGAATCCTGTTCACATTACAAACACCTAGTGACTGCAGCCCTGCTATCTCCTGCCCAAGCCCTGGAGGGGGAAGACAGCCCAGCTCTCTGGAATTACACACCATGTGCTTCCACAGAATGCACTGGTCAGTGCCAGGCACCAGTGTGGGATCAGCCTCCCGGGAAACCCCACTAAACACAAGGCTGCAGGGACAGCAAGGGACTGCAAGGCAGGGGCTTACCCAGCAGAGCCTGGAAGAGGTCACTTTGGAAGATGTGCGAGACTTTTCCAATGGATGCTTTTAACTCCTGCTCCTCCGGGGACCGCAGGGTGCTTTGGTATCTGGTCAGAATTTCCACTGCCCTTTCAGTGTCTGCAGAGATGACACAGGAGTAACAAGGCATTAACATTGTAGGATGTTAAGGGAAGGCTTGAGTGCAGCCTTGGATAATGCCTCAAGATGCCTTCCAGTCTGGCTTTTTAAAAGTCAGCAGCCACAAAAGCAGCCTCCTTACACACCTTGAGAAGCTAACCTTGCTGAGAGGCACTGAGGACCCATGGTGGTGACCTGGGCAGGGATTGGAAGGGAGGTAGTTCTGCCACCAGCCCTGAAAAAATCAGGGGCTAAAATCAGATTGACTCACCTCTGAACCCTGTGGCACTGTGCAGCCTGAACACCTCTGCCACCTCTCAGGCACAGAAGCTGTTCAGGAGCTGGACATGCTCTGTCTGCGCAGGGCTATGAATACTACTGCAGGAACTGCAGTCACCCACATAGGGCCAGATGGCTGCAGCAAAGCTGAGCGTAGGCCCATTCATGTAGTGCAAACAGCTCAGCTACAGGAGTGGCAAAACTTGCGTTTCTACAGGGTGAAGCATAAGAATTGCTCAAAGCAGCAAGCTGCCATGGGTCAGCAGGAGACAAGTGGGAAAGGAATACGATGCCTTGGGGTCAGAGGAGATGCTGGTGAGGAGGGGAGCTGGAGGCTGCCATGAAGCAACGTTTTGCTTAATGACCGGACTAGACACAGCTTTGAGAAAACCCTGGACCTAAAATAGTGGAGCTGTAATCTCTCTGCCTGGACACCTCCAAACTTCTCTGGGCAGGCAGCCAGAGCTGTCAGTGCAGCCCTGACCTCAGATGTGACCCAAATCTCAGGCAGGTGGTGAGCTCCTGTGGACCTTGAGACCATCCCTGCCCCATCAGTGGATATCTCCCTTTGTCACCCAGGCAGACTGCAGACAAAGAGTGTCTGTGTGAGAAGGCAGGGAAGCTGTCCCGCCACTGCTGGAGACTCATCTTTTAAGCCAGGAACTCATGCAGAAAGGATGACCCTGCTCATCACAGGGCTCTCGAGAATTCAGGTCATCAAACAAGGGGTCCTGTGTCTGCTTGGGTATGTGCCACCTGATGTCCCAGCTTGCCCAGCCTCTCGGCTGAAAGGGAAAGGGGGTCCTATGGCCCACACTGACTCATCGTGGGAGCAGAACAGCGAAAGGAGGCTGGGGAAGCGTTAACAGCTCTGACTTGGAGCTGGCCTCCACATTTGCTCCAGGAAAAGCAGGGACTTCCCCTAAGCTTTATGGCAATCCTAGCCCTGTGCTATTACTAAGAGCTTCCTTTTCTGCAAGATAAAACAGTGGCTTCAAACACTGACCAGCATACCATGAGAGGGCTGAGATGTCTTTGCCTGGTCATTCCTGACCTTATCAGCAGAAGCTAAAGAAGCAGATGGAGAGCTGGGGCCACCACACCAGGATACAAAGACTGCAAACCTGGTGTAAACTTCCCACCATAGCCCAGGCTGCACAGCAAGAGTGCCATGCACTTTGTGCTGACCTCTGTGCTGCTGGCCACTTGTACCGGGTGACGGCCAGCTGGAGCAGGGAAGTGCTGGCTGCGGGTCTGGGGAAGTGTTGTGCACCCAGCGTGGCAGGGAGACCTAGACCCTTCCTCCAGCTCTCCCAGGAAAGAACACACGGAATCCAGGGCCCATCTCCACGTGCCTCAAGGTGCACGCAAATCCCACTCACAGGAAATCCCTCCTCGCGGAGCCCAAACCCCCACGCCCGCTCTCCTCCCTGCAGCACGCAAGGGAGCTGCACGCAGAGCGTCCCACGCCACCCACTCTGAGCCACGGCGGCACGACGTGTCCACAGCCCGAGGAGGGCGTGGAGCGAGGGCGCCCCGTCCTCGAGTCTTAACCCTGGGGTCGCAGGGCCGCCCGTGGCGGGGAGCGAGAGCGGGAGCTGCCCGGCAGGAGCGGGGCGCGGGGGTTTGGGTTCGGGGGGGAGGGATTTCCTGTGAGTGGGATTTGCGTGCACC
>JAHLSL010000175.1:3135904-3147383 GCA_025920805.1 Petroica traversi | reverse complement strand
ACGGGCTGCGCCGGCCCCTTCTCCGGGCCGGCAGCGCCGCCGGCAGGGAGAGGTGCGGAAGGGAGGACGCAGGCGTGCCCGCCGCACCCCTGCGGGGTCTGTCTGCCGCTCCTCTGCTTTATTGACATAAATAGACAGCAACAAGTCAAACTGACACGATACCCCTCTCCCTGTTCAAGGCCCTGCTGCAACGTGACTGATGCTGAGTCTCACCGCTCCCTCTGCTGCCTTGGAGCAGCAGCAGGAGCGTGAGCACGGTCCTGCCAGCCCCTGACCCACCACCCCCAGCCCTGCTCATTTTCTCTCGAGCAACAGGCTTTAACTGCCCCGTGGAGTGCCAGGATCCTGTCCCGTGAACATGAAGTCAGCAGCAGTAGGGACAGGATTTCTGTTCGGGATGGGAGAACGAAGAGCTCGGCTTCCCCTTGGTCTGGAAAAGCCACTCTACAGCCCCCTTCCTATTCCTCAAGCCTTGGGACAGGGCAGTCCCCAGGGGAGCAGCCCTTAAACCAGGTGTCCCGTCACTACCTGCAGAGCTGCTGACAACAGACACAGCCCTTCCCCTGCACCAAACAGCGACCCAAATCCCCACTCATGTCCAAGCCCCAAGGGAGAGGTCGCAGCTCCAGCACTGCTGGATAAATATTCTGCCCCTAGGCAACCCCTGCAAAGCTTTACTTCCTCGCCGCCAGTGGGAAATGAGAACCCAGTTCCAAGTCTTTTCAGCTGAGGGCAGCTGTGCACCATGAAAAGGAGCCAGGAAGGCCACGGTAAAAGGGAGGCTCAGGAAAGAGTCTGAAACGGGAAGTAGCCTCGAAGCTCCTCTCTTGAGCTGTGCAGGGCTCTGGCTGCCCCTCCCTATGGCTGACGCAGGCAAGAGGGGTCACTCTTGCATCAAGCTGTTGATCTTTGTGAGCAGCACGTCCGTCTCAGACTCTGAGGAGACAGAGAAAAAACAGTAATTGTGGGCAGCCACCATCCCGCAGCGACGGGCAGGGTAGCCTGAAAAGCAGGTTTGAGGATATTTGGGGAATGTGGGATTTCCTAGTGCTGTCCCACAGGGCTGCTTGTTAAGGGCAGGACAGGAGGAACTCCCTGGGCTGGGATTCCCTTCCCTCCCCCAGCCATCCCAAACCACTCCATCACGTTTGGCTGGAGAAAGCTGCCTGCCTGTCAGGGAGAGTCCCACAGGCAGAGCCTGGCTCCGGGGGAGGGAAGCTCTCGCTCAGTGCGCACTCACCCGCTGGCCATCTTCTGTGGGAACATTTCCTAGGAGATGGAATAGGATCGATGTTAGCATGCAAGTCTGGTCTCACCATTCCCTCCCCTGAGCTGCCAGCTGGAGGCTGTGGGGCCCTGCAGTCCCAGAGGGAACTGCTCTCAGTGCTTAAAGTACTGGTGAACAGGAGCAGGACCAGGATCCCTCAGCCTCAGCCTGCCAAGGCCCGGGGTGCAGAGTGGGTTAGGAAGTGTGAACTAAGGCATCCAGCAGCTTGAGGCATGGTCAGGCACTTTTAGCTGTAGTCTGGTGATAAAAGCTGCCTCCACACACTTCTGTCTTACTTAGCCAGATAGGATAGGACACCCCCAGGATCTGAGAGGGGTGGCAGCAAGTGTGGGTCTGCACCAGCCACTCAGGACACACTTCAATCTCCCCCAATACCCCTGCCTCAGGAGGGGAAAAGGGATCAAACCTACTTCATCAAGACAAAGGCCCAGATGATGATAAGGAAGGAAACACAGTCTACAACGATCCAGATCATGAAGTAGGTGTTGCTGGGCTGCAAAGCAATGAGACAAGCCATTGTACACCAGCTATGGGAAGTGTGTCCTGCCTGCTGTGCCACCAGTCCCTTCCACAGGGTCACATGTTCCCATGCCAGTACAGCAGTGCGCAGAAGTCTCCCTCCAGGCAGCTGCACAGGCTGCTGCAGAAAGGGACCCACAAGTGCCAGAGACACAGGGCAGTGGGGCAAAGTAAAGGATGGAGGGATCGCTTACAAACAGCCAGATGGGGTGTTTCATCTCCTTCAGCAGCTGGCAGGCGTTGGTGGTGACAGAGCTCACCCCTGAGCACCACAGCACAGAGAAGAGCCAGGGCTCGTTCACCACATACAGGTTGACAGAGATGTTGTCCTGGCGGTACTGCCTGCATGGGGACAGCCATGGTCAGAATAGCAGGCAGCAGGGTGCCACCACACTCTGCACAGCCAGAGGGGGCTGCACATTTGGGATATAATCCAGCATTTGCAGCCACATGGAGCGACTGTCTGGAGATCCAGACCCAGGGCAGATTTGCTGGCAAGGCAGAGGACTGCAGCCAGCTCCATCCTCTGCACCAGCCCTGCTGATAGGGACACTTGTCCACAAGACACACACCCAGCTCTTCCCAGAAGCACACCAGCACTCAACACCCTCACCTCTGCTGACCCCTGGGACAGTGCCCAGACCCCCACAGCTCTAGGTACTTGGAGAAAGCGTTCTCACCTGATCTCCTCAGAGCTCATGTCCTGGTAGGGCAGATTGACATGCAGAACTGGCTCCTTCTCATCCTTGAGTCTCTTCCGGCCATAGACGTGCTCGATACCTGGGGCCTGCTGTTTGACATCTTCCCTGAACCCATCTGGAAGCCAGAGGACCTAAGCAAGAGCCAGAGAGCACATGCAGAGGAGAGGTGCTCCAGAGAGTTTGCTGCCTTCCAGTATTCCCTCACAGGTCCAGGCACACGTGGCCTGCTTAGACAGCTGCTTCTGACCCCCATCTCCACACTCAGCTCATCCAGGAGGATCTCAGCCAGGATAGTCTCCTGAGGGCTTGCCCCAGCCAAGAAATAAGCACTAGTCGCACTGAAGGGAGAAAGCGGTTCCAGCCTAGGAAATCTGCAACAGTTAAGTCCTTTCAAGGTCCTTGAATGGATCAAGAAGTGAGTCCATTTATCCTCAACTTTGCTGCAAGAATGCATCTTGGATCAGCACTACAGTCGAAGTCTTTTCTATGTCTCCTCCTGCTCTGCATTCCCAAAAGGCCAAGAAAGGTGATTTGAGTGCTGATTTGTCCCCTGAGGGCAGCACATATCCTGTTCTGCAGGTGTTGGATGAAGCATAAAGGGAACACTAGGAAGTGCAGCAGGAGTCCAAGAGCTGCAGGGAGAGGTGTGGTGGAGTTTGGGGAGGTGGAAGGCTCAGCATTGTATTCCTGCTCATATGCTGGCAGTGTTGGTCCCCTCCCTAGACTGAGTCATTGTTTACACACCAGGGTGGCCAGTGCTGGGAAACCAAAGTATTTGGCGGGGTCTGAAGTATTTGGAGGGGTCTGATCTGTAGCCATTAAACCCTAATTATTGGCAACTTCTCCCAGCTGGAGAACCCGACACTTGGGCAGGGCTGCCCGGCAGGGATCCCCCCTGCTGGGGACGTGGTGTATGGGGTGTCAGGGATGATCGGTGTGGCTGGCAGGGCACCTCCCACCACGGCAGGGGTGTGGCAGCAGGGCCTGGCAGGGGTGGGGTGGTGACCAGCTCACCTGCTGCAGCAGGATGCCTGACTGTAAAATAACTCCCAGGGTGACATTGACGAAGCTCTGGTAGTCACTGTGGTTCTCAGGCCGGAGGTCAAACATGATGGAGATGTTGCTCTGCTTGACTGCCTCTAGAGCCTGTTCCAGGGACGGGATCTTCTGTTTAATTGTCTCATTGCGATCAGCAGGAGAAAGATTCTTCACAGTGGGAAATGGCTTCCGCTGCAAGGGTGAGAGAGGGGCAGTCATCACAGGCAGACCACCTGTAAGCTTCCACATCCCAAACTGGTGCCTGTCTCTGTCTCTCAGCCTCCTACACTGGCCTCTCCACGTGCTCTCCAGTGCAGACAGGCACAGGGAACCTCCCTGTGCACATCCATGGGGCACCTCTACCCTTCTCCCCACTAACAACAGAACACAAGCAGCTCCAACACCTGTGGGCATTCAAAGCTGCTCAGCAGTAGTTAGTCACCTTTTGGGAAGAGCCTGGCCACAGCTGCCTTCAAGCTCAGGCAGGCTGTGCAGCTCAGAGCAAACTCGAGACATCCCCTCTCAAAGCAGCCTCCTCCATGACTCAGCTGAGGAGTCAGAACAAACCCCAGCTTGGGGCATAACCGCACCCAAGGGATTTGTGCAGACTTCTGCATCCTGTCCAGGTGTCTGCCAGGACCAGTGCTCCAGAGGGAAGGTTCTGGAGCCCCAGGGCAGGGCTAATGCTTCACCCAAAAATGCACCCATTCCTCAGTGGCCACCCTAAGGGCATTCTGACCTCCAGAAACCAGCTGCCAGCATCCAGCTGCTGGAGGTCAGTCCAGTTGAAGGCAGTGCTGTTCAGGACAGTCCTGTCAGGGAACGCAGCCTGCACGTTGGTGGTCCTGGTGAGTTCCTCGTCATGCATGAGGAATGGGACCCTGTCAGCACTGGCAAAGGAGCAGAAAGGAAAGCTGTATGTTGTAAGCTGTTTTGTTTCCTATCCCTGCCCTGGCATTTTCATCTGCTCATAGCCACCTGCTAGAGTAACCCCCACCCTTATTCTACTTGTGGCCTTTACACAAAAATGTGCACCTAGAGACCAAGGCAGCAACCAAGTAGTTCCTTGCACTCTGAAACAGCTGTCTCAATAACAGGATTGCATGAGATGAACTGGAGCCAGGGTCTATTTTCCAAGCAGTACCCCTCCCCTGATGGAGCCTCCCTCCCTGGGAGGCAATCTGCATGGGAAGAACAGAAACCCAGTACCTCTCCCAGTCATTGGGACACCAAGCTGGAGCCAGTCCCATACTGGGAAGGTGGGAGTGGCAGAACCCTTTAAAAAGGACTGCCTTCAAATGCAGGCTGTATCAGTTCTCCAGGTGTCTTCCAGAATGCCCCGTGTGGGAGGTGACATCCCAGGACACACAGACCCCTTCCTCCCTCTGAGCCCCCTTACCTCACCATGATGTCTGTCTCAAAGACTTGCACATCACATTCCACTGCCTTCTGCAGGGACATGAGAGTGTTCTCAGGTGCCAGCTGGAAAAAAGGAATGGTGTTAGTGCAGAGAGCATGGGTAGGATGGGGCAGGAGCAGGCACTCATCCTGCCTGGATGCACCCAGCAGCTTGGCTGGGCTCTTCAATGAGACTGGGGTGACCTGGGCATGGTAGGGGATGGAAAAGGACTGGGGATAGACAGTCAGAGCCTGCCTCGGCCCTGCTCCTCAGCTAACACATCACAGCCAGGCTTTCTGCTGAGAGTTGCATGCTTCTGGTCAAGTAATGCTATGGAAGCAGCTCTGTCCTGCAGTTGCTGCAACCCCCACCTCACCCTGTGCTCACCCAGCCTCCAAAACTGAGCTGCCCTGGCTGTGGGGGACAGTTCTGGGCTGGCCAGAGCTCATTCAGGCCTGTGGCCACAAGGATCTGTGCCCCACAGCCAGGCACAGTCTGGCTTTTCCTGGTGAAACAGCCTGCCCCACCCACTCTGACCACTGCCGGGGTGCTGGTCACTCACCATAGGTGCTCCTCGATGGCCAACGAGGGCTGGCTTGGGGGGCAGCTGGTTCTCCTCTATGATGCAAGGAGAGGTGATTCCCAAGGGAGCCAGGTACAGTGCAATCATTGCCGCACAGTACACAAGCAGCAGAATCACCCTGAGAGCTGCAGGCAGAGACAGAAGTTAGAGGGAATGAGGTACAGAAGAAGTATTTTGCAGGTCAGTAGGAATAAGCCAAGGCTGCTTCACCTGGGATTAACCTGTCATTGCCCTAGGTCAAACATTGCATCCCCAGCCTCAGGAACACTGTGGAATTATTCCTGGCCCACTACATGTCCTTGCCCAACTCAGCACTTCTGTAGCACTCTGTCACTTGTAGCCCTCCTTCAGCTGCAAAGCAGGGAGGCCTGAAGCTGCAACAAGGCCTGGTCAAGAGAATCAACCAAGAGCAGGCATTACTACCACACTGGGGACCTGTTCTCACTGCACTGATGCTCCCTGAGCACCACTCTGCCAACAGTGCTGCTCAGCTGGGTGGCAGGAAGCAGGGCACCAGCCAAGGGGCTGAGTGGAGACCTTGGAGGGGAATTACCTGTACTGTGGGTGCGGTAGATGAAACTGGCCAGGGGCCAGGCAAGGAGAGTCATTCCCCCCCACAGCTCCAATGTGCAGGAAGGGACCTGTTGCCTGGGGAGGCAAAAAAACCAGGGTGTCAGCCAGCAAAATACACATGTCCCCAAAATACACATGCTCCAACACCAGGGATCTGCCCTGCAGCCAGTACTACTGGAAGATCCATAGTGCCAGGGAGGAGGGAGAGGCTCCTGGAGGGCAGATCAGACTCCCTGCTCTGTCCAGCCACCATTCATCAATTTTGTGGCAGCTGCTCCAGGCAGGACTGCAAGAGCAGAAGGAACACCTTTTCTGGCCAGGCAGCAGAAGTGAAGGGCAGGGAATTAGCCCTCAGTGCTCACAGCCATGCTGTGGGCTGCAGTCAGCACCCTTCAGTTCAGCCCCACAGGCCAGGCACTGGGTACAGCGGGGCAGTCCCTGGTACCGAGGTGACTCACCTGCAGGGAGATATGAGCGCTTTTCCAGTCCTCTGCCCACTTTATTCCCAGCCCTGTGAAGGCTGCAGCCACCACCAGGACAGTTAGGATCAGCAAGATCTGTGGGGCAGGGCGCAGGGCAGTTAGGGGAGCACATAGCATCTCGCAGGACAGGCAGAGTCCTCCTCATCCCTTCCTCACGAGCCCCTGCAAGCCCTGATACCCCACTTTCCCCATCTTGGTTTGCAGCTGAGCTGTGTGCTCCATGCTTTGAGCACTGGGAATATTCCCACCCCATAGACATGTGGCTGAGGAACTGACAGCTGCAGCCCAGCTCAGCGGGGACACACAGTCACTCAGAGGGGTCACAGCAGCCATACACAGCCTCAGTAGGCCTGTCCCAGCTCCTGAAGGTGCAAGGGCAGCCAGGGCAGGCACCAGCTCCCTGCAGCTCCAGTCTCTCACCTTGTGCACCCAGTGGAGCTTCAAGGGCTGGCCACAGACCTGCAAGCACAAAGCCAGGACCTGCAAGGGCAAGGAGCTGTCAGAGGTGGGCTGAACCCACACCTCAGCCCTCACAGGGCACAGGACTCAGCCACAGGAGCTAAGATCCCCTGGCACAGGCAGGGTCTCTGGCCATGCTCAGGTTGACCCTGCTCCAGATGCCGCAGGATCATCCCAGCTCTGCCCAGGGCACTCAGCCTGAGCTCAGCATTGATTCATTCCACCCCAGCCCAGCGGGATCAGGAGGGCTCACCAGCAGCACAGACGAGTAGCTGATCAGCACAGCTGTAGCTATGAGCAGGACCAGGGACCAGTCTAGCCACAGCGTCCTCTGCCTGAAGATGAATCTGCCAGCAAATGGGAGGGTCAGAGAGGCAGGGGTGACGAGGGGAACAAGGCTGGATGTGGGATCCTACTCACTCGTTGAAGTTGTGGAAATCATTGAGGATGATGATAGCAACATAGAGCCACACCAGCGTGGAGAGGAAAACGCAGAAGAGGAAGAGGAACCAGCAGCAGTCACACTGAAAGCCAGAGAGGAGAGTTGTACACACACCTTCAAGACACCGAGCCCTCAGCCGGGTTTCTGAGACCCCCAGGTATCACCCAGCCAGCAGCAGGGAGCACAGGGGCTCACACCAAACACTGGCCCAGGGGTCCAGGCACTGAGCTGCCCCAAGAACATGGACCAGAGCAACCCTGGCTGGCTCTTTAGGCTGGATGCACACTACAGAAAGATAGATCAGCATGTCCTACAACAAACTAAAAATCTGCCTATGCCAGGCTGGGGAGGAGAGCCCTTGTGGCAAGACTGCCTCCTTTCCCATGCAGCACTCCCTGTGAACAGGCTGGGACTTTGGACATAAGAAGGGGCTGGGAGCCAGGTTCCATTCCCCTCTAGCTGCTTGATCTGTGGGCTGGGCAGAGAGGGATGCAGTGCCTCAGAACTGCTCTTGCAGGGGGGAGTCTGCAGACTGGGTCCAGTTTCATTGTCCCCATCCACTAGTGCCACGTGTGTGGGGGAGGTGAGGGGTGCCACAGGTGCCAGAGGGACACCTAGCAACCCAGACCTATTTGTACATTCCAGGCAAGACAGGACAAGCAGCAGCAGAGCCACTCCCATGGGAGTCGGAGACCTCAGAGAATCCCAGGGCCTCACCACTCCCAGGTTACAAATTGCTGGGGACACCCTCCCGGTGGGGCCACACCCTGCCCAAGAACTGTGTCTCCCACGTGCCTGGCCAGGTGCCCCGGGACCTGCTGCCAGCTCAGCCCCAGGGCCCTGCTCTGCTCCAGGCACGTGCAAGAGCTGTAGATGCACACTAATGCTGCTCTACCCTTCTTGTCACCCAGCAAGAACACAGCTCACCCTCCCACCTTCTCACTGCTCCAGGCTAGGGCAGTGCCTGGACAGTGAGGGTGCCAGCTAGTACTCCAGCTTCCCTGGGGCTTGGCCCTAGGAAGCAGAAGCAGCAGCAAGAGGTCAGCAGTTCAGTGTCTGGGCTGAGCATCCAGACAGAGTCCTTCCCCAGCCCTGCCACCACTCTGATACTACCACACAGGGGTTGGCAAGTCCCAGCTCAGCATCACTCTGGTATCACCTTGGTGGTTCTCAGGCCCTTCAGCTTCTCCTTCTTGGGAGTGATCCACTGGCAGCTGTAGGGGCAGAGCAGGCAGGTGGCACAGGTCGAGCAGCAGCCAGGGGTGCCTGCCATAGCAGCAGAGTGTCCCAGAGCAAAGGTCAGATGTCCTGTAGGGGATACCACAGTGTTGGCAGACCTCCCAATACACTGTCCCCACCCTGTGGGGATGCAACACTGAAGCATTTTGTGTCCAGGTACCCTGGCAGGTGGCCCATAGTGCTGGGACACAGTGGGGCTGCTGATTGTGTCCCCAGGCAAGGCATGGTGCCAGGGAAAGAAGCAGCACAGGGTGCAGCCCAACCTGTTCAGCAGGCTGTGCTGGGACCCTTCACCAAACAAGCTGGAGCAAGCTTGGAGCTGGCAGGGAGCAGGGCCTGCTCTCCAGCCAAGGATTCAGCACTCTGCCTGGGACCCAGGGCCACTGAGCAGGCTCCAGGGGCAGGCAGCCTTGCCAGTCAGCTTGACAGCAGCATTGCACCCAGGCTTCCCACCTGCAAGGACTCTCCAGCCCCATGCCACAGCTTGGGGCTCCTGCTTGCAGCTGGGGGTACACACAGTCTGGGAAGTTCCTATTCTGACCCCTAAGTCCAGGTCTTTGTTGATCAGCACCATCCTGGCAGCCCCTTAGCTCAACCTGCACTCCAAGGAATTCCAAGGAGCTGCAGCTGAGCAGGTGCTGGATGGGGCTTTGGTCCAAATGGGGGACCCCATTTCTACAGTCATGGAGATCCAGGCTGGGGGCAAGGCCACCTCTGAGTTCCCCAAGCACTGGTAAGGGGAGGGAGTCAGGATGCTTTGCTGGGATTCCTAGTGTTTGGCTGGAAGAAGCAGGGAGCCCAAAACAAGGTCTTCATAGATCCACCGGGAGAATCCCACGTTTGCTATTGCTAAATTATTGATGTGGAGTTGCTCCTCCTCCTCACCCCAACCTCCCCAACAGGCCAGGCACACTATGCAACACTAACCCCGCAGATTAGGCCTGGCTCTCATTTCACTGTGACTACTGAGCCAGGCATGAGAGCCAGCGACCACATCCTCCCAGCCACATCCTCTCCAGTGTTGGAGGCAATGGAGTGCCTTGTAGAGCTGTGTCCCACTCTGACCTGGGCTGAGGAGAGAGGGGGCAGAGCTAGCCCAGCTCCTCCCAGGTCCTGCCAGCCAGACCAGAGTGGCTCTGCCATGCCCTAGCTGTGGCCAAGCTCAGCCTGGTCCCCCCGTCACTGGGCACCACCCCAGCCCTTGTTCCTAAATACCACAACTGTGGGGGTCTCCAGGCTGGGGTGCAGAGCCTGTCCCAGGATCCACACCGAGCACAGGGTCATGCACAGGCAGGTACCACCCCGAGAGCAGGACCCCATCCCTGGCCAGGCAGCTTCTGCAGGCTGGGGTACATCTGGGGGTGCTATCAGGTCCAGCCAGCCAAATCACAGAGGATGAAGAGCAGCAAAACAGAGCCCCACATCTGCTGCCCCCTCTGCCTTCCAGGGACCAGACCAGCAGCAGTGACCTTCAGAGCTGTGATGGCACTGAAACAGTCAGCCTTAACACAAGGAAGCCTTGGGACCAGATATTTCCCTTCTGATGCCCAGGGGCTCTGGGTGCAGGCTCATATCCCTGCTGTCACCAGAAGCAGAGCCACCATTTCCACCAGGGACCAGTGGGCTCAGCCAGCTTCCACTTGGAGTCACCCTGTCCCCTGTCACTGCTCACACGGGCAATGCACTGGTGTCAGCAGCTGCTGGCAGGCTCCACGCAGGGTACACAGTACCGGAGGAGTGGCTATGGGCACCAGCTGTAATTCAGCATTCAGCTGCTCCAAGGGACTGCTGATGCCAAGACTAGAGCTTGGCAGAGAGTGGCACAGGACTGGTCACAAATCTGCCCTAATGGTGATGTCTGGAGGGTTTGGAGGGGAGATGCCACCCTGTTCTCCAGCTCAGAGTGCGACTGCAGCAGTAGCATAGTAGTTGTGGCACAACACCCTTGTGCAGGGCACATGTCCCAGACAGAGCAGGGCTGGGCACAAACCCGACCCTGCTCAGCCTCTGCTCCAGCTCCCAGCTCCAGCAGCAGAGTGGGAGCTGGGGGTCCCTCAGGGCTGGAAGGATCCCTCCTTTAGCTCCCACCAAACAACCCATGCAGCACACCAACAGCCCTAGTGTAGGAGACACAGGGCCTCTGATGGGCTGACAAACCCATGGCTGCAATCACCGACACGGCAGTATGTGCTGGTAAACTCCTAAGGACCTCT
Source organism: Petroica traversi (assembly GCA_025920805.1). Lineage (NCBI taxonomy): Eukaryota > Metazoa > Chordata > Aves > Passeriformes > Petroicidae > Petroica > Petroica traversi. Next base: position 3,136,447 of record JAHLSL010000175.1, on the reverse strand, counting down.
GTGCCCCAGGGTGCTCACACAGGACAACCAGGTGGCCACATGTAGGTCAAGATCCCCTTGTCCTGGAGGAGCCGAGCTGAGCTAGGCCAGGCTGTGTGCCACCGGGCAGGTCAGCAGGAGCTGGAACCTGACCCCACTGTTCCCTTTCCTCGTAGGAGGGAGAACAGAACACGGGCTCGGCATGGGGCATACGGTGACTCCAAAACAGCAAGAGCAGCGCAGCCTGGCCCAGATCCCCCACTCTCAGTCTCATGCCCGGGCAGCCAGCCCTGGGCTCCCCGTTCCTGCTCTCCAGAGCGTGGGAACGACACGGATAACCCCCTTCCTTCTCCCCTCAGCTTCCCGCACAGCCGGGACGATCCCCCCCTCCCCGAGCCGCCCTGCCAGCTCCGCGGCGCAGGACAGCATCCCCACGGCGGGGGTAGCCACCCGGGACAAAATACCTGCTCCCCGCGGATGTCGGGCTCCCGCAGCTGGGCCAGGTGAGCGCGGGGCTGGGCTCTCCCGGGCCCATGCGTGCCAGCACTCGGCTCCCGTGCGCTC